>OX456523.1:145072910-145426955 GCA_949748255.1 Eustalomyia histrio
TTTTGTAACTATTTCCTTTAAGTGGTCAACTTGAGAAGCCTAAGGACCTCTAGTGTTCCATAGCCACAGTCGCAGTGAGTCACCAAGGCGTCCCTTCATGGTAGTTCTCTCTAGGAGCACCGTTAGTTGACCATTAGAAGGTTTTGGCTTTGACACAGTTTATTATGTCTCAGGATTTCCTGAAGTACACTTTCTAAATCATTTACCTTATTGCGAATGAAATTATACATAGTTCTTGAATACACCCATTCAATTAAAATTTTAAAAAATAATAATAATACAAAAAAAAAGTTCAAAGAAATTATATTTTTTAAAAGTTTTTTCTGCATGCACAAACAAAATTCGCCAATTATTTTGATTGTAGCGCGATGTATGAGATGAACAGAGGTTGGAGTTGTTAAAAATAGTTGTAAATATTTTCGATGATCCAATGTCACATTTCTAGACAAGTGTATGTAGTGATATTATATTTAAAACTAGTTTATTTTGTAGTGTTAGGCCGAGTTTTGAGGATGAGAGTTAAGCCCGGTTTAGTTAAATTAAACAAATTTACCTAAATTATAATCAAAATTATTGCAAGCAGCTTATTTTCCTTTGAAATAAACCTTGAAGTTAACACACATTCCAAAAACTCGGCCTTAAAATAATTTTAATTTATAAGAAAAATTTCTTTTTTTAATTTTTTAGATGTACAAATTTGCATAATTTTATACCTTATTTATTCTTTAATAAAGCCAATAAATAGAAGATTCACTTTTGTTGAAGGACCTAGAAGACGTAAATATATCAAACCGATTCAAAAAATGCTTTTTTATTATAAGTCTAGAAGGCACATAATTATTTTTTTTTTAATAATTGTCATTGTAGTTATGTAATTTAACTTATTTTTTTATTAAAAAATATTTAACTTTAATTAAGTTACTTAATAAAAACCATCCATATCAAAAAATTTACACATATTTTTAAAACTAAAACTCAACAAAATGAATTTAAACTGGTTTATATCTATAAATCTATAAAATCGTATCCAAAATATATGTACATATAATATAAAATTTTGATTTGTTATCAAAAAGTATTTAAATACTTTACTATATATGTTTTTAAATATATAAAATATTTATATACTTTGGCGTCGGCTTAATTTTATTTTATCTATTTTATCAATTATTGGCGTAATAATTATAACGTGAAAAGCTTTATTACAAACAGCGTATTTGTATCCAAGTTCTTTCTGCTCCTGTTATCAGTTAGACCTATTGGTCATGCGTTAAAAAAGTAGATCAGCTTTCCCAACTCCTATAATGGATAACCAAAAACTCTCTGACATTCATTCTTGCCGGAAAGCTAAAAATTATATTTCCTAAAATAATATAACCTAACGATACTTGTATTTGGAAAATTATTAAATTGTTTTTATACTAAAATACCTTCCGTTCTTTTTTCAATATTAGATTTTTTTTAAGTATCAGAGTTGCTTTAACTTTAATACTTTCAAAATACAAATACATATCAACTAATAAAGTTTTTTTTTTGTACCTGCAAACATTAAGCAGAAAAAACTTGGTAAAATCTTACTATTTTTGCATAATTTATGCATTGTTTATTTATACTCGACAACGATTTTTTTGGTATATTTTAATTTTAAACAAAATCTCAAAGTAAAAAGGGCTTTACCAGGAAGATTGTATATAAGTTGATTTATGTAAGTCTAAAATAGGTTAAGAGTTTAAGTTTAATAAAACAAAATTACACGAAAAGTAATTTGTTTCAATAATTATTTTTATTTAAGAAGTTGAAAAAAAGACACCTAAAACCCGAAGTTTTTGTTATTTATGTATATATTTCATTCAGAATACTACTACTAAGTTAATAATTATATATCAATAGCAAAAATAATTTTTCTGAGTACTTAAGATCCAGAAATTAAATAAATATCTACAAATCAATTCAGTATTTAAAATAGTCTTAATGAATATTAAGTTTATATATGGATTTATATACGGACGCCTTTAAGAGGAAATTAACCTTTTAGTTTGGTGATAAAACTTTGACTCGGGAAGATTTATGGTTCCAGCAAATAGGTATTTAAAAAAGTTATGTTTTGGGCATAACTTTTTTGTATCTGAGCCGATATTTTTAGCAAATATGTTATACTAAAGATTTTCGATCTTTTGCTATATAAGACGTATCCATAGGTCATAATACAGCTCTAAAATTTTAGTTTTTATAAAAATTTTGATGTTTTTAGCCCATTTATGTATTATTTAATTTCCGTCTTACCGTTCTTAAGATATAAAGTAATCTATTTTGTGCTACGCCCAATTCACAGATCCCGCCCACATTTGGTCAGATGTTGTGTATTAATAATCAAGATGCTCGTACCTTATTTTGGAATTTTCCTTTGTATGTGTTTGTTGTTTGTGAAGAAGTAAAAAAAAGAAGTTCAACAAATAAAATAAAAAAGAACAACAACCACAAACATAATGCCAATCAGTGTTGTCATATTATTTTTTTCAAAAATCTTTTTAGTTGTAAAAAAAACTATTTTCGACCAAAAAAATATTTTTTTACAAATCGTTGAAAGAAATCACTAGAACTGCAAAAACGTTTGAATTGGCTGGTAAATTTGCATTTGGTATTTTATTTCGCTTTTTCATAAAAAAATATTTTTAATTTCTTTAGCTTAATTTTAAAAATTTGAAGGAAAATAGTTTATAATTTTTTTTTTATAAATTATTATAAGTTGCACTCAAAGGGGAATTATGTATACAATTTTCTTAATATATGAGAAATAAAATGTTTTAAAAATCCTTTTATAAATTCTTTTAAATCGGAGCAAAAAGTATAAATAAAACCATTTGTATATTGTTTGCATCCTCTGATGTTTGTCACCCTCTGGTGACAAACTTATATATGCCCTTCCACCTGTAGTGAAGGGTATAATAAAAAAATAGTAGTAGTATTTTTTACTTTAAGGAAGTAAATATATCCTAAAGTTAAGAGATCTTAGTACCGCTTTTTAAACATTTTTAAAAAATGAATTAATAGGTAGTTTAATTTTCTTGAATTTATTTCAATAATCAACTAAAAAAAAGTATTTGTATCCTAGAGTTTAGTAAAACACACTTACTTGTAGTAATTTTGTCTTACCTCGAAGTATTATTTTCACTGAATGTTAGTAATGTGTTTTATTATCCAGTAATTCTTGAACAAAATGTTTGTACTTTTAACTAAAAAATGACAAAAAGATAATACATGGTTAACTAAAAAGAAGTTCAAATAAACCTCTTATTGGAAAAACTGCCTTTGATTTAAGTATATTTATACTAAATATAATGCAATATTTCTTTGAATCTAGAACACCTAAACTAAATTTTTGGTTTTTTTTTTTAGTTCAATTTTATTTATTTACAATAAATTTATTACTTAGCTTAACGATATGTATGTCAGTTTCAAGTTTAAAAAATTTTCTTCTAGTAAGTAAATTCATGAACTTGTTTGAAGTAAAAATGGGTTTAGCACTAAATCATTATCAGTTTTCGTCATTTTTAGTTCATTTTCGCCATTTTTAGTTCATTTTTTTTGAGTGTAAGCGATCAGTTGATCCAAACCGAAATTATAAAAATTATTGAAATAAAAGTTGAATTATCCAAAAAATAAATATATTATTAAATTATTATTTGCAAAGGAAACGCTCTATAAAAGGTAAGCCCGTTGATGCCAAAAGAACCAGCAACCACAACCTAATCAAACCTCCTTTTCTTTGTCTCCCAAAACCCTGCAATTATAATTGCTCTAACCCGAGTAGTTATAATTCACCTTTCACTATAGATTGCCACACTTGGAACTCATTAAATCATCTATAACAAAGGTTTAAACACAATTGTACTGCATATCCAAGTAACCAGTAGCAAAGGTAATTGCATCAAAACAATTTTATCCAATTCGCGAATAACATTTTGGATTTTTGCACTATTTCTGTAAAGAGACCGCTTATTTTTGAAACAATTATCCAAAAGTAGAAGACCTAAGCATTCATATGATACACAATTTGTAAAAATAATTATTTAAAAACTTAGATCAGTTTGAACGTAAAGTATTTATCCAACTTTGTGCCGCTAAAACCATAAAACTATCTAACTTTTAGCATCGATACACCGTGAATTTAGAAAAACCAAAACAGCACAGATATTACAGGAACGTGTAATATCCATGTCAAAATTTTCAGAGATATTCATAGAATAACTCTTTGGTTTTTTAACAACATTTCAAATTTTTTAATTTTAATTGATGTTTTTGAATTTAAAATAGTGTTTTTTTTTTAATTTGAAATATTATTTTTTAAATTTATAATGTGACTTTTTGATTTACAATCGCTGTTTTTTCAGTGAAAATGCTGTTTCTTAAATAAATGTTCTAATTAAAATTACTTATTAATTACTAATAACTAAAGGCATATCAATTTATTAATTAATATGTTAAATTCAATGCGGAGAAATGCTAAGGAGGAGATTAATATTAGTTATAATATTACTGAAATCGTAAAGCTGTATGGTATAGAGCCAAAGTTGCCAAGACGGGTAGGAACACAAAAATACTGTTCAAACTTGCAAATAGATGATCCAACGGAATAATACACATCAGTCTTATTCATTCCATATTTTAGTGAAATAATCTCAAGTGTGACAAATAGATTTTCCAGTCATGAAAATGTTGTAAAGAATGTTACATTCGGTGTCGTTGACGTTTCGCCAAAGAATTTTGTATCATCAATATTATCTAAAAGCGAAGAGAAGCTTTACAACACAAAAATAATCAAAACGTACTTAAGAAAATTTAATGGATGAACTAATACTTCCTGCATTAGCTCTAATGTCTGTATGTTGTGAAGAGGTAGACCCAGACAAAATTGTTGGCGGTTTTATATCGAAAAAGCCTCGCATTAGTTTTTAAATTCAATATTAAATGTACACATATCTAAGTCTATGTGATAAATAAGTTTTAAATAAAACTTTTTGTGAATCTAAAAGCTGTAAATTTTGTTTTACGTGCTTCAAAAAGGTCGAAAAACTTAGGTTTTTAAATTACCAGCTATTTGAAAAAATCATACTTTTGCGTACAAAGAAATCTTAATGGCACAAAACATTTATCCATAAAAATATTTACCAAATTATTTAATAATTTTTTTTATTTATTAGGAGTAAAATAAAATCGCATATAAATAATTTAATTCATTAATTTATTTACAAATAATTATTTTTACTATTAATAAATAAAAAATAAATACATAATTTGGTAAATGAGCAATTCCATATGAAAACGACCAAAATTGGCAAATTTTTGGACGACCCCTCTCCGATTTTACCTATTTTTTACCAAAAAATAAATATAAATACTTCACACACTCTGAGTCAAATTTCAGTTGAATACTAAACGTGAAAGTGTTAAAGTGTTTTTTTTTTTTGTAAAGTAAAGAGTGAAGCTGTAAAGACAATTTAAGGTAAAATGAATAAATTTTGCTGCAATCCGTTTAACAAGAGTGGACATCGTTCGAAAAAGTATTAAAATTAACTGGTGTTTCGAAGCGATACATGAATGAATTAAATATACAATACGGTGAAGAAGCAGAATTCATTTGCCCCAAGTGTAAAATCGATTTGTCTCAACAAGCAAATGCATTGAAACAAATGCAACCACAATCCGAGAGTGAAATGACAATTGAACAAAATGTTTCATCTGATAGTGAGGCAGACATTCCGATGGTCAATATGTCTTTGAGTCCTTTGAATGAGGCTATTACCACTTTAGGTGAAACGCCTATTAGAAAAAGAAAGTTGCGAAGTGAAAAATACAGGAAAGATAAAAAAGGCAAGGTTATGAAGGCTCTGATAACGAATGCAGTCAAGCAGATGACGTTGATGACGGCAAACAAATGATTGAGCAGTTGAAAAGAAAATTCAATTTAGCGACCACTTTTCCGGAGAAATATCTCATTTTATCTGTACAAAAAACATAATTAATTTTCGGTAAATATGGCACAAAGAATTTTTCCATAAAATATATTTGAGCAATTCCATATGAAAGCGATCACCTTTTGGACGACCCCTCTCCGATTTTAAAATAAATAGTCTCAATCGATTGCCCAGCAAAAAATAATGTACCTACATATTTTTTTTTTTTTTATAGTGACTGGTTTAGTGGTGGTGTACACCACTGTCATGTGACAAAATTAAAGAATTCTTCATAAGGGACCTCATTGAAAGTTGTTTTAACGATCGCAACGAGTGATAGCTCGTTGGAAAGGTATTGAATCAGGCTTTAATTGAAAAATAAAATTTTCCTAATTTTTCTCAGAAATTTACCTTTTTTCCCATGAAAATTAAATTTTCCCATGAAAATTAAATTTTCCGATTTTCCACAGAAGCTCCTAAATTTTAAGGCTAATTTTATTTTTTTTGGATTCCTCATAATTTTTGCTTAAAGAATCAGCAATAAAAAAATGGGCCCCGACTCCTTGTTTGGACAGGAGAAGAGCATTTAAGAGACCACCTTGTTCTCATTGTTTTTATATTTTTTATAATTGAATTATTTTTAATTATTTAACATTATTTTATTTTATTATTAAAAATACATTTTAAAAATTATTTTACAGTTAAAAATACATTTATGAAGAAAAAATCTTTCTTATTTTGCTGCTTGTACTTAATTACAATATTTATTAAAAATTTCAATTGTCTTGCATCATTATAAAATTAAAGTAACTTTAAATTTAGCACGTCGGCAGACGAAGAGTACCGCTTTACATTAATTGACATATCAGAAATATTTGGTATGAAGCAATGAAACTTTTGCGTTCCAGTTATAGTTTTGACATTATTATATCTGTTTTGAAGTCGTCGCTCCATGGCATCGTGTTCTTTTTGAGTGCATAAAACTGTGTTAATGGCAATTTCCTTGCTTTGAATCCACGAAAACAAATGTTGTACATTTAAGATCTGGTCAGTATAGGGCCTTTGCAAACTTGCCTTAGTCGCCATGCGTTTTAGGGTTCCCCCTAACGCATCGCATGGGCCCTTACCGTGGGACGTCGCAAAAAAGTGCCACTCGACCTTGCAGTTTTGTTCTTCTTCAATTATGCAAAGATTGTAAAAATTTTTTTTATTCTTGTACTGAGAAGCCGCGCCGTCTGAGAAAAACGTTACTTTGTCGATTGCATCGAATTTTGATCTTAAGAATTCAAACAGTTTCATTTGAAATAAATAAACGGACACATAATTATGAACTAAACTCTCCGCGACAACAACAAGGCTTACGGTCTGTAGTTCGTTATCTTCGTTTTTGAAATAAATGCAAAAAGGATGCACCGTGCACTGGTCGTTTGCCCAGTGATAAGCCTGAATTTCATCCTGAACGAGAAAAGTGTAATTCTCGGCAAAGTCGCTTATCACAATGAATTCATTTTGGGCTAATTTCTCCTTACTTTCCTTTAGAAATTTCGATTGCATCTCGGATATGAAATGGTGCGCCTTCAGTTCATTCAACTTGAATCCGAATTCCTCGATGAATTCCGGAATCTTTACCACGGTCTCAAGGGAACATCTGCCGCTGCTAATTATCCACTGTTTGAAATGCACCTCCTGAATTAACAGCTGTTCAAACTTTTCCGCCAAATATTGCTCTAGCTCGTCAATCTTCGGACAATTGTCGCATTTGGACAGATGACAATTTTCCGTGGGGTATGCGCACAACGACTTCGACAGGAGGTCCCTATATGTTTCAATTTCACCGTGAAATACTTTCAATTTCTTGCATGGAAAGAACATTAATTTGATGTTTTGATGAAACATGCAAACGCAGACTGAATGCGTTCCGTGCCTGTCTAATGCCAGCACGCATTCTTTTGGTCGTAGGATGGCAAACTTAGAAAATCCCACTTTTTCTGCTGGGTTTTCTCTTTGAACTGATGGTATGCTTTGGATAGATTACATAATAATAATCTGCGCTGCTTGTGTACTTTTTCTCCATCTTCACGTGTAATAACATAGTCACGTGTACCTGGGCAGGCGCGGCTGTTGTCATCATTGCAGTAAAAATCTTGAGTCAATTTCACCGTTGCTTCGCTGAGGGTCCTTGAGCCAAATTTCTTGGTGGGAGTCGCCAATATGCCCTTCTGTCGAACTAATTCTTTGCTTCTTTTCACGATGTAAAAAGATGTTTGAAACTCTTCAGAAATCTTGCGTATAGACCATGATTGAGGCAGCACAGATAAAATGAGATATTTCTCCGGAAAAGTGGTCGCTAAATTGAATTTTCTTTTCAACTGCTCAATCATTTGTTTGCCGTCATCAACGTCATCTGCTTGACTGCATTCGTTATCAGAGCCTTCATCAAATATTGTCGCGATTGCACTCATAACCTTGCCTTTTTTATCTTTCCTGTATTTTTCACTTCGCAACTTTCTTTTTCTAATAGGCGTTTCACCTAAAGTGGTAATAGCCTCATTCAAAGGACTCAAAGACATATTGACCATCGGAATGTCTGCCTCACTATCAGATGAAACATTTTGTTCAATTGTCATTTCACTCTCGGATTGTGTTTGCATTTGTTTCAATGCATTTGCTTGTTGAGACAAATCGATTTTACACTTGGGGCAAATGAATTGTGCTTCTTCACCGTATTGTATATTTAATTTATTCATGTATCGCTTCGAAACACCAGTTAATTTTAATACTTTTATCTTTTTCGAACGATGTCCACTCTTGTTAAACGGATTGCAGCAAAATGTATTCATTTTACTTTAAATTGTCTTTACAGCTTCACTCTTTACTTTACAAAAAAAACACTTTAACACTTTCACGTTTAGTATTCAACTGAAATTTGACTCAGAGTGTGTGAAATATTTATATTTATTTTTTGGTAAAAAAAAAGCGATATTTGCTTTTCTTTAATAGGAAAATTTGCGTGAACTACTGGTCATAAAATGTTTCTTAAAGAGGGACTTAATTGGTTACTGCCAATAAGCCGACCACAGGTCATAAAATGTTTTGTAAATTTTTTAAATTACCAGGTAATAAATATTTCGCCATATTTATGGAAAATCCGTGTTTTATGACTTGTTTCTGCACCTGTCATTTTAGGCGAAATATTTATTACCTGGTAATTTAAAAAATTTACAAAACATTTTATGACCTGTAGCCTCAGTCGGGTTTGGTGTGCTATTACATGCCACTGCTACTATTATCCATGGATTTATGGCCGATCTTGTGAAGGCAGGCAGACCATATTCACTACACACTCAACTTGGGGCTCTTAAAAAAAAATAGATTTTTTCTTCATTAATGTATTTTTAACTGTAAAATAATTTTTAAAATGTATTTTTAATAATAAAATAAAATAATGTTAAATAATTAAAAATAATTCAATTATAAAAAATATAAAAACAATGAGAACAAGGTGGTCTCTTAAATGCTCTTCTCCTGTCCAAACAAGGAGTCGGGGCCCATTTTTTTATTGCTGATTCTTAATAAAATTAGCCGGAAAATTTAGGAGCTTCTGTGGAAAATCGGAAAATTTAATTTTCATGGGAAAAAAGGTAAATTTCTGAGAAAAATTAGGAAAATTTTATTTTTCAATTAAAGCCTGATTCAATACCTTTCCAACGAGCTATCACTCGTTGCGATCGCTTTAGTAGTTTTTTTCAATGAGGTCCTTATGAAGAATTCTTCAATTTTGTCACATGACAGTGGTACCAAAAGGTGATCGCTTTCATATGGAATTGCTCTATATGGGAAACAACAACAAATGTGTCAGTTAAATTCGCTGGTAGAAGGTAACGGGACATTGAGAATATCAGGCTAATAGGCCATTCCATGTCAAACCGCACAGAAAACTCTCATTTTCGGATAAATCATCTCCGATTTTAATGAAATTCGCCACAAATATTGTAAATGAGTAGACTTTATCAAATCATTAACCTTTCGACCCCAAAACCTTTCGGTTTTCGAAATATGACGTCACGAAAATTGGCAAAAACGTCAGAATATCGAAAAAGTGCCCATACTAAGTCGCCCATAACTTCCAAACTATACAACCTGTTGGTAGCATTTTAAAGGTGAAAACATTACCTTCAAAATGGCGTCCCAAATTTTTTTTTGTATTAAAAGGTTAAATGTCATTTTTTTTAAATTTAATCTTCAAAGACCAATATCTCAAAATCCAATTTTTTTAAAATTCTGAAAAAATATATGTTAAAAACTTAGGCCTCTCTACATTTGTGGCAAAATTTTAATATAGAGACTCATTTGGTTCTTGAGTTATTAAGGAAAACGTGGTCGTAAGCAAATTTTCGTCGACGAGTTCATATGCTGTCCATATTTTGATAGCATGCGCAGATAATATAATAACTGTCATGAGTAATGCTGTGACGCCTCTGACCTCTGTTGGTGAGCTTATGATCAATCCGTCTACGATCTATGAGTTACGAAAAGAATATCGTAAGCGAGAAGAGGAGGAGACTCAAACAGAATTCATTACAAAGGTAATTTAGTTTAGTTTAAAACTTATATTTCATTTGAAGTTATACGAATAATCTTAATTTTCACCGATTTCTATTTTATTTTTAATACGTAGATCAATAGCGTACAGTCATTGGTTATTCACTGGGACGAAAAACTGTTCCCAGACCTGTTTGGCGGAAGCAATCGCAATTCTTACCAGTTATGAAGAGACATCTAAATTTTTGGGCGCTCCAGAAGTCCCTGCTGGCACAGGAGAAAATATGGCTAAGGTCGTTCATGATGTACTCATCAAATTGGATATTTTTAATAAAGCTTCCGCCATGGGTTTAGACACCATTTCATCAAACACAGGCCAGAACACTGGCGCATGCATTTTGTTGCAGCACAACCTCAATCGGAAATTAATCAAGTTCGCATGTCGCCATCACATGTTTGAAATCGTATTGAAACACGTCTTTGAAGTCAAACATTCCAAAACAAGTGGGTCTAAAGTGCCTATTTTTAATCGTTTTGCTCCCACTTGGGAAAATCTCGATCACAAATAGTTTAAAAGTGGACTCAAAACCCTAATTGTTCGCTCAAAAGAAGAATTTCTGCAACCACAAAAATCGTCTTTTTCTACATTTTGTCAGTTAAAAATTTATGATTATATTAAACGACTTTCGATGATTTTAATACTTTTGTCGATTATTAAAAAATTATTGAAAATAAACAACAAAATTGGTTGAATATAATGAAGACTCAGTAGTCCTCTTTTGGATTGTATTTTCGATTAATTTAATATGTATTTTAGATTATTTTTAAAGAAATAAAATTGTGAGTGTAGGTCTGTATCTGATTTTCATTCTATTAGTATATTACCAATTTTCTCGAAAATTCTAGATGTTATTTTAAGAGGTCAGATGGTGTTGAGTTGACTTTTAAAAGGCATTTCACTCTATCTGCCATAACCTTTTGGTAAATAAATTTAATTTTTTCACTTCAGGTTCTTTTGTAAGCCTCTTTTTGTAACGGACTTCATCTGTAGTTAATTTGCATAGAGGCTTACCGGAAGGTTCCGTTTTGGGGCCGATATTCTTTATGGTATATATAGATGATTTGTTTGAATGTATGAACGTTGGTACAACACATGTGTTTGCGGATGATGTGCAAATAGTTGCATCTTGTTTGCCTGATAATATAAGTGCTTTAACAGTTTGTTTGAATAATAGTCTGCAACGAATGAACTATATAATATTGAATCCTAATAAGTCAAAGACCATGTTTTTTTCCAACCGTCTAGTAGATTTACCAGTGGATTTTACATAGATAATAATTTAAAAATTGATCATCACATAATTTTTGTTACTTATAGGATATATCATTATTAATGTATTAATGTTGCTCTGTCCTTTAGTGTCAGGAAAAAATTAGCTCATTTACTGCTTATGTCAATGGTATTGTATGGTCTAGAAGCATAATTTTTGTTTAAAATAAAAAAATGGATTTAGAGAAACCATTAATCATTGAAGCAGTTGTTGCTTTGAAAGAACAAACCCGAATTTTAATGCAGTATATTGAAATATTAAAGGCCATTCTGGAAGAAGATGATGATGAAGAAGAATTTTTGGTAGACATAAGTATGAAATTCTTTCATGTGCCGCTCATTTTCCTTTGTTGTGTGGTGAACTCTGTGCTGGCAACTCTAATAATAATATTCCGTTAACGTACAAGCTTTGATGGATACGTGTTTAACGGACGTAAACGTGTCGCACAATCCGTATTCATGATTCCGTATGTGTTGGAGAGTTCGTAAAAATGTTTCTTGTTAAGTTAAAAAATTTTCTTGAATTCACATACATTTAAAAATGTAAAATACAAATACTTATCCATTGTGTATTTATTTAATGTTTTTTTTGCTATTTTTACCACCAACACATAAGTTTACTTCGCAATTGTTCAATTCAGAATCCTTGTTCTCATAATATTTTGGTAGTCCAGCGCTGATTAAGAAATTTGTACAACGAACTTCATACTTTTATAAAAAATTTAACAGTTAAATGAAAACGCGTATATAAAAACATTTACTGTTAAATAAAAACCTTTACTGTTAAATAAAATTTAAAAACACAGATAAAAAATAATATTTTTGAATCCCAAAAAAGTTACCAAAATGAAAAAAGGTTCACATCTCCACATCGGAAAAAAATAACCAATTCTGGTTAAAAATAACCAAAAACGGCAACACTGCCCCAGACGTATTGCCTACACTCTGATAAAATTTTGTTTAAATGTATTGTATTTAAAGGAGGTAAATTGTTACCTAATATAAGTTGGTCAAAAATAGACACATTGTGTTTAAAAATAATAGAAATATAATGTATCAAAAAGTTCAGCAAAATTTGAATTTTGTTTAAATTTTACTTTTATGTTCCTAAAAATGCAATACTAAATGCACAAACCTACATATACATATTATATCCAGAAACACGCTTAACAATGCGTATTTATATTCAATAGAAATATTTTTTTAGTCCCTTAAAATTAAACTAAATGTATGGGTTTTGAGGTAAAGAAGAAGAATAAACGTCTGTGTTGGTCACTTTTGAATAAAAAACAATAACAAAGAAGCTGAATAGGAACAAACTGCGAATTAGTTGCACTGCAATCGATGATCAGATGGACTTTTTCAATAGTTTACGGAAGTTGTTAAATATAGGGATTGGCTTTGTTTTAAAGTAAAAAATGTGATTTTAAACATGCCAAGAATTATTATTTCGACCAGGACAAAGTGGATATCACTGGTATGCAAAATATGTTTCCAATAAGACATTAAAAGGCTGCAGGAATTAACCATTTATCAACCAACTAAATAGTTGTTTTTTTTTGGACTATAATTATAAATGGTTATAAATAAATATTAAAATTTAAAAAGTTAAATGCTTTTCAATGGAATTGTTACAAAAAATTTTATTCTAATGACTTCATAAATAGGGATTAATATTAAAATTTTAGAGTTGTTTAAAATTACTTCTTACAAACCGTAAAATTTGCACTATTAACTTCTTTGGATATTCTAAAAAAGAGATTCGTAAAGAATAACATCCATATTATTTTACTGGGTATGATTACGGGTCAATATACATATAATTAAAATTGGAGTTTTTCCTAATAGGATAAGTCATCAAATTCTGAAGATTTCTGAGCCGTTTTCCATAAAAACTTCCCAGGATCCTAGAATATTTTTAAAGAACACAGTTCTAGGACTCAGGGTTTTCTTAGAATCTGAATGGTTTTCCCAAAAAAAATTTCAGAGTTTAAAAAATTTTGTGAATTTTTCAACAGGAAAAAGTCATCTGAATCTGAGGGATTTTCTTAAGAAAAACGTTATCATTGTCTAACGATTTTTGTATGGAAAAAATTCCCTAGAGTCTCAGAGTTTTACTATAGTACGATAAAAAGATGCCTGAATCTAAGAGCTCTTTCAAAGAAATTACTCAGAATGGAATTTTTTTATAGTCCTTAGAATATATATTTTTTTTTTGCAAGAAGTTCAGAATCTGACAGTTTTTTATAGGAAAAGGCATCAAAAAATCTTCATAACCGCAGAGTTATTCTGTAGAAATAATCTTCAGAATGTAAGAATGTTTTCTATCGGAAATAGCTCTTATAATCTTTGGGTTTTCTTTAGAAAAACGTTCTTAAAATCATAAAGGGGTTTTCAACAACAACAATTTCTCAGCAGCTGGGGAATTTCTATAAGAAAAAGTCCTGAGAATCTGAAGAGTTTTCTAAAAAAAAAAAAATCATCTGAATAAGAGGGATTTCTTAAGAAAAAATTCCTCAGACTCTAAAAATTTGTTGAAGGAAAAATACTTAAAATCTCTGGGATTTTATGAATTTGAAAACTTAATACAGTCCATTTTCAGCTTCAGAATTTCTTAATGGACGACTCCAAAAGTCCGATTAATTTCTATAGTTCTATATCTGCATTTACCATCACAAAAAATTTTTTCCATTACCTGATCTTTCTAAATCATATAGCTAAAGGGAAAAACACATATGTTAACACATTTCTTAGCAAACAATTAAAAACTTACCACCAAAATATTAATTGAGTTGTTACAAATTACATGTAAAATGTGCCTTCAGCTCCATTTTCTCCAAAATTTTGTTAGATTTTTCGGATTTGGATTTGTTAGTTAGCAAATATCTGTATCTGGTTTGTTTTCTTTTTATACAAAATATAAAAAATATAAAAATTACATTGATATTTCTAAGATAGGCATTAAATTTAAATTTAAACACAGATGCGTAAATAAAACAATTTACTTTATAAAATATTTAATGTACTTAATATATGTTTAAAAATTTTAAAACATGCTTACCAACATACTATTTGATATATTCATTCGGTGCCTAATTTTATAGAAAAAGTGTGTAAATTTAATTTTTAAACATATTATGTTAAATAACAAGCACTCTGCGTCTTCACATTAAATTTTTAGAGTGTAGGGGACAAATTTTAATGCCGCGATAATCGTTTTCGTATTGCAAGAAATGCAGTACATCTTACAATTATTTTACAAATTAATTTTAAATTTACTTTTGTATAACATATCCTCATCTTTCATCTCAAATTATATTTCGTTGGACTTGCATTTTGTTTCCAACCTTTTAATAATTGGGGTTTTCTAAAAAAACATTCCGTTACAATTTCAAAATATATTTTATTGCAATTATGGCTTACCTTAGTATTAATTAGCATTTTATTTTGTAGTGATATTCTGACTGCTGATTTTTTATTTTCTAAAATATTTTTATATTTTTAAATGACACAAACATTTTGTTTAATATCGCCTACATTTCATCCAGATGATAAAAGGGACATTTATTTAAAAATGTAATTTGATTGACTTCCATATTAAAAATTGAAGATATTGCTATAATATCTTCGGGGTATATATATCTTACAAATGCATATTGGCTTGTAATACAAATAAAAAAAAACAAATAAAAAAACTTTCAATTTGAAAATCAAGCCACAAACGTTTTATCAGTTAAAAATTGATGGTTATTTTAAACAACTTTCGATTTTTTTTACTACTTTTATCCATAATTAAACAATGATTGAAAATAAACAACAAAATGGGATGAATATATTGAAAAATCAGTTGTCCTTTTTTTGATTGTATGTTTGATTAATTTTATATGTATTTTAGATTGTTTTTAACGAAGTAATATTGTGAGTGTATATTTGTGATGCTCTTTTTTTCACTCAAAAAAGAAGTTAGTAAAGTCAGCAACAAATGTTGCTGAGTCAGCAAAATTTTAGTCGTGAGAATGCTTTTACAAAAATTGCTAATGCCAGCAAAATCATGTTGGTGAAACTTTTTAGCAAAAAAAAGGAATAGTAAATTCAGCAAAATTAATGCTGGTAAACTGATTGTAAACGAAAAAAAAATCCTGCAAAAAGCAAAAAAAAAAAGCTAAATGTTAGTAGAATGAAAATTTAGACCTAGACATTGTTTTTTTTTTTGTGTGATTCTGAATATATGTAATTTACAAAACTTTGTAAACAATCTTGCAAAGGTGGAATAAACGGATATTTCCAGAGACCATAAATTAGCCAATCCTTTCGGGATTTTGTATAACTGATAGTGAAAATTTCTAATTGCACTGTGTTACTTAAGTTTAGAATACAGGCCCATAGATATTTGCATACATAGCCGATTAAACGGTTCACTACGTGTAGTACAGCAAAAGACATGATGACAGTTGTATGTATGCAAACAAATTTTTATTAAACAATACCGTTAATTCATGGAACCATGTGGATGAATTCTTGTCTTGTAGGTAAAAAACGAAATTCAATATTTTGTAGCTACCTAATGAGCCAATACATCCGAGAATAACCAACAGTTAGTAGTTGTCCGTCCATTCGCCTGTGTACTTTTTTATTAATCTGTTAACACTTGATTGACTTTTGCGATGATCTGCAAAAAACAGTGCACTGGAGACAATATGCTTTGTGTATAGTTTTTTGTATTGGAAAACATTTTAAAATTTACATTTGTACACATAAATATGTTTATTTTGTTAACTTGCACACATACAGTAGGGTGTCCTGAACTTTTTGTACTGAAGACTGACAGAAATTTATCACCTTGGATCAATCCACACTTCGTTCCCCGTAGGGTACAGTCCAAAAATTACATTTTTCGTGCTTGTACTTGAGAGATGTGATGGATTTCGTTTTTTAGAAAACGCGAAATTGAGCAAAATGTACCATCGATTCAATATATATTGTTCACATTTTAAAGCTTTACCGTAAATACTAAATATAAATATATTCTTTTTACCAAATTTCATAAAAATCAGTCTATTCGTTTTCAAAGTGAGACGATGTCCTTTAAAGGTATACTTTTAGTATCCTGTGTGTCCTTGAACCAAAGTAAGGACTTATTATAAAAGCTAAAGCACAATCTTACTTTGCGTTCGTTATTAACGGTATTTAGTCAACATGAGTATGTATGTTTTTAAGATTTTTGAAAACTGTGTTCTTTTTAAAATGATAATTTTCTAAAATTTTAATTTAGCAGGTTCTCGTTTCTATTGTAATAGCTTAATTCTTAATTATAAAATACTCATTTCTAGCATTTGTGTTCTATTTTATTTTTTTTTACATAAAAAAAAAACAGTTGATACATTGCATGTAACGAAATTTAAAAAATAAAAAAATTGATAAAAAAAAAATTGAAAAAGTGGAAAAATAAAGAAAACGAATAAAAGGAATAATAACAAAAATCGACCCACGAATGCTCACGCACTCGACTCACCCAACTTATAGTAGGAACTGTACTCCTACTAGTTGGGTAAATTTACTCTGTGAGCGTTAATGAAAAAAAATACACACAGTATGCGTAAGTTGATGAACACAAAATAGGTAAAATTACATTAAAAGTGCGTAAAAATTCAATGAAATTTTAAAATTAAAGAGTAAATAAACCAAATTTGTGCGTAAAGAAACACGATTTTCCTGTAAATGTACACATAAAATGCGGAAAAATTATACAAAATTGCTCACATTTTCTACTATGATATTGAAAATTGTAAAGCACAAAAATTTTTGTTTTGCAATAAAAAACAATAAATTTATTATTTAGTAATTCACAATAAAAACCATAATTTTATTGTTTGTTAACTCACAGCAAGAATAAAACCAATAAATTTGTTGTTTAGAAATTCCAAATAATTGATAAATTTAAAAAAATAACGAATCTATTTTTTAGGTTTGAAATTTTTTTCGATTTTTTTTTTCAATTTCAAAATGTCATATTTTTTTTACTTCTATAAGTTAGTATATTTACAATCTTTGTGCGTAAAATTTTTTTTAACAAAATAATAATAATTTCAGGCATAATGTCTTTAGTTGGAAACAAATAGTGTCTAAAAATACTGCGTGTGTGTATTGTATATGAAAGTGTGCACAAACAAGTTTTACGCATTTGGTGTTTATATTTACCGAATTTTCGTAATATTTTTGCCCATTTTATAGTAGTAATTTTTGCAAGCATTTTTAGAGTCTAATTTAAATTTTTTTCTCACACGTGAATCACAAAATTTTATGTCACCTGCAGATTTACAAAAAAATATTAGAATCTTGTTAGTGCAAAAACTAAAAATTATCCCCCCAAAATAATAGTAAATTCTGCAAAATTGTGTCAATTGTAAATAAAAAAAATCCCTGCAAAAACCAAACAAATTTTGTTGCTGAATGTTAGTAGACTCAAAACAAATAATTATAAATAAAATAGAAACAAAATTAATCTCAATTATAATACTAACATGCTGCATATATGTTATATTTTCACAAAATTCCTTAAAGAAGCACTATTTATAAAAATGTTGTATATAAATATACATTTTGTCCTCATCTTTATTAAATTTAAATATTTTATTTTGTCTCAAATTTATCCTATTTTTGTATATATATTCACAATTTTTTGGATTCACACATATTTGGCACCCTTTTGTTTTGTGTATCTATGCATGAGAGATATATATCGTTAGCTGAAATGCAACAGTAACTAACATTTATATTTTTTTACGCCAAAAGACAATTTAACAAATTCGTAAATAAACCTCACAGTTTTGATTATAGAACGATAAAATTTTGTGAAGAGATGTACTTCAATACAGTACTTCATAATCACTCAGCCCCATTTTAAATTTGTACAGGCAACCAAAAAACTTGGAAAATTAAAAACATCTCAGATTCGAATTTTGTTCATAAAACACTTATTTGTAATCGTAAAAGTCAGAAATTTTGTATATGCATGTATTTTAGCAAAAACTTAAAATACAATTTTTTACTATGTTTAGTTCATATATTCAAAATTTTCTTTACAAGACCAATTGATTTTTTGCGAGTCAATTTGGTTTTACCAGATTATCCTAAAATGTGTGCAGAAATGAAAAAATTTGCTTTGAAATCAGGGATTTTTCCTCTCAGTTACCGAACCTTGTAATATGTAAAAAATTTTATTTGGCCGCTTCTTTCGATGAAATCTCTATACTTAATTATTTCCTCTATTATTAATTATTTCCACACGCGTAATATTATTTGGGTAAAAACAACCAAAAATACACTTGAGTTTTTAAAAACAGATCAATTGGCTTTTCTATTTAATTTAACGCCTTTTATCTTTTTGCGAAGGTTTTCTAAAAAGGAGTAATTAAAGGTTGATTTACACGTCGACTATCCTTATCTGCTAGTGTCTAGTATTGGGTTTAAAAATCAGCAAAACAACAAAATAATAAACCGTAGGAAAAAAATATATGTAGTTAATTGTTTTCAAATGTTGAATTTTGTGTGGGTGTGAGCTAGCTAAATAAAATCTAAACTAATTTCACGTATCCAAACTTCTATGAAATTTTAAAAATTGTTTAGAATTTTGTCAAGAAAATTTTAAAATCTTTTGTCAATTTGTATTTAGTTTAGAGTTTACTTAGCTACCTCTCACAGGTCCTAAGTGGAATTATTTAATTTGTATATTTTCATTTAAAACGAAAAAATTCGTATTTCCAATTACTTTTTTTTAATTAAAAACCTGAGATTCAAATACCACATTAAGTCTTAACTCGAATCCCCAAAATTTCAGATTTATGAGTTTATTTTTATATCAAAACATATGTATTTAAAATTTAAAATCCCAGTAAAACCACACATTACCAAATAATGTGTAAAGTAATGTGTAGCCATAGGGGCTCATGGATTACTTTACACCTTACTTCACTGATGAATTTTATAGGCGATAAGCCTCAAAGTAATGTATAGGGGGTTACTTATATGGTTATGAAAATGGAAAAAGTAATGTATCTAAAAAAAGATTTTTAAAAGAGAAATTTTAATTTAAAAAAATTATTACAAATATTTTAAACGTTATTAAAAATAATGTGGTCATGATGGGAATCGAACCAGGGAACTCTGGTTGCCAGCCAAGAACTCTACTATCGTCGCATATAGTATTTGATTGCTTTAAGCTTAAATGAATTGTTGCGCTTCGTTTTTTCGCTAGTGTTGTCAAAACAAACATACATTACCCTTTTGCTTACAAAAAAACACAAAGTAATGTATCTCAAAAAAAAATGTTTAAAAAAATTTAAATTATTACTTTACATTTAAAAATCATGCAAATAATGAAAAAGGTAACGAGCTATCATTACAAGGCAACGCATGAGAATATCGCACCCACTACCAAAGTTTTGCTGGGATATTTAAATAGCAACACTTATATAGACTTTCAAAGTAGTTATAGTAGCTAAAATATAAGATTTTATAGAAATGCTGCCACGTCTTGGCAATTCTTGGCTTTTCTCTTTTAAATGTAAACAAAAATATTTGTCATAACAAGTTTAAAATTTTACTATTTATATTTTGATAAAATATTAAAAACAACAAAAACTAACAAATAAATTATGTGTTTATTAAATGTAGAACAGGGCATACAATATAATTGTTATAAATCGTGTTCCGTTGAAATCCATATACTCTGTAAACAAGTAGTTATTGATACAAAGATATAAAAATAAAGCTTTTTTATAAAAAAATAGACAAAATTGATCAAAAATAATAATTCAAATTATAAAAAAAACGAAATAAAGAACACAATTTAAATTTAAAAAATTACAAATAAAATTTAAATATTTGCAATGGATACTGAAAAAGATCAATTAATATTAAAAAATACCAAACGCAATTAAAAAAATTAACAACTATTCAACAAATATTTATTTTATTTAATTTGATGTTTTTGAATTTCAATTGATGCTTTATAAATTACATTTGGAGTCATTCCAATAGTTTTGGAACAATCTAATCGTCTTTGGATTTAAGTAAAAATTTGCACGGTGCTATTCCAAGTTCCCATGATATTTGTGCTGTTTTATATTTTTAATAATTCGATGTAGATCACGGTGGCGTTGTGCAAAATGGCTCCATTTTTTGGGGCAAAATTGAATAATGAAAACTAACCCCAAAAATATAATGAAAAATGACCCCAACCAAACGAAAATTATCCCCAAAATAAAGTTTGGGGCATATTTTCATTATTAGATTGAGGCTTTAGTTCATTATGTAAAGTAACACCAATTTGTGGAAATAAATTGCATGGAATCAATAACATCCAAATATACTCCTTATAAACATTAAAGTTACTTGGGCCAACCTAAATTTAAATATTGTAAAGAATTAGAATAAAAATCACTTAATATAAATCAAATATTTTAGTGATGCGCAACCACTGCCTTTCAAAATAGTTCAAAAATTAAGTAAATTTCTGCTCCCGTCCATGATTGTGTTCTCCCAGTCAGTTCTTATTAAATTTGCAATGAGGAGCCATCAATGTCCGATATGCGCTTTTTGCAGCATCTGACCATCTTATAAAATTTTAGAGCGAATGATTTTCTATGACATTGCATCTTAGAGCTTGGTAATATTGAAACTTGTTAAGAATTATATTTGTTCTTGATGTGTGGAAAACAAATTTCGTCTGCGGCGCTATTTTTTACAACTATTAATATACGAAAAACAAAATGAGAATTTTTTAACAATAATCGCGCTGTTTTTGGCAAAAATTTTCGCCTGACAAATAGATTTTCCGGTCACGATAATGTGGTAAAGAATTTATAATGTATTGCACCAAGCCGAGTTTATGACGTTTCGTCAAAAGAACTTTGTAGCAATAGATTTTTATCAAAAAGTGAAGAGAAGCTTTACAACACAAACATAACCAAAATGTGCTTAATATTTAAAGTATACATTAGATCTCAGTCAATGTAACAAATAAATTTTAAATACAAATTGTTTATGAATTAAAAAAAAGGATAAACTGTTTCCTAAACTCTAAAATCATTGTCATAAAATTGTATTATCACATATTTGTCTAATTATTAAATAAAGTGTCACATAAAGAATCATAAATTTTGTTTAAGCTTCAAAAAGGTCAATAAATTTAGGTTTAGAAATTGCCAGCTTTTAAGAAAAAATTTTATAAAAAATATTTTAAAATAAAATTATGTGGAACGTAATAATATTTATGTGGAATATAAATAACTCAACTCAATATTGGTTTTCACAATAAAAATATAATTTAATAAGAAGACAGTAGTCGAAACTTAAATTTTTTGTATGAATTTTTATTTTTCTTTACATTATAATGAAATTAAATTCTTAGAACATTTTATTGTATAGGGTGGTTCAACCATAATGTACGATGTTTATTGTAAATACAACCAAAAGTTTTCAGAGAATTATCTTAACATTTTTTATTATGATAGAAGGATCTATGAAAATTACGTGTGAAAATTGAGATTCAACTTCAAATACTATATGCGTCGATGGCTCGGTGAGTAGAGTTCTTGGTTCGATTCCCATCATGACAACATTATTTTTAATAACGTTTAAAATATTTGTAAAAATTTTTTTTAAATAAAAATTCCTCTCTTTTAAAAATCGAGCAATTCCATATGAAAGCGATCACCTTTTGGACGACCCCTCTCCGATTTTAAAATAAATAGTCTCAATCGATTGCCCAGCAAAAAATAATGTACCTACATATTTTTTTTTTTTATAGTGACTGGTTTAGTGGTGGTGTACACCACTGTCATGTGACAAAATTGAAGAATTCTTCATAAGGGACCTCATTGAAAGTTGTTTAAAGAAAAAACTACTAAAGCGATCGCAACGAGTGATAGCTCGTTGGAAAGGTATTGAATCAGGCTTTAATTGAAATTAATTTTCCGATTTTCCACAGAAGCTCCTAAATTTTCCGGCTAATTTTATTTTTTTGGATTCCTCATAATTTTTGCTTTAAGAATCAGCAATAAAAAAAAATGGGCCCGACTCCTTGTTTGGACAGGAGAAGAGCATTTAAGAGACCACCTTGTTCTCATTGTTTTTATATTTTTTATAATTGAATTATTTTTAATTATTTAACATTATTTTATTTTATTATTAAAAATACATTTTAAAAATTATTTTACAGTTAAAAATGCATTTATGAAGAAAAAATCAATTTTTTTAAGAGCCCCAAGTTGAGTGTGTAGTGAATATGGTCTGCCTGCCTTCACAAGATCGGCCATAAATCCATGGATAATAGCAGCAGTGGCTTGTAAAGGCACGCCAAACCCGACTGAGGCTATAGGTCATAAAATGTTTTGTAAATTTTTTAAATTACCAGGTAATAAATATTTCGCCTAAAATGACACGTGCAGAAACAAGTCATAAAACACGGATTTTCCATAAATATGGCGAAATATTTATTACCTGGTAATTTAAAAAATTTACAAAACATTTTATGACCTGTGGTCGGCTTATTGGCAGTAACCAATTAAGTCCCTCTTTAAAAAACATTTTATGACCAGTAGTTCACGCAAATTTTCCTATTAAAGAAAAGCAAATATCGCTTATTTTTTTTACCTATTTTTTACCAAAAAATAAATATAAATACTTCACACACTCTGAGTCAAATTTCAGTTGAATACTAAACGTGAAAGTGTTAAAGTGTTTTTTTTGTAAAGTAAAGAGTGAAGCTGTAAAGACAATTTAAAGTAAAATGAATAAATTTTGCTGCAATCCGTTTAACAAGAGTGGACATCGTTCGAAAAAGATAAAAGTATTAAAATTAACTGGTGTTTCGAAGCGATACATGAATGAATTAAATATACAATACGGTGAAGAAGCACAATTCATTTGCCCCAAGTGTAAAATCGATTTGTCTCAACAAGCAAATGCATTGAAACAAATGCAACCACAATCCGAGAGTGAAATGACAATTGAACAAAATGTTTCATCTGATAGTGAGGCAGACATTCCGATGGTCAATATGTCTTTGAGTCCTTTGAATGAGGCTATTACCACTTTAGGTGAAACGCCTATTAGCAAAAGAAAGTTGCGAAGTGAAAAATACAGAAAAGATAAAAAAGGCAAGGTTATGAGTGCAATCGCGACAATATTTGATGAAGGCTCTGATAACGAATGCAGTCAAGCAGATGACGTTGATGACGGCAAACAAATGATTGAGCAGTTGAAAAGAAAATTCAATTTAGCGACCACTTTTCCGGAGAAATATCTCATTTTATCTGTGCTGCCTCAATCATGGTCTATACGCAAGATTTCTGAACAGTTTCAAAGATCTTTTTACATCGCGAGAAGAAGCAAAGAAATAGTTCGACAGAAGGGCATATTGGCGACTCCCACCAAGAAATTTGGCTCAAGGACCCTCAGCGAAGCAACGGTGAAATTGATTCAAGATTTTTACTGCAATGATGACAACAGCCGCGCCTGCCCAGGTACACGTGACTATGTTATCACACGTGAAGATGGAGAAAAAGTACACAAGCAGCGCAGATTATTATTATGTAATATATCCAAAGCATACCATCAGTTCAAAGAGAAATACCCAGCAGAAAAAGTGGGATTTTCTAAGTTTGCCATCCTACGACCAAAAGAATGCGTGCTGGCATTAGACAGGCACGGAACGCATTCAGTCTGCGTTTGCATGTTTCATCAAAACATCAAATTAATGTTCTTTCCATGCAAGAAATTGAAAGTATTTCACGGTGAAATTGAAACATATAGGGACCTCCTGTCGAAGTCGTTGTGCGCATACCCCACGGAAAATTGTCATCTGTGCAAATGCGACAATTGTCCGAAGATTGACGAGCTAGAGCAATATTTGGCGGAAAAGTTTGAACAGCTGTTAATTCAGGAGGTGCATTTCAAACAGTGGATAATTAGCAGCGGCAGATGTTCCCTTGAGACCGTGGTAAAGCAGATTCCGGAATTCATCGAGGAATTCGGATTCAAGTTGAATGAACTGGAGGCGCACCATTTCATATCCGAGATGCAATCGAAATTTCTAAAGGAAAGTAAGAAGAAATTAGCCCAAAATGAATTCATTGTGATGAGCGCTTTTGCCGAGAATTACACTTTTCTCGTTCAGGATGAAATTCAGGCTTATCACTGGGCAAACGACCAGTGCACGGTGCATCCTTTTTGCATTTATTTCAAAAACGAAGATAACGAACTACAGACCGTAAGCCTTGTTGTTGTCGCGGAGAGTTTAGCTCATAATTATGTGTCCGTTTATTTATTTCAAATGAAACTGTTTAAATTCTTAAGATCAAAATTCGATGCAATCGACAAAGTAACGTTTTTCTCAGACGGCGCGGCTTCTCAGTATAAGAATAAAAAAAATTTTTACAATCTTTGCATAATTGAAGAAGAACAAAACTGCAAGGTCGAGTGGCACTTTTTTGCGACGTCCCAAGGTAAGGGCCCATGCGATGCGTTAGGGGGAACCCTAAAACGCATGGCGACTAACGCAAGTTTGCAAAGGCCATATACTGACCAGATCTTAAATTTACAACATTTGTTTTCGTAGATTCAAAGCAAGGAAATTGCCATTAACACAGTTTTATGCACTCAAAAAGAACACGATGACATGGAGCGACGACTTCAAAACAGATATAATAATGTCAAAACTATAACTGGAACGCAAAAGTTTCATTGCTTCATACCAAATATTTCTGATATGTCAATTAATGTAAAGCGGTACTCTTCGTCTGCCGACGTGCTAAATTTAAAGTTACTTTAATTTTATAATGATGCCAAGACAATTGAAATTTTTAATAAATATTGTAATTAAGTATAAGCAGAAAATAAGAAAGATTTTTTCTTCATAAATGTATTTTTAACTGTAAAATAATTTTTAAAATGTATTTTTAATAATAAAATAAAATAATGTTAAATAATTAAAAATAATTCAATTATAAAAAATATAAAAACAATGAGAACAAGGTGGTCTCTTAAATGCTCTTCTCCTGTCCAAAAAAGGAGTCGGGGCCCATTTTTTTATTGCTGATTCTTAAAGCAAAAATTATGAGGAATCCAAAAAAAATAAAATTAGCCGGAAAATTTAGGAGCTTCTGTGGAAAATCGGAAAATTTAATTTTCATGGGAAAATTTAATTTTCATGGGAAAAAAGGTAAATTTCTGAGAAAAATTAGGAAAATTTTATTTTTCAATTAAAGCCTGATTCAACACCTTTTTAAAACAACTTTCAATGAGGTCCCTTATGAAGAATTCTTCAATTTTGTCACATGACAGTGGTGTACACCACCACTAAACCAGTCACTATAAAAAAAAAAAAATATGTAGGTACATTTTTTTTTGCTGGGCAATCGATTGAGACTATTTATTTTAAAATCGGAGAGGGGTCGTCCAAAAATTTGCCAATTTTGATCGTTTTCATATGGAATTGCTCTATAAAGTTTTAGTTTGACTGTGTGTTAAAATATAATGGGACATTCAGTAATCGAGCCTAATTTCTTAAATTACTTTATTCGAAATTCAAAGTTAAAAATTAATACAAATCACTTTAACCTCATAACTTGTTTCAAACTAACTAAAGTTTAGTACTTAACCATGGTTTTGAATACTAATTTTATATGAAAATATCTATTGTTAAAGTTTAAATCCCATTATTTTTAAAATAAGTTACCAGTCATATAACTCAAAATCACATTTTTGGAAGTTGTGAAAAAGAACTGCTTTAGATTGGGAAAATCGGAACTAACTTAGAAATTGATTTCTTAAGAATAAATTCCATTTATTTTTGCTGGGTTTTTATTCCTTAAGAATCAATTCCATTTATTTTAGCTGGGTTTTTATTGCCTTTTCAGAAAGATAGTTTACTACAAATTACAATTCTTTAATCATTTTATTTCACTCGTTTTAAAATATAAAAATTTTTTAGAAAATTAATAAAAATCAGATTTTCCCCTTGTAATAACTTTTTTAAATTTTAGGGCCGATGCGGCACCTCTTCCCGGTGTCCAATTATCCTAATTTTTAGCAAGACGTGGCTTACAACCAAATGAACGTCTAGGGGCGGGAATTGTCAATAGTTCAAAAAAAATTTTTTTTTTTTGAGAATCCTAATGAACATACATAAATATTTTCAGATGCTATTGATAAACATGTCTAAACTCGTTGCCCAAACAACATTACAAATGGCACACTCGTCTCGTTTGTCGCAACACGATCTTCATAAAGGACTCTTAAGAATTTTGATAGTAAAAACATTATCACTGCAATCAAGGTGGTAAATTTTAATCGTACAAACCATAAAACCAAATCAAAAAATTAAATTAAAATACACACAAAAACAACGGCAGCAAAAAATGTTTATCTCTTTTTACATATTAATTTATTATGATTATTGTTTATCATACATTGTTTCATTATGATCTGTTTGCCAGTGTGAATAAATATTTCCTGAATATCATGAAATTTGCATAAAATTATGCATGTCACCAACGGTTTTCTGTAATACGCTTTCGAAGAAAAAATAACCCTTAAACGGAAGCGATGGTGTTTATTATTTTGTACTACTAGTATGAATATAGTTCCTTGTTGGGACCCAAAAACATCTTATGAACAACATCAACAAAATTAAAGGAGTAATGTAAACAAAAGGTCAGAGGACACAACATTAACAAAGGGAACGTATGATTACATTAGAATAAATAGAAACAAAACAAAATACACATATACTAGGTAGGAAAATATATATTCATATTCATGTGTAAGTGTGGATAGTACAATTGTATAGTAGCTGGTCATTAAAATATGAAACAACATAATAAGTTTGATAAAAAATTATCTCTTCTACTCTTAAAGAAAAGATTAGAAAAAATTCGATCACAACCATTAAAATTCATCATATTCAAAAATGATTGCAATGTACAAAATGGTGTAGAATCAGTCATATGGATTAAATTGTTTATAACTTTTTTATTTAAGCGATTATTGTACAAGAATTTCTTCTTAATTTAAATACCGGGAATTTTTTTGATTTCTGCTTCACACTACTTTTTCGTTCTAACACATAACTTTTCGAAAAATGTCTATTACTTGCAGTCCAGATATACTATATATTTACATACCGCAGCTTTTCAAGCCCAAAAACAGATAATCTACAAAAATAAGTCGGATTTTAATAAACTATATAGCTATTAAAAGAAATTGTTGCCTTTTAACAATAATTTAAATGCGACGGCTTCACAAAAATAAAGATTGACATGTTTTGTAAGGTCGTGCTTATTATATAACCTATTTCGTAATGCATGGTTTTCACTATGTCATTTTTAATGTCAATTTGTCCACTTTATTGGCAATTGTATGAAAACGGGTTGTCATATGGTGTCATCTAAGTTTGCAGTCAGTTATGCACACGAACTGCCGTCTAAAATGACAGAAGTGAAAACGGCAAATTTCAGTTTGTCAACAGATATGGCAGCATTTTTTATCTAAAATAAACTTGACAACATGTTGTCAATTTTTTTTTTTTGTTTCATTATGTCATATGAACTGACAACAAAAACTGACTCAAATGAATTCTCGTCATTTTGTGTCATATGCGTTTTCATTACATCTTAAAAACTTACAATAAGTCGATAAAGCAGAGCGTGTCAAAGACATGTCAAATTTTGGTGTCAGTTGACTGACACGCCGTTTTCATTACAATGGTCAAATATGATGAGGCGAGCGAACAGCTGATTAGAAAATATTAATTTGTGTTCAATAAAAAGTGGAAAAGTTTAAAAATGATAAAAAAAACAAATGGCTATAGCTATTGCGGCGTTTTGTGTTATTACATTACCATTTCTTTCTTTATTTAAAAAATTTCCATTGCAATTAATTTTTCCAGCAAAAAAAAAGATAAAAATAACAGCTTTGCGATCGTCAAACAAAAAAAAAATTGACAACTTGTTGTCAATTTTATTTTAGATAAAAAATGCTGCCATATCTGTTGACAAACTGAAATTTGACGTTTTCACTTGTCTGTCATTTTAGGCGGCAGTTCGTGTGCATAACTGACTGCAAACTCAGATTTTTTTTATTTGATTTGTAATGGGATTCCGTAACTTTTTAACGACAAAATTTGGTAGTTACATTGCCAAAATTCGATAATTAACAACACAATTCGTTAAAAGTTATTCTCTAACTTTTTTCTACCAATACTTTTTGTAAAAAGATCTTTAACTTAACTGCAGACGTTTTTTGAAGTTCAAGTTTACGATTTTTGTCTTTACTTTATAAAATTTCAAAGCAAATAAATTTCAAATTAACAACTTGTCGGTATCTCATGTCAATAATTTAAAAAGATACAGAATAGCTTTTTCGGTAACTCAACCGACAATTCTCGTTAGTTAACGAAATGGGTAAAATCGTTAAAAAAAAATTAGAGAATTGCACTACTGATAATCTTAAAATTAGTTTTCTCTCATGATAAATAATATGCAACTTTTTTCTGGTTTCCATAGATTCCTTGATTGCATCAATTCGCTTAATGTGTATTAAGGTTATTGCGAAGGATCTTGGAGTTATCGCTTATACATGAACCCCGAATTAGAGTGTTGTATTCCTCAATAATAGTCCAATTAGCTTAAGTCAAAGTAAGTCTAAGTCAACGTAATCCCATTTTTTATTTTATTTATTTAACCCTTTTATACCAAGACTATATTTACACTTGTGATTTTTGAAAAATGCACTCTATTTGGACAATTTGCATAAAATTTGTTTTGTTGGATTTTTAAGAAAATTATATTTCACAGATGTAAATATTTCGAAATATTTTAGTGTAAAATCAAAAAATTTTGGTTTGTTTAGTACCTGGGTCTGAAAGGGTGAAGTCTATGGATTAATCCTTGCAAACTCATTAAAACATAGATTTTAAAAAAGAAATTTACCAATACAAACATAATATATATATTAAGGGAAATATACATTAAAAATTATTTTTTCTTTTTTGTCACCTAAAACATCTTACTCGTACAATGTCCAAACTTTTATTAAATTCAATTTACGGAAATAATTTTTTAAAATCGTTACAAATTTTTCGAAATGGATCAAAGTTAACGTAGTTTGTGCAATAATATTTAATACTCAAAAAATTATAATTCCTTAATGGCCGAAATGTTGATTTTGCTTAGAAGAAATCTGAAATTAAGACTACCAGTTCATCAGTTTCAATAGGAAAGCAACATTTAACATAGGCTGTTCTCTCATGACGGCAACTTTTTATTTTGGGATTCAACCTAAATCACGGAGGCAAAATAGAAAAAATTGTATTTGAACTGATTCAATCTTGTTCGAATGTACGTGATATTGAGCATCCCATTCATATTCAAGAATTGGTCTATACACACCCAGACAAAAGATTGGTTGCTGTTCGATCAAACCATTAACATTTATTTAAAGGGATTTTTTTTTCTTTAGAATTACCTATAAGCGATTGATAAACCTAAAATATTGTTTTGAGAATGAAAAAGAGGGAATTGAAACTAAATAACAATCGCATTCTAAATCAAATTCGAAATTTAACAAATATATTAAAAATTTTTTAGATATTTAAAAGTAATAACTACAAATACGGTTATCCTGATCAAATATTCCATTAAATTAGGGTTTCAGTAGAACCAACCGAATTGTGGATTGCATTGATTATAGACGGCATTAAAGATTGGTAATGGTAAACGAATATATATAATGTAATATATTTGTTTTTTATTTAGTTTTATTTTTTTTCTACCTTTTTAATATAAATTCCAGGTAATAAATAGTCAAGCTCAAGGTCTATTTTATACAAAATTATTTATTTCCAGGGATTTTTGGTTTTTTAATTTTAAACAAATTTAAAAATAAACGATGGACAGAGAAATTAGATAAATCTAATATTATTTACAGGATACCTTACATATATAGGAACCACAAAAAAACAGATTAAAAACTAGATTAGGAGGACATAGATCTGATGAAAAATATGGGAATACATCTTCTCAAAAAACTGCACTATCATCACATTGTGCCACTCTTAATCATGCACCAGATTTTAAAATTACAACAGTTTTAAATACAGAAACAAAATACAAACGACGCTTCATGTTAGAAATGTTGCAAATTATCAACACACCAATTGAAGAAATTAATTAATTTTAAAACAGATACAGACAATGTAGTTTTGAATTATAGACATTAAATTTATAAGAATAAGATAGGAAATTAAATAGGTTTATAAAAATGTAATAGAATAATTTTTGTTTCCTGTGTATAATTTTCATTATTTTTCATAATTGACAATTTTGTTGTTTCATGAATATTGATTTTTTTAAAAATTTTTTTGAAATTAAAAAACCAAACATCCCTAAAGAAGCTATCCATTGAGAGCGAAATATTGGATAGAAAATAAATAATTTTTTATAAAATAGACCTTGAGCTTGACTATTACCTGGAATTTATATTTCACCATATATGGTGAGGGTATATATATCAGTTTGTCATTTCGTTTGTAACATGTCAAAATATAGGTTTAAGACCCCATAAAGTATATATATTACTGATCCTTATGCAATTTTAAGTCGATTTAGCGATGTCCGTCTGTCTGTCTGGCTGTCTGTTGAAATGGCGATCACGAAGCGAAGACGCAAGCGGGGGTTCCTATTTTTACCCAGATTATTGAGCATCTTCCCGAGCAGTTTGCTATTTAAAATGAACAAAATCGGTTCAGCGGTTCAAAAGTTTTGAGTGAAAATGTTAAGGTACCTCTAAATTTTCCATACAAATTTGTACAATTTTTCTGTATCTTTTTTTTCTGTTAAGTAAGTAACAATGTTATTAAGTCCTCTTCTTGTTCGATTACATTTATTGTCTTACATACTATGAGAATAATAACATTCTTAGAGCTATATGTGTGTTACTATAATAACTAAGTTAACGTAAAAAGCAAACATTGTTAAAGTGGCTAACAGAGCAGACGTCTGTAAATAACATTACTAAAACTAAATAAAAAACATTACTAAAACTAAATAAAAAACATTACTAAAACTAAATAACAAAAGTTCTGTTACATAAATTGAAAAAACATATTCATATTACAGTTCATGCAAAATTTAGTATATACGTATATCATCTTCAGCCCCTATGATTGCCGGAGGCTGGGCTCGTGTAGCGCAAGTTTCTCAACAAATCTGGCTTGCAACGACATGGAGTACCTACAGAAGGGTATAACATCGGAATTTTCATAGACGTAACTATTTGAAAATCGTTTATGAAATTTTCATAATTTTTTCCGATGTATTTTCTTAGAAGTTTCCGTTCAAATATCTCCAATTCTGGTTACTATAGGAGATATAGTAAACCAGATTGGCTTTTTTTGTTAAGCTGTGTTGGTTTTTCGTTTCATTCCATAAAATTTATTTTTTGTTTTTGTAACTAAAGACATTTATATCTAAAGAAAGAGCAAAATACATAATTGCTTTAGTGCCGCTACTTTTGAATAGGTGGCACTGAATTGAATAAAACAATACCCTGCCCCATGGCTAGGCCCAAAGAAATTTATATATAAAGATAGAGCAAAATGCATAATTGCTTTAGTGCCGCTACTTTTAAATAGGTGGCGCAAAATCACATTAAAACTATATCCTGCCCCATGGCGATATATCCTTGGATTAGGCTTTAAATTAGTTTATTTACCAAAAGTATTAAATTAACTACATACTTTAAATTATAATGCATTCAGATGTTGCTAGTAGACTTATTACATAATTTTAAAGTCAATTTTTCAAATGTTTGACGTAATAAACGCATTTGTTTCACATTTTTATGTCAAAAAAGAAATTTTCATAGAGGAAAATAGTATTTTTTTTTTATTTCATTTGTATTTTTGAGAATTGAGGGATTGGCAAATGTATATTTATCTTAATTTTATCTTTTATAAAAAATGCACATGAATAAAGTGCATTATTGTGCTCTTAAACATTTAAATGAATATTGATTTAAAAAATTAAGGTATAATATGCACATAAAACATATATTTTTCATAGTTTTTGGCAAATATTCATTTATGTTACGAAGAAAATAGAAAATCAATAATACTCTACTGCATATTGTAGCACAATATGGCTAATGGGGACTAGCTCTGCAGCAAAATATGCCTAATGGAGATAATGCACCTTCTGATGATGAATTCATAATTACAACTTATGTTCTTGCCTATACAAATTTAGTACAATTTCATAGTAGCGACTGGTACATTACATATTTTCTCATATATTTTTTTACCAATCGCTTAGCAGTAAATATTTTGTATTCACCTCAAACATTTTTTCACTACTAAAATTTTTTTTTCACCGCAAAAAATTTGTTTACCTCCAAACATCTTTTTAAGATATTGGTGGAGGGTATTCAAAAATGCGGCACAGCCGAACTAAGCCTTTTTTACTTGTTTTCTAATAAATTTTTTAAATTCAAAAATTCAAAAAAAAACGTTTTTCAATCCAACTTTACTATTTTTGTACTGATTTTTAGTAAAAAAATTATTATTTAGCAAATCTTTTAGCTATTTACATTTTACAAATTACAGAATATTTACAAATTTTTGTTGCTAATTTCAGAAATCATTTAACAAGTTTTTGAAACTGATTTGCTAAAATTAGCAAAAAAATTACAAATTTTAAAAAGTTGATATTGAAGGAAATGTTATATCTAATTAAAACTTACACCTACAAACTTAAATTGCCTTAAAATGTTACAAAATATTAAAAAAAAAGGATCGGAAGAGACGATACCGACTGATGTCTAAAAATAGGACATCAACTTAAAATAACACTAAAAGTTCTCAAAATCAGCCTTAAAAACAATTAAAATTTGACCTTAAAAGTTAAAAAATTGATTAAAAAATATTTTTCAAAACAGATATTACCAAATTAAAACAAAATGATAAATTCGTTTACGTTTTTACAATTTTTGAGCCTTTGATTTTTTTTATTTGGTCTAAAATATTTTTTGAAAAAAAATAAATAAAATAAAAATGTTTTGAGGCTCAATAATAAAAAAAATGAATTTTTTTTGTAGCGGCTCCTAACTTTTTAAAAAATTCCATTGTACACGTCAGCAGACATGTGTTGCTAAAATTAACAAAAAATACCGCTGGGCTCAAATTAGCAAAATTTCCCATAGTAACAGCAAAATTTCCAGTAGAGATTACAGACTTTTTTTGGTGAGTGTGTAGAGGTAGCCCAGTACTCTGAATTTCCGAGTTCAAATCGCAGAAAAGGAAAACATTTAAATATTTTATTTAAATACCAATAATTGGATAATATGATTGCATTTTATTTCCCTGAATTATAGGTTTTCCAAATAAAATAAAATTCTTATAAAATAAACGTTAACGGTTTTGATCGAATTGCAACCAATCTGAATCAACCAAATCAAAATCAATACATAGCGGCTATTAATTGGGAATGATTTTGTAAAAATTATATATTTGCATTTTTAAATTAACCCATTAATGGCCAAATAAAATCTGGCGGAAAATATTCAATAAAAATATATTTATGTTGTAGGCAAAGGCGTCAAATAGGATAAAGTAAAATCGATATTGAAAAAAAATTAAGATATCCTTGTAAATTGTCAAGGAGCAAAAAGTGAAAACCGGCTCTCCCACACACATCGTTTTGAAATTTGGTGTTGTAAAATTGGATTTAACAAGTTCAATTAGTGCCTAATTAAATAATGAACACTTATTATACATATATTCAAATTTTTATAACAAATTTTAAAAATTAAAATTTTACCTTTATGAAAAATGTTGCTAAAATTTAATACTTTTCAATAGCCATCAAACGATATGAATTTAAAGTATAATAACAGTATTAGATTAGAAAAATCTTTTGCTTTTAATTTCAAAACTAAGTTGGCTCTAAGAAAATTATTTTACTCGAATTATAGGGCGAATAGAGTCAGAGAAAAAGGAAAAAAATAAGGTGTACCAATACTGGTACAGTGGTCATTAATGGGTTAATATATCATGTAGTAGGAATTATTGTTGTCCAGTATTGTTAAAGGAAATAAAGATTTGTACATCATCTGCATACATTAACGTATTTGAGTGTTTAAATACAGAAGGAATATCATTTATAAAGAAGGTAAATAAAAGCGGTTCTAGGTGGCTACCCGCAGGAACACCTGATATTACATTACTATTATTTTAATACGAGTTACGGAACTAAACACATTGCTTTCTATCCTTTAAGTATGAACTCAGCCATTTCAGGAGCGATGTCCTTAAACCCCAATGTTCAAGTTTAAAAAGTAATAAATCATAATTTACTTTATTAAACGCTTGGCTTAAATCATTATATATAACATCTGTTTGTTTCCTATTGACAAACTCTTGATTTATCAAGATGATTTGCGGAATCCGTGTTGCCTTGGACATAAAATAAAGGATATATGATGTTCCAGAATATATGATGGTCCGCCAAATAACTTTTTTTTTTAAAATGCTATAAGAAAAAACTACTAAATATTTTCTCAAATTTGTTTTTTTTATTTAAAAGTACAATCCTTCCGGTTAATAATGGAAAATAATTTCATTCAAATGGCTGCCTCGGCTGGCCATGCAGTAGCCTACACGATCGGTCCAATTTTTAAGCACATTATCGATTGTGTGCAGCTGTATTTCACCAATGGCTTCACGAATATTGTCCTTTAAAGCGTCAATTGTCTCTGGCTTGTCGGCGTAACACTTATCTTTGACGGCACCAACGGTGTTAAATCGCAGCTACGAGGTGGCCAAACGACATCAGCTCTGCGGCTGATAATGCGATCTTCAAAAACAGGGCGCAAAACATCGAGTGTAGCTTCGGCTGTGTGGCACGTAGCGCCGTCCTGTTAAAACCAAATTGTTGCCAATATCCTCCTCTTCAATTTTTGTGAACAAAAATTCGTTCAACATGGCCCGATAATGATCGCCATTGACTGTAACGGCCAGCCGAGGCAGCCATTTGAATGAACTTATTTTCCATTATTAACCGGAAGGATTGTACTTTCAAATAAAAAACAAATTTGAGAAAATATTCAGCAGTTTTTTTTTATAGCATTTTCAAAAAAAAAAGTTATTTGGCGGACCCTATATAAGTTTCTCAAATAGTTTTGGAATATCACTCAGCTTAGATATACCTCTATAATTCGAAATACTAGCTTTAGCGAAAGATTTAACATCGGAATAATAAAAAATTCTTTTCAAATTGCAGGAAAATAACCCAACTTAATTAGTTTTTATCTTTAAATACTGGTGAAGGATAGGTCATTGCAAAAAATTCTGCAAACTTAATTACTTATGATTCTGTTATATGATGATTCTAAATCTCCAAACGTCATAATTGAGGAAAAATCTGCTGCATTTCTTTTCCAACAGGTCATTGATGCCTTAATGGAGATGTAATCTGGTTTTAGAAAATTTTGCTGTTTTTTGTGCCTGTTGTGCAACTGACCGACATTATGTGAAAAAATATGGGAAAAGTCATACTAGTTATGAACTAGGAAAACAAAACGTCTCTTCTACATCACTTGTGAATCCACAGAACATTTTCCTGCAACCTCCACATAAAACTTGGCATTATCAAAAACTTCTTCAAAGCGCTCAACTCTGAAGGACCGGGTTTTACGTAGTTGCCAAAATATTTGTCGGACCTGATATTCACAAATTAATGGCAGACGGAAATTTTATAAAATGTTTAACGCCCAATGAAGAAGCAGCATGGGCATAATAATCAATTGACCCTTTGTTGCTGAATTATCGCAGGATTGGAACTCGAAACTTTGGTTATACTAGCGACGAGCAAAGATTTGGCGAAAATCGATACCAAGGATTTTGGGACGAGGGAATGATGAGCGACTACTGTTGGACTCTAATGCGTGAAACAGATCCCAAACAATACAAACGGCGCAGTTAGACTGCTCTTCATTTCTATAATTTCACTTTTTATTGAATAAAATGAACATTAGTTGTCAAAAATTGTAGCAAATTATTTTATTCAATATCTTGAAAACTGGAACCAATCTTAAAAACCGCACTGCATATTTGAATTCAGCGCCTCAAATAACCTAAGTAATAACTTTTAGTTGCTCTGATCCAAAACTGTGTATACTTGTGTAATTTGTATACCAAGGAGGACCATTAGATTTTGCTGGTAGTCGTAATATTATAGGTACAGATGTTAAAAAACGTTCATTAAGAATATGGTAAAATGTACTTCCGATTTCAAAGAAATAAACAAATAATATAATACATAACAGGCTATGCAACGTGAAATCTTTTTAAACTAATTTAGTTATTTAAAATCTCAAGTGCCGTCCTAATGGTAATAGTGACAACTCTTAATAAGACTAACGATATGGTTTGGGAATGCGTTAATCACTTACCATCATCTAGTACTAAAATTCAAAAGCAGCAAAGCTTTTAGTTTGAGAACTTGCTATACCGAGGAAAATGTTTTTTTATTGGATATTCTTTTAAATACAAATCGTCGGTGTTCATACCGAAAAACCTATGTGTTTTTATCTAGTGTTCAGGAGAGCAAAAAAATTGTTTTATTTTGTCAAGTCGCGATAAATTTTTGAAAAGATTTTTGAATTTTTCCTTAGCCCATTTAATAATATTACGCCTTGAAAAAATTCAAAATCTTTTGGCGTCTTGGAGTGGTACAAGAACATAGCAAAAAACTACACATTTATTATTTTGTTTCGGTATCATTTAAAATGAATAAAACAAATACACAACACATTGGTTTTTCTGTTCTTGAAATAATGTCTAAGAAATATTTATGTGCTATTCAAAAGTAACAATTTGCAATTTATATAAAAATAAACATTTTTGCTGGAACTTAAGCTAAAATCAAGTGTCATTCAAGTCATGTTTTCCGATTTCAAGCCTTGATTTATACTTAAATTACACTTTGATTCAATAAATTCCAGTAAAACGGACACTGGAATTCAAGTCTAACATTACAGTGAGAAAATACTTTAATTCAAGCCTTATATTACAATTCAAGTTCAAACAACAGAATAATAACACTTATTTTTAAGCCCTAACTTTAAGTTTAATTTAACAAAGCCATAAAAACACGCTGATGATTGGTTTTGGTACAAGTTATTAATTCTTTTTAACATACGTTTTTAAATTTTAGTTTTTTATATTTAATCTTGATTTTTTGACATTCGATGTTTTTTTCACTAATCCTTTTGTTATTTAGAGCGTAGGAATTTGTATCAGCTTTCTGAAATAAGAAAAAAGATATTGTAATGACAAAGCTTAGCTCCAAATAAATGTGGCTTACCCTTTTGTTAAAATTCATGGAAGAAATTCAGATTTTATAAAAATCTTTACAGGAAAATTGTAAATTTTAACAAATGTTTTATTTTAAAATATTAACAATAAACGAAAAACCTCAAACAAATTATTTGTATTTGTAAGAATTTGATTTTGACTGTAAAAAGCACTTAAAATAAAGAAATATACAAGCAATATTTAAAGCACTTGAATTTTTAACTTTTCAATATTTATTGGGATATAAATTTCGAGGTATGTTTATGACCTATCTGATGGTTTATAATACGTGCCCTAAAATGCTTGTGCTTTGAGTTCTACTGAACTATTCAAAAAAAGGCAGATAACACCAAACCGGAACAAAATTTAATTATAAATATATAGTCAGAAAATACAAGTCGTAATTGGGAATTCTCAATTAAAGTTCAAAAATCCCAATTGTAGTTTCGAAAAGACTAATTGTAGTTAGGAATTCCTTATTGAAATTCAGAATTAAGACTGGATTTAAACTATGATTTCCGAATTTCAATTGAGAAGTGTGCAGTAGACCGTACCACCTTACAGGCAAAAGAGTACGTCGTACACCTTCGAATATAAAGTATTTTTGCAAGGCAGTTTCGAAAAAAATTTTGCCGAATTTACTGGTCGCCTTTGTAAATTTTTCTTCGGCATTTACAGTCGGATCTTAAAGTATAATATATTGATGTTTTTGAGACCAATATCAAAGGGCCAAAGATATAAAGAAAAATTCAAAAATAAAAATAGTTCCAATAGTTCTGCTGGAATTATGAAATACTTCCTTAGCATTAGTTTAATAATTTTTTGCGATCTTTAATTTTCTGCTATTAGGGTGGTACATTTGGGTTGTAGGAACTGAGGTCTGGTGGGTAAATACTAGAACAGTATACTTCGCTCCCAGAGAAAAAATTGTCCCCTCGAGACAAAAACATCGATATACCACACTTTAAGATTTCGAACCTGTCTTTCAAAAATAATTTAAGTTTAAAAATGTGCGGCGAACTTTTTTTTAGTGCAGTCCAGGTGAAGTGTTGTAGAGAGTAGTTTAAAGCAGTGACTAAAACCGAATCCGAACACAAACCCAAACTTTGAACCCGAACCCGCTGAACCCAAAAATTTAACCAGGTTCGGGTTCAAAATTATAAAAAAAATATTCTTGCTGTTCATCGCGTGAGAAATGTTTGATAGAAAAATCATAAAAAATTTTACATTTCTTGCATTCCAGGTTGCAGTGTTCGACACTATATCTAGTTCTTTTAAGCAAATAATTGATCAATGCAGAGCTATTTGCAAAAAATTGCGAATTCCAAAAATTTCTTCTGTAACTCAAAAGCTAAACTTGATAAAACTGTTCGAGACTGTCAAACTAGATGGAATTCCAGTTATAACATGGTTCAAGCCTTATTGGAATACAGAAGTTTTTGTCCCGAATTACTGGATGCTATGAATAATAACATTTGGAATCTTTGTGAAGAATTCGTAGAAGTTTTTAAACCTATTAAAAAATTACCGCTGAAACTACAACAAGAATAGATGACTTTAGGCGACTTTTATAGAACATGGCTTAGTTTTAAATTAGAGCTAAAAAAAGATGATTAAACAAAAACATTTTCACAAGAATTATATTTAAATATTATAAACAGAGAAAACCACTTTATTAATAATCCACTTTTGATTGCAGCATTATATCTAGATAGCAATTTTAGTTAATGCTAAGCCCCGAATATGTTGAAAATGCTAAAAAAAACATATTTTAAAAGCAATTAAAATTTTCAAAAATTTGCAAATGGAAAGAGAAGAAGATAATTTTATGAGAGAATCAATATCTTGTTCTTCAGAATATGCTCGAACAAGTTCTAAAAAAGAAGGAACATTTTCTAAATCAAATCTGTGATTGAAAAGTTGATACAATTGTAATTTTTCTGATACTATTTCATTTAAGAAAATACCGTGATACTCCCGAAACACATTTGATACTCTCACACACTTTTCCCAAATAAAACTTTGATATTCACTTATTTCAACATTTCCCCTTAATACTTAATATCATAAGAAAAATAAGTTTGAAGAATCTAACATTATGCACTGATATAGAAATACTCTTTATTAAAACAAATACATAATTATGCATTAATGAAAAAGATTTTTTGAGAAGCTTTAAAATATTTTTAAAAAATTTTAATGAACTTTTGGGCAACTCTAAAATATTTTTCAAAAATTTTAATGAATTTTTGGGCAACTTTAAAATATTTTTCTAAAATTTTAATGAATTTTTGGATAATTAAAAAACTGGTTATACAATTTTAAAACATTTTTAGACAATTTTAAAATATTTTTGAATAATTTTTAAACAATTCTAAAATTATTTTCGATAATTTTAAAACATTTTTACACAATTTTAAAATTATTTTGGAAAATTCTGAGTTAAGCTGGAAATGATGTAGGGCGTATGAGGTGGAAGGCATTAACAAATAATATTGAGGTATTTTTTATTCAAGTTATAATTTCTTCGGAAGAAAACTCGTTTAATATGGGAATTGAATCACCACCATTTATATATTATCAGATTCATTCGTATCAGACTCTTCTATACAACTTGCTATATCTTTTTGGAATATTTGATATTTAGGACAACAAATCTCTGAATTACTAAGTTTTTTACTGAGTCAGGTTTCAGTGAATATAATTATGAATATAATCATCGACCGGAGGTATCCCCAAGCAAATTCTGAGCATTATTTATGAGCAAAGAAAAAGCAGTATTTTCAGTTTTCATATTAAGACCACTATTGTTAGTTGTCGTAGGCATCGGAGAATCGTATTTGCGGTATTTGGAGTTTTCATATTTATAATTTAATAATAGTTTATTAGCTACTGTAGGCAATGTAGCAATTACTGCTTGCAGTAAAATTAGGAGTAGCTTCAATAATTAATATTTCAACATTACTAACTATGACTATTAGGATTTACTTGATTACTGCCAGAAATATTTTGCTTGGAATTAGCCAAATTAAAGGCAGTATTATTAATTCAACCTTAATTCAATCCTAAAAAGTCCCTGTCTAGAATTTTCCATATTTAAGAACCTAGGAGACTTACGGCGTTTTGGAAGTAGTAATTGAGGACAATGAAGACCTCTAATCATTTAAACAAGCTTTCCATTAGCATTAATTTGGGAGGATAAGTAATTTAGTTTGAATTTGCAAAAATTATTTTTAGTGCTTTGAAATAATTGGTAGAAATCAGCTCCAATTTTTTTTGGCAGTCATTACTGCGCCAATGCAAGTTTTAATGCGTCGATATAGATTCAGTCACCAAGCCAGATAGGCCACTGCATTTGAAGCATACTTGGTACTAATTAGCATTTCATTGATATTAATTTTAATTTCCATTTTTTTATACATATAATAATAATGATTTTGTTTAGTTTCATTGATTATTGGTAATGTTTTTGTTTTTTTAATTCCATTTTAATTAATAACACTGTGCTAGTTGACAAGCGAGGCACCCGGTGGTTTAAACTAAATCATCTACGCTGAATCCAATCGCGCTAACCGTTTTTCTAAATTAGCAATGCTGTAACAAAATGTTTGGTGGCAGTAGGTTATTAAAGTAATAAATAAGGTATCGGCGAATGAAAATTTGAAAAACAATAATTGGGTAGCTGGGGGAGTGGTGGTAAACCATTGTACCACTCGGGATGTTAAGTGATACAAATAAGTACCAACCATCCGTTAAAACAAACTAAATCAAAAATAAATATAGCAAATAATATATCATATTTTATTGATTTTTTATGTATTAAAAAAGAAAAGTACAGAAAGGTTATACAAAATTGTTTTTACATAAAATGTATGTAAAATATGCTACAAAGAACATTTTGCAAAGTGTCACTTGAATTCCTTGCAGCGCTGCAGTTGGTACAACGACGTCGGGAAGTTCCTTCAACAGGAAGATGCATTTACTTGCGATTGGCAGTTTGTGGTGTTGTGCCTGGATAAATGTCTCTGCTAACGTAACTTAAAACGACTTGACATTTGATCAGCCAAGTCACGCCTCCCATGATCTCGCTATAAAATTTAATTTAGATCGGACATGGGACTTCAATCTTTTCGCCTGTTTTCAATGTTTTTGTAACAGTTGTTAATGTTGCGTCGAGTCAATAACTTAGTACCAAAGCTTTTTTGGTGTCTTGCAATTTTCTCATTTTCTGCCCCTTTTCAACTTGTTGCCAAAAAAAATTTTGACAAAATTTAGGCTGGAAAGGAAATAGTGTTTAAAAAAATTCACAGAAGTATGAAGATTATGTGGTATATTTCAGAACACAGAAACATTTAATTTAAAACTTTTAGTGGCGTTTAAACTTTAAGTGGTACACATTTGTACCATCCAGGTCGAAAGGGTTAAAAAAGTAAGCAAGATGACAAATTTTAGTTTTTATAACTACCAGACGAAACTTGGTATATAAGCTTGCATTGGACCAATGACAATCATAAAATAAAAAAATAGAAATAAAACATTTCAAGTTTATCGTTTAAAAAGTTGGTCCTTTATTTGACGACGAATGTCCTGTAAAATAAAAACATTATGATATGAAATATAAATTTGATTTAATAAAGCAGTTTAGAGTCCATACCTTATTTTACTTTCTTGCTGCTTAACCGTAAAAGCATTCCCATCTGGGTTCAATGCTTTTATAAATTTATTTACAATTCCCAGTTTGATGTGCAGTGGAGGAAGCAAAACCTTTTCTACCGGCACCAGTGGAAATTCAATAATATTATATCTTTGCAATATGGTTTCCTCACGTAAAGGTCAATTCCGTGTATTGTACTGGTCGCCATCAAAACGCGTATTCCATAAGCACGTGAAGAATAAAAAGTCACCCTGTGGTTGATTTATAAATATTTCATGGTACCCCTTCTTAAAAAAGGGTGGCCTTCGTGAAAAGTATGTACCAAATATTGTTTGCAAACATTGTTATAATCATCTCATGGAATGGAGGAATAATAACGGTTGCATAAGTTCCGCGGTTCCAATAATTTGAACTAATGCTTGAGAACATAATCTATTAAACTGTTATGCATGTATCAACAAAGGGTCTATAATGAAGAAAACGTAAATCATATGAATACAGTGACGTTTTTGTGCCCTAACTCCATTGCCACATTCGGAAGGTCGTTCGTTACCGAAATTCCGAAGAGTGGATATTCAGTCCACAGTGGTCCCAACATACTCTGAAATAAGTGATATACTTATGTATTATCCAGATTTACCTGAATTCCCATTAACCAAGACGAGCTGGATTTCATTGTTGCAAAATTGGATCTATCACATAAATCTGAAGAGCTGGCGTCATTTTTGAACTCTAAGAACCTATTAGAATATGTTGTAAATGTTACAGGATATCGAAACCGTGATGCAACTCCACAAACAATGTTTGTTGTTAATGAAGAAAAAACTTTATTATACTGTACTGATGTTGAAAGATTAATGGATGCTATGGAAATCAACTATCGACCAGATGACTGGAGAATTTTTATTGACAGTTCAAAATGTAGTTTAAAAACAGTGTTGCTCCATAAAACTAATTCAAAGCCATCCGTTCCAATTGCTTATAGCACTGAAACAAAGAAAACGTACGAAGCATTGGAAACAATTTTAAATATGGTTGACTATAATAAACATAAATGGCGCATTTGCTGTGACCTTAAAGTCGTCGCTATTCTCTCCGGTCTCCAAAGTGAGTACATCAAACGTATGTGCTTTATTTGTGACTGGGATACAAGATATGCTGGAGATCATTATTTATGTCACGTTAGGAAGCCCTTGGTACCAAAATAAAAAATTCTGCTGCCGCCACTTCATGTAAAGCTTGGAGTCGCCAAAAATTTTATCAAAACCCTTTGCAAAATAGAAGAAGTGTGTATGAGTTTAAAACTTAAGAATAAGAATAAGCGAAAAACTTAGAAACACATTATTGATAAAAAAAAAAAGTTGCAATTTTTGTTTTTATTTAAGGAGGGCCCAATGGTCCTGATGTTAGAAAACTGATGAAAAACAAAGTGTTCGATAATACTTTAAATAAAGAAGAATTGGATGCTTGGATTGCGGTGAAGGAAGTACTTGAGGGTTTTTTTTGGAAAATATTCAAAATTTGTGTAAATATGTCGTTGAAAATCCACTGTATACATTACCACATAGACTATTTTAGTAAGCAGCTATCAACTGAAACAGATGCACATGGCAAACGGTATTATCAAGTCGCTATGCCATTTGAAAAAAGGTAATGTTATTTTCCTTTGATATAGTATATATGTTAATGTAATAAATTTCAGATATAGAGGAAAAAAGTCGACAGGGGCAGTGTTTGGAGAAATATGTTGATGAAGTAAACTCATATTTGTGGAAAAGATTATGATGACAATAATAATGAAGAAAAAACTTTACTCCTTACATTCAGCATTATTTTTAAAATAAAAGTAATGTGTTTCCTATAATATATAACTTATTTTATTATTTTGAATTAAATAAAAAAATGTTTCCTGTAATGGCTTACCTTTATATTATTTTAATATAAATAATAATCAGTCATTGTTATTAGTTTAAATAACTATTTATTAATGTATATTTATGTTTATTTTAAGTTAAGGCCTAAATTAAAAAAGTTGTTTGAATGTGATTACAGTTTAATAAATCAAACTAACATGCAAGTAAACGGGGGAAAATCTACAACTTAGGTTAGAGTAGTGTCGAATTAATTTCATTTAATTTGTTTGTGTTTGACACATCTTCTACAACTAAATTTGGTATTCAGATCACAAATATGACAAAAATTTGAAAATAACTTGGGACAAAAATCAAGTTTTAAATGTAGTCCCGAAATATCCTTTATATACAATTTTTCAAAACAATGGGATACACACACAGAAAAAAACCGCAATGTAAAATCAACATGAAAAAATGTTAATTTCAAGTCATTGTAAATTTCTGCAAAAAAAATAAATTTATTTAATATTTACGTTATTTCATATAAAATTAACAGGTAAACTTGTTAATTTTAAAGTAAAAATTGTTAATTTTAAATTGTTAACGTAAAAATAAAATTGTACACATTTATTTTTATCTTTTACAAGGTAAAAATAACATTGGTCAATGTTAAATTTTTAAAATTGTAGTTTTGTAGTAAAAATTAAAGTTTTTCAAGTAAAATTTACATTGGTTTGTTTAAAAACAATACTAACCATTGTAAAATCAACACTAAAATCAAATAAAAATAACAACTATGCAGTGTAAAAATAACACGAAAAATGTTAAAATTAAATGAATTCATGTACTCGTAAAAAGATTTCAAAAAGTACCGCTACTTTAAAACAACAAAAGACAAGCATTCCTATTGTGTGATTAACAAAATGGTTGAATTTTATTCTATAAATATAACAATGGCTGCCTCTAACAATAATAAAAAGAATTTAAAAAGTCTGATACAAAACCTTGTGTCTCTTCAAGAAACCATTAATTTCGAAAGCGACGTAGAAATTTAATTTTAAATATACCAGTGGTTCAAAATACAAATCAAAGTTAGCAATTAGACTAGCTGTTGTAAACTTTTGACTTAAATGAAGTAAAGCCTTATTTGACAAGTAAGTATCTATTAATCTATTTTTGTTTATTTCTCTAACAAAAACTAAATTATTGCTTAGGAGCTGAAATAACATATGAAATTCTAAAATACTTATCAAGAAGACATATAGGAAGCTATACAACCTTTTGTCCTTCGTGCCTGTTTCCGAGAACAATTATTTATTTGAAAGTGAGGTAAAGACAAAGAATTTTAAATAATCTATTTGTTTATTTTTGGCTAACTTTTCCATAATTTTGCTATGTTACAGTATGGTATTGATGAAGATACTTGTCGAATCGATTGCCAATAAAGTAGTATGTTGGTTACAAAATCAATCTAATGTGAGCACAGCAAACATTCCCGATTCATTCCTTTGCACACCAGATGGGGGTTAAAAGCTATCTAAGGCAAACTAAGAAATCAGACTTTCGTTTTTTTGTAACCATTAATTGTTGTTATTTTTTTTAGTCTTAAACTTATTTTAGAAGACAGACTTAAAGGAAAATCTATTACAAGTTTTTATGAAAAAATTGTCAACTAACCGACTCTTTTCGTGGAGATTAAATAAATATTATATTGAAAGACATTTTTTATCGCAATGTAAAATTATCGCCAAAAGATTTGCCAGCAATATATGAAAAAATGGAAATCTTTTCCTGTGCAATAAGAGTACGTATTTTATTTTACCTAATTAATTACAAAAATTTATTTAAATTGTTTATTCTTTCAGGAATACTTACCACGAGGTAGGAATGCGAATCCTACTGGTTAACTTTGGGAAAACTACGTTAACCAAAGGGCAAAACGAGTGCGTTTATGAGTGAAAATCAAAGATAGTTTAGAAGATTCAGAATCGATTTCCAATTAGGATTGTTCTGAATTTGATGAACCAGTTTTACTGGCCTTAAAAGCTTTTCCCTTAAGATAGTTTTCTAACTGGGACGAAGTTAGACATAAATATCAAAGGACATTTTTACTAAGACAAAAAGGAACTGAAGACATCTATAAGTAATTATGAATTTCTTAGCGATTGGCCACTTCATAATAATAGCAAATCTGACGAACTAGAAGTTTTACTTAGGAAAATAATTCATTATTAACTTGCCTTTTTACAGTTAATAGAGTGTATTCAGTCCTAAGTTTATGTTCTATGTTATGAAGTTGAAATTCGCAACTTTGATGATCATTTCCAATCATATGTAGTAGGCAAGTTAAATGATGAAATAATTTTAAAAGAATTCCATGAATTTACAAGTCCACCTTTACATCTTTTTTAATAATGGTAAAATATATTCAAGAAATAAATTTTTGTAAACTTTATTATATTTATATTATACTTATGTATGTATATACAAATAAATGAACAAAATGTAAATTGTTTTCTACTGAACCAACATTGCTTTACAGTTATTTTAATATAGAAATCATTTCAAATTAACATGAAATTTCATGTTATTTCAATATGGTCATCATTTTAATTTTAAATGATTTAATAGTAAATTTTAAATGAAATTCGTGTTGATTCAACATGATATTCATGTTATTTTTACATTTTCTACTGTTGATTTTAAAGGACTTAAACTTAATTTTTACATAATAATGCCTTAAATTTTACTGGAATAAAAATGTAAATTTTACATGATTTCCAATTGTTTTTATTTAAAAAAAATAATATTTGTTTTATTGTAAAATCATGTTAAATTAACAGGAAACGCTAATGAAGCAAAATCATTACTAAAAACTGTTAAATTAATCTTGTTTTAATTGATTTTACAATGATTTTTTTCTGTGTGCATATATCCCAAAACTTAAAGGACGGTACCATGTCCTACGGTACCATGTCCTACGGTACCATGTCCTACTAAAATGTTGATCCCATGTTTTGTCCACTAGGATTCGAGAAAATGTTTAACAAAAATTATGTAAAAATATATTTTCTTTGTTAATTTTGGGTGATCCTATTGGCTTTGAGATCAATATGGTCCAAATGATTAGTTGTACATGATGGTAATAACTATCCTCTGTTGATATAAGCCTCATTTGGGAAAATCGGTTAAAAAATGGGCCAAATATGACAAAAACTAAAAATGGAAAATTTATCAATCATTGGCCGTCAAAGTATTAATTAATATATTTCGAAGAAAATAAGAGTGCATTAGAGGTTTGGATTCACAACACTTCATGGTATTACCTTGTGGCTTACTCAAAGTTGAATTATAATTGGTTTTTCATTGGTTTTATTTATTGGATTTCAGGAAACACCGATTTTTGTCACGTATTTAGCTTTTAGGCAAGTTTTCCATTTGTTTTTAAAAATTCCTTAGTATTATCTTAATGGTAATAGTGACAACTCTTAAGAGCTAACTATATTATGCTTACGCTGGCTTAAGCAAAGTACGAATACTTATAATCAAATGTGTATGCTTATATTATACTTAACAAACTTTTCATGAAGTTTCGTCAATTTTCATTTGATTAAGCAAACAGCTGTTTTTAGAAAAACTGTTTATAAGAAAACAAGTTGCAATGGACATGGAAAATAATTTTATATAAAATTTAATTCAAAATGTTAAAAAACAAACGTCCCTGTATGACAAAAGGGATGGTTTTTATTTTTGTTTTTCTATTGAAGGCACGCGCTGTTGCATTTTTAAGTTCTTTTTTATTTATGTTTTCACTTATTTATTCTAAAATATTTATAAATTGTGCACATTAAATAATATTTTGCGAAAAAATACATTTATGTTATTTAAGAATATAAGAAGAAAACAGTTTTTGCAAAAGTATAAATGTTTGCACCTAAGTAAAGTAAGTATTTAAGTTCAAAAAGTTCAATGTAGCCTCCCGAAAGTCTTCACTAAGTTGCTTAAGCATTTGACATACAATACTTTTCGTTGATATTTGACTTATATTATGCATAAGCATAATATAGCTAGCTCTTTAATAAGACCACGATTTGGTTTAGGAATGCGTTTATCTGTTACTATCATATAGCAGTGAAATTCTAAAGCAGCAAAGATAATTAACATGCTATAACTTTTAGTTTGAGAACTTGATATTCAGAGAAAAATGCGTTATTATTGAAATATTTTTTTAAATACAAATGGAAATTTAATCTGAAAATTATTTTTATATTGTGTCGGCCCAGAATAACAGCGTGATGTATATTCCATACAATTTACAATAAAATGGCGCCGAGCGTTGCAGTTGAGAAATAGAATATATATAATTTCAAAACGTTTTTACTTATTCTTTTGTTTCTAATTCTCCTAACAGAGTTTCCGCATTTTAAAAGTTTTTTGTAAACGAAAAACATATGATGAGTAAAATTAGCATACAATATTCTATGGCTCTTATGTCCTCTTTGTACACTCGCGAATGAACAACGTGCTATGTATGTATGTACTTAGTATGTTCGTTTCTAAATTTTTTTTTAAATAATTATTTCTTTTTATTGTTTTTATAAAATTAAAATTTAAAATCCAAATAAAAATTGTTTCGTTATTAAAGAAAGGAGACACTGGAAAGTAAAGAATCTCTACGGTACTCTTTACACTAAAATAAATATGACAGTTTGTGCAGACAACGTCGTACGTCGTTACTTGGGCGCGTTTTCTCTCAACAACAATCGTTGTATGTCACGTTCTTATTCTGGGCCGACACTTAGAATTTATTTCTATACTTGTTATTGACAATTATTCCCGAAAATAAAAAATAGTGTAAATGATTTGAAAATCAGCAGTTTGATATTTTTTTTATTGATTTCGAACCAAAACACTGTGGGAAATTTTACGCAAATTTTCTGGCCAAAAACCTAAATGACGAAATATCGACTCGAAATTTGGCATATCTTCTATATATATATATATATATATATATATATATATATATATATAATGGTTGATGCGTATAAATCTGAATTGAATTATTAAAGCTATTCGTTTGGTTCTTCGATTTGCAAAACATTATTGCATCCGATCTGACGTAGTTGTCCTATATACTTAAAATTCGACAAAATGTTAGATCATATTTTATCTCTTTCATGAAACGTAGTTTTTCGGGTAATTTCTTCGAAATTATTTGAAAATTATGAAAAAAAGCTTTTTAGTAAGCTTAATTTATTTAAAATCAACAGACTTACAATTAATCCTTATTTCACAATTTTGTTATAAATAAATAAATAAATAAATAAATAAATAAATAAATAAATAATTAAAAAATATATATCAAAAATAATTTTTTAATAAGCTTTAAATATCATTTCCCTATGGAGCTGCGGTCAAATTCATCTTACCCATAAAGACTTCCTTTATACCGTGAAATGGTATGGAGTACGCAAATACATGCAAAAAAAATTGTAATCCAAAATTATTTAAATTTACAAATTAAAAAAAATTCAATTACATAAAAAAATGTAAACCTGCATTTTAAAATTTTAAATTGTGCATAATATATTTATTTACTCCATTGCTCATTGAAATACATTTTAAAAGATTTTAACTAATTTAATATTATAATAAGTTTTTACCTTTGAAATTAAAAAAATAAAAAAAAAATATTTTTGACGCTAACGTACAAGCGGTAAAATGGGTTGGTGAAACAAAATATCTGCCACCCTACTTTTAAGTAGTTGATTTTATAATGGCATCACAAAAAATTAAATGTTGAATATTAAAAAATATTAAAATCTTGTTAGGGTAAAAACTAAAAATTATCCCCCACCAAGAGCAGTGACTGGATCCGCCACTGGATCTATATAAGCCTATGATAAAAATATACTGATATTTTTCCGTGAAATAAAAATACAGTTCAAAGTTAGAAGAATAAAATAGATAAATCAGCAATGTCCAACTTAGTTTATAAAATACCTTGTAGTGGAAATGATAGTAAGAATTGTAGTAAAGTATACGTAGGTACAACAAAGAATAAATTTAAGACCACCATTTTCCAATTGTATTTCAGAAATAGTTAATTGTATTTCAGAAATAAAAAAATAGTACACCCCACATTGTTTCATTCAAAATTCAAATAAATTTTACTGTACCCAAACGCTAACATTGTCATACTGAATATTTGAGTTTCGATTCACTCGTTAAAACGTATTAGGGAATCCAATCGGGAGTGATGTTTTAAAATTCTGGGATATTGGCTTCCCTAAAATATTCGTAGTCTTTTAAAAATATTTTCAATCATATAAACCTATGATTTTTTGCTAAAATACAAACTCTATGTTGTTGTTCTTTTTTATTAATTTTTCGTGAATTGAATCATTTTGATTTTTTAACTAAAAGCTTATTGTTTTTGTTAATAAAACCTGTATTTATCAAATGAAACGAAACTAAATGTAACAACTTCAAAACGTATGGTGTACTGTTTTTTTTTATTTTTGAAATACAATTGACTATTTCTGGAATACAATTGACTATTTCTGAAATACGATTGACTATTTCTGAAAAACAATTGACAATTTCTGAAATACAATTGGCAATTTCTGAAATACAATTGACAATTTCTGAAATACAATTGACTATATCTAAACAGCAATGCACTATTTCTAAAATACAATAGACAATTTCTGAAATACAATTGACTATTTCTCAAATACAATTGACAATTTCTGAAATACAATTCACTATTTCTGAAATACAATTGACCATTCTGAAATATAATTGACAATTTCTGAAATACAATTGACTATTCTAAAATACAATTTACAATTTCTGAAATACAATTAACTATTCTGAAATACAATTGACTATTTCTGAAATACAATTGACTATTTTGAAATACAATTGAATATTTTTGAAATACAATTGACTATTTTGGAAATACAATTTACAATTTCTGAAATACAGTTCACTATTTCTATTCTAAAAATACAATTGACTATTTCTGAAATACAATTGACTATTCTGAAATACAATTTACAACTTCTGAAATATAATTGACTATTTCTGAAATACAATTGACTATTTTGAAATACAATTGAATATTTTTGAAATACAATTGACTATTTCGGAAATACAATTTACAATTTCTGAAATACAGTTCACTATTTCTATTATAAAACTACAATTGACTATTTCTGAAATACAATTGACTATTCTGAAATACAATTTACAACTTCTGAAATACAATTGACTATTTTGAAATACAATCAACTATTACTGAAATACAATTGACTATTTTGAAATACAAATAACTATTTCTGAAATACAATTGACTATTCTGAAATACAATTGACTATTTCTGAAAAACAATTGACTATTATTAAATACAATTGACAATTTCTGAAATACAATTGACTACTCTTAAATAAAATTGACTATTTCGGAAATACAATTGACCATTCTGAAATACAATAGACTATTTCTGAAATACAATTGGAAAAGAATATTGCTCAAATTTATGGATATTTAGTTAATAAAAATTAGGATAAATATTATTATGTTTAATAGCATATGTCTTTCAAATATTTTTGTTCAAGTAATATTTTAAATTTCAAGTATTGTTATTTTTGTTTTCTGTCATATTTTAATTTTTTAATATTGACAAAAAACAATTTTTATTTTCCCGCCTTTTTTAAAAAATTGTTTTATATAAGTTTTGTTACAGCCCAATGTTTTCGTGTGTAGAAGCCCTGTTGCAAATCGCGGTATTACAACCATTTCAAAAACTGGCTCAGGAAGTAGGCAATCTAACAACACAGCACATCAAATTCAAAATGTCGACAGTACAGGCTACGGCGTTTACAAAATAATTGATGTTTATCAGAACGATTTTTAAAATTCCAATTTTGAGCGGTATTACGCATACGTCAATATTGAAGGGAAACCAGTACAATTCGAAGTTGATTCCGGCTCTGGATTTACATTACTTCCAAGGAAGCAATTCAAAGAATTAAATCTAAATAAACCAATAGATTCAACAAGTGTAATTTTCCGTTCCTATACACAAGATACTTTTTTACCAGATGGTAAAGTCCGTGTCAACATTGAATTCAATGGCGGTCAACCTCAGACGAACTATATGTTGTTCCGGATGCGTGTGCAGCGTTACTTGGTAGATCGTGGATTCGGCGTCTTAATATTAATTTGACGGAACTAGATGAATCAGATGCTGGTAAACTTCCAAATGATATTTTCTATAATCATAATGGCATAGAAGACATTATGAACGAATTTACAGATGTTTTTAAAGAAAAAATCAGATGTATTCCAAACTACAAGGTAACTTTAAAACTACGAAAAAATTCTACACCAGTTTATACAAAAGAACGCCAGATTCCATACTCATTGGCTGAACGTGTGAATAAAGAATTAGAAAATTTAGAAAGTGAAGGTATAATTTCAAAAATTTCAAATTGTAATTCCAAAAGCAGATGGTGGAGTGCGATTATGTGTGGATTACAAAGTAGGGGTAAACCAACGCTTGGTGAACGCACATTACCCAATTCGTAAAATCGAACACATTTTCAACAGCCTTCGTAATGCGAAATATTTTTGTCGACTTGATTTGTTCAAGGCCTACCTACATGTACCAGTTGATGAACCATCAAGACTTATACAGACTATATACACACATAGGGGAACGTTATCTTTCGGCATAAAAACGGCACCCGCAGAATTTAATCGGACAATCGACCAAATTCTACGGGAGGTACCCGATACAGAATCTTATTTTAATGACATTATTGTGCATGGCAAATCTATTGGTGAGTGCAAATCTAATTTGAAATGTTGTTTACGACAACTACAAAAATTTGACTTACATTTAAATCTGGCAGTGTCTATTTTTTGAAACCAAAATTGAATTTTTGGGACACACTATTGAACACAAGAAAGTTCAAAAATCTTCATCGAAAATTGAAGTAATTTTACAAATGCCCGAACCAAAAACGGTTGACGAAGTGAGACGATTTCTTGGTATGGTAACATATTACTCAAGGTTCATTTTAAATGTGCCAACTATAACAACACCCTTAAGAAAACTTTTACACAAAGGTTCGAAGTTTAAATGGTCCAGTGAATCTCAAAAAGCATTCAATACACTAAAGCGGGAAATTGCGAGTGACCGGGTTCTGATGCCCTATAATCCAGAGTTGCCACTACAACTATCTTGCGATGCAAGTGCTGAACAAAATTACTCGCAATTGGATAGAGATGCTTTGACTATTTTCTACGCAGTCCAGCACTTTCATGAATATCTGTTTGGCCGGCAGCTTAAGCTTGTTACCGATAACCAACCATTATTGAGAATATTTCACCAAAACAATAAGCTACCGCAGAAGACGTTAGCCCGGTTACAAAGATACGCCGCATTTTTAAGCGGTTATAATTATGAAATTATTCATAAAAATAGTACAGAAAACATCTGTGCGGACTGTTTTTCAAGAGCGGCCGTAACAACTAAAGGTTATTCTGTAAATTCAATTGACCAGGAAGTGCACCAATTATGCAGTGCATCCATGAACCAAATTTGTTCGGAAAGATTAAACTATAAAACAATTCAACAAGAGACACAAAAAGATGAAACACTGTCAAAAATTTTATATGAGTTACGCCACAACGCAGCTGCCGATTCCAAATTTACCATTGACGGCGACGTGTTATTTAAAGCACATCGAATAATTGTACCAAGATCTCTGCAAAATGCTGTTCTACAAGAACTTCACCATACACACACAGGTGCTACAAAGATGAAGCAATTAGCCAGGCGTTACGTCTACTGGATGGGGATTGACAAAGCCATAGAGAAATTTGTACGTGCTTGTCCGTCTTGCGCTTCTACAAACAAAATGGTTAGAAGTAGGGGTATGCACAGCAGCACCACCTTCATCATCAACAATTGAAATTTTGCTTAATATTTTTACAAGGAACGGATATCCTGATGTCATGGTATCCGATAATGCAACAGACTTCAAAAGTGAAGAATTTTCCACATTTTGCCACGATTGTGGAATATTCCCAAAATTCATCGCTCCTGGACATCCAGCTACTAACGGGTTAACTAAAAGGAACATTCAAACCCTCAAAAACAAATTAGCAGCCATGGCAAACGAGTCATCATCAATGCAGAAGAAGGTAAGAGATATTCTTTTAAAATATCGAACTACGCCGTTGAAAAATGGTAAAACACCTTCAGAGCTGTATTTAGGACGACAAATTCGAAGTCGTTTGGATGGGTTAAAACCTTGAAACATACATGGTAATAATAATCATAAACATATCCCATCAAGGCAATTCAGCGTGGGAGAAAGGGTACAGGCCCGGTACTACACTCCAAACAAACCGTTATGGAAGTTTGGAACAATAGTTAAAAAAAATGGGTCGTCTCCATTATATGGTAAAGTTGGACGATGGTTACGTATTTAAGAGGCACATAAACCAATTACTATCAACCAGTATTCAAAGGGATCTTCCAACTAAGATACAACCACCAATTGTAGAATCATCTGAAGGAAATGGTAATCATCAAACACAAGATCAACAAATCGTATTTCAACATGGAGCAGTGTACAACCCAGCAGCGTTAATATACCTGAAGATGAATCAGGAATAAATCAACAGACATCTCCGTCAGGTGATCATGAAGTTTCTAGTCAAGTTCCACCGGCTTACCAAGAGCCATCTTCGGATCAACCCCGGAGTCCAATTCGTAAGTCATCTCGACAACGCAAGGCTCCCAGACATTTGGAAGGGTACGTCTTGGATTAGAACCGACCAACCTATAAGGGTTCTTTTAGCGTGGGAGAACTGTTACAGCCCAATGTTTTCGTGTGTAGAAGCCCTGTTGCAAATCGTGGTATTACCCAACACTCAGTATTTTTACATTCCATTGTTGTTAGCACTGTTTGCTTGTCTACTATTTTTTTTATTCATTAAATTTGTTAACGTGATATAGATTAAATATAATTAATAAATATATATTTTAAAGGATACATCGTTGTTTAAATATTATTACATCCCACCGGCTACAATAAGTTTTCAACTAAAAATTTTCCATTATTAATTATAAAAAAATTTACCCTGAAAAAGTCACCCAATGGGGTGACGAAATAGTGAGATAAATAAAAAATTATAATTAAATCTTATTTAAAAGATCTAAAGATCATTTTGAACTAATATATAAATCAAGAAGATCCAAGCAAACAAAAAAAGTTTATACAAAACTTTAAAATTTTGACCCATTTTGGGACAACAAGTCCTAGAATATTTGATAAAATTAGGTAGTTTATAATAATCCAGGTACATATGATTTTCCTCTAAGTGGTATACATGTGGTGTTCAAAACATTTGCAACTGAAAACACATTTTGCATAATTCTTTATTTTTTTAACAGACAGTATACGTTTTTTTTATTCCTTTCACCACAGGTGGAAGGGTATATATAAATTTGTCATTCCGTTTGTAATTTCTACAATATTGATCTTAGACCCTATAAAGTATATATACTTTGGGTCCTTATGAAGAGTGAAGTTGATTTAACGATGTCCGTCTGTGTGTTGAAATGGGTTTTCCAAAGACCCCAGACATGATGAGGACTTGATTGTTATATAATTCTGTTACATGTGATCCATTCCGGTTTGCTATTAAAAATTAGCCAGATCGGTTGATAAATGGCTGAGATATTAGCAAAAAACCACGACTACCTCTAATTCTTTCCGTAAAATCCCCTTGTTTTTATATGTATGTTGAATATTACGCATAACAAACACATCTATGTGTTGAAATTCTTTTCTTTCACCTCTTCACTTTTTATACACAAACAACAAACCAATACAAAGATTTGTCATTTAAATAAAAACCAAACAAATCTCTAATGAACGAAAACTGATTATTTACTTCTATTAACGATGATTTCGCATGAGCTTCAATGGGTCAATTGTCTAAATGCTATGTCACAAATAATTTTTCTTTTAGGCGCGGGTTCTATACCACCCCCCGTCTATTCAACTTTTTTTTGTAACAATTTTTTTTTTTTATATTGTCATGACTTTTTTTTGTTTTTTTAACATTAAATAATTAATTAAAATAAAATTTTAAATTAATAATTAAATAATGCATATATAGGCTAAAAACATCAAAATTTTTATAAAAACCCTCTGATACAAACAAAATACAAACGGTTTTATTTCTATTTTTTGCTCCGATTTAAAAGAATTATAAAATGATCTTTAAACCATTTTATTTCTCATATATTAAGAAAATTGTATACATAATTCCCCTTTGAGTGCAACTATTTTAGGTCATAACTTATAATATTTTATAAAAAAAAAAATTATAAACTATTTTCCTTCAAATTTTAAAATTAAGCTAAAGAAATTAAAAATATTTTTTAATAAAGAAGCGAAATAAAATCCCAAATGCAAATTTGCCAGCTAAATCAAACGTTTTTGTAGAAATAAAACACATGCAGTTCTAGTGATTTCTTTTAACGATTTGTAAAAAAATATTTTTTTTTTGTCGAAAATAGTTTTTTTTACAACTAAAAAGATTTTTGAAAAAAATATTATGACAACACTGATTAGCATTATGTTTGTGGTTGTTGTTCTTTTTTTATTTTATTTGTTGAACTTCTTTTCTTTCACCTCTTCACCATTTATACACAAACAACAAACACATACAAAGATTTACCAAAAAACCCAACAAATTAGTTTTAAACGAAAACTGTTTATTTACTTCTATTAACGATGATTGCGTATGTCTTTCAATGGCTCAGTGGTCTAAGCGCTTTGTCATAAATAGTTTTTTTCTTTTAGTGACGCGATCGATCCCCGTCTATTCAAATTTTTTTGTACAATTTTTTTTTAACATTTTATTAAGACTTTTTTATTTTTTATTTTTTTTTTAACATAACAAATACGAACAGCACAGTTGACTTAACGATTTCGGTCAGTTTTTCTGTATATTTGGAGAACGGAAAGAGGAAAAATTCCAAAATAAGGTACGAACATCTTGGTTATCAATACACAACATCTGACCAAATGTTGGCGGAATCTGTGGCACAAAATAGATTACCTTATATCTTAAGAACGGTAATACATTAATGGGCTAAAAGCATCAACATTTTTATAAAAACTAATTTTAGAGCTGTAATATGTCCTATGGATACGTCTTATATAGCAAAAGATCGAAAATCTTTAGTATAACATATTTGCTAAAAAACTCGGAAATATCGGTTCAGATACAAAAAAGTTATGCCCAAAACATAAATTTTTTTTAAATACCTATTTTCCGGAACCATAAATCTTCCCGAGTCCAAGTTTTATCACCAAACTAAATGGTTAATTTTCGTATATAAATCTGTCCATTCCATATATGTCCATATATAAACTTCTGTTTTTACCCAACCATGGTGAATGGTATACATATGTATAAGATTCGGCATAGCAGAATTTAGCCGCTCTTACTTGTTTTTTTATTAAATTCAGTAATTGCATATTATACTACAAAAACAAAAAAAAAAAAAAATACACATAAATTTACAACAATAAAACAATTAAGTTTAACAAAATTAGTCTAAATATAAGTGTTCAAAACATTTGCAACTCTTAAAGAAATTATTATACAAATCCAAAAATCGATTTCAATATTCAGTATTTTGTAGCATAGCGTTATTTTTTATTACCTCAGAACATCTTTTATGCATTGAGGCTATGAGCTTTTTAACATAATTTTCGGGAATTTCATTCCACTGCTTTTCCAACTCGGCGAAAATTCATCACCATTTCGGAATACATTATTACCAATATTCCGTTTTGCAATCATCCACATGTTCTCAATCTGGTTAAGAACGGTAGATTGTGGCGGCCACGATATAAAACTAATATTATTTTCCTACAACCATACTTTTACAACCCCTGCCGTATGCTCGGGGTCGTATCATCATATGGAAGCATAACTGAGTTTAAAAGGTCTCTTTATATTGTGGTTGTCAGTGGCGTGCCTAGGATTTTGTTTGGGGGGGGGGGGGCCCAAAATATTTTTTTAAAATCCAATTTGACTTGCAAAAAATCAATTGGAAACAAAAAAAAAAAAACCAGCTACTCGTATTTTGTATATATTGTTACGATTTTACCCTTTATAAAGTCGTTGAGGACTAGTATTTATATCAGGTAATCTAGTTATTTTCAGTTTATTATGACACTAGATTTTTCCAGCTGTCAAAATTAGTGTGAAGAAATTTCTAGGTGTAGAAATTTCTTGTAACACTGCCGGCCACTTAAGCCTGTTCGTCCCGAACAGACATAGATATTCCTTTTCCATAGTTGGCTAGTCGTTCCAGATGAACAACCTTTATTTTTGACCTTGGGCTCTGATCTTTCTGTATTCTGTATACCACATCATTCAACCTTTTAATTACTCTATAGGGTCCGTCCCAATGCGTTTGTAGTTTGGGAGATAATCCTTTCTTTCGTTGCGGGTTTAACAGCAGAACCAGCTCGCCCTCATTAAATCCTTCAGAATTCGCTACTCGATCGTACCTCGCCTTCATCTTATCGCTAACCATTTTACTTCGATTGCAGGCAAACTCCTGACGCTTGTTGAGGTCTTGTTGAGTTGTGGTTTTCACTGTCTGTTGCGGCGGGCTTAACACCAAGTTCCAAATCGCAAGGCAATTTGAGTTCCGTTACAAAGATTGTTCTTACTGGTCCTTTGGCTACGATGCATTGCGCGCAATTTACTACCCAATCGCCTACAGCTTGTTGACAGCCCACCCAGTAAACCCGTTGTTTTAACTTCTCTATAGTTTTTGTGACACCAAGATGATCACCACTGGGACCTTCATGGAACTCCCTCAATACCTCGTTTATTCTAGTGTCCGGCACCACAATTAAATTGGCCACATTTTTGCCGTCAGCACTTTCCCATGTACGGTATAAGCAACCATTTAACACTTGCAGGCTATTCCACTGGGCTGCGGACTTTGAGCTGATATCTGCTCGCGGGTAGGCCTCCTGTTTTCTTCTTTGGGTTATATAATCTTCGCTACCATGGGGTCACTCCGTTGCGCCGCTGACCAGGCTTCACTCGGCTCGATATGCGTTTGTCGAATATCGACGATACGGTCTTTTCCTTCAGCCTTTGAACTGTGCTTGCCATGTTTCCTACCCTTGCTGTGCTCAATGGTAACCGGTTTTCTTACTTGAGCCTTGTGCTCATATCCAACATCAAGGGGTATTTCAACATTCCGCCAAATCATAACTTTTTGCCCCATATGCAGATTAATGCCGTGACTAATCATGAAATCTACACCAATGATTACTTCGTCCAAAATATCGGCAACAATAAATACACGATTGACGCTTATGTTGGAAATCGTTAGTTTTACATTCACTTTGCCATAGACAGTACCAGTGTCCCCAGTAGCTGTGCGCAGTCTCACCCCAAACAATGGTTCAATTGCCTCCTTAACTAAGTCGGGTCTGATGACAGACTGTGATGCTCCCGTGTCTATAGTGCAAATGTGCTTTTTGCCGTTGATATATCCGCAAGCAGTAAGACTGCTTTTCCCTGCTGTGTTCCAGATATGGAGATTGTGGGGCCCGCACTTGCACAAGTTGGATAGTGCGCCGCAGTGCTAGCTCTTTTAAATTTTAACGGTGAGCCCTGGGTTAATCGGTGATCGGCCCGAAGGCTCTTTCTTGGTGCTTTGCAGTTTCGCTGAAAGTGTCCCATTTTACCGCAGTTGTAGCATTCGCCTTTAAATTGCTTTCTCCCTAATGCCTGCATAACTGCCTCTTTAACTGCTTCTATAAACTTGGTGCTTATATCTTCCTCTTTTTCAGCAGTTACTTCAAGGTTTCGTACATCAAATATTTGTTGCTTAGAAATTATCTTTCCAGTTTCTTGCGCCAGCGCGAATAAGACAGTATCTGCAAAAGACGATTTTCATGTAGCACACACCGCGTACCTTACATCGCGATCATGAATTCCCCTCACAAATGCTTCAGTTTTGAATTCATCTAATAATGGATGATTTTCGCCCGGATACGACAGCTGCATTAACCGCTCAATTTCTGTTGCGAAATCCTGCAACGACTCATTTGCTTTCTGCAGTCTACCTCTTAGTTCCATTCGGTATATTTCCTTTTTGTGTTCGCCACCATACTTTCGCTGCAGTGACACCATTATGTCGTCATAATTATTTCTGCAGGTGATTGGAACACTTTCTAGAATTTCTGCAGTGTTTCCTTTTAAGGCCAGAATCAACTCTATAGCTTTTTCTTCAATGTTCCACATATTTCTGGCGGCAACTGTCCCGAACTGGAACTTAAAAACATTAAATGGTTCGCTGCCGTCAAAAGTAGGGGCCTTTGCTCTACCAGAACTTTCCGGAATAATTCGTACTGGGCCCTCTTGACATTGAGAATTATTTATTTTACTTTCCAGATCTTGCAGTTTTTTCTCGACGTCATTCTCTAAGTCAGAAACTCGTTTTTTAACCACAGAAATTTTTTCATTAGTAGCTTTAGAAGTTTTCTGAATTTTTTCTTCCACCTTAACTAACAATTTCTCGTTGTCTGCTCTCGATGTTTCTAGCAGTTCCGTTTTCATCTTAGTTAGAAGTTTCTCGTTGTCTGCTCTCGAAGCTTCTAACATTTTCATGTTGTCTGCTCTAGAAGTTTCTAGCTTTTCCATCATAGCAGCAAACATTGCGCTTCACTCCATATTACCTTCTATTTTACGGGTACTAACCTCCATTACTTCTTTTTCATCAAAATCGTAAGTCGCAAAGTCAATGTTACGCCGCTCGAATTCCTCTTTCAGCCGCTTTTGTAATTCTGTCTTATTACCTGCTGTCGGTAGCTCCAATTTGCTCAATTCCTTCTTGAGCTGTTCCCCCTTAAGCTCCTCCAATTTCATGACTGCTTATTATTTTGCAATCCCACTTCTAAAATCGTTGATTTATTTACCTTTTAAATAAATCGAGTTCTTTCTATATTGCAAATAATAAACACTGTTTGAAATTGTTTATAGCTCTATTTATTTATAATCGTCACTAAAAATTACAGAAATACACTTTAATACCACACTTTATTGATAGACTAAACGTCAGCCAAACTTTAGTTCTTCACAACTGAACTACTGCGTCACCGAGTACCAGTATTTATATGAGAAGTCAGGTATTCTAGTTATTTCCAGTTTATTACGACACTAAATTTTTCCAGCTGTCAAAATTTGTGTGAAGAAATTTCTAGGTGTAGAAATTTCTTGTAACAATATGTATACTAAACATAGCAAAAAAATTGTATTTTGGAAAAAATTGCGGTGGGGACCCCCTGGCCACGCCACTGGTGGCCGTCATTGTGTTTGTAATCCGATGAATTGGGCCAATCCCATTTCCCGTTAAACACCCCCATACCATAATGTTTCCATTTCCGTGCCTAACTTTGGCGGTTGTGTATCTGGGATTAAACTTTTGCCTCAACGTCGTCGAATGTAGGCTCCGGAGCTTGAATTTGGACTCATCGGACCATAGTTTGCTCTTCCATTGCTGTTGAGTCCAATTTAAACGGGGCAAAGTTAAGCCGAGCTTCTCAATTTTTTTCCGACGCAGTGTTTTTTGTGCATTTAAAACTTCTAAAACCATATTCTCGGGCTCTTTTTTAAATGGTGGAAAGACCGGCATCTATGGAAAGTTTAGTTTTAACTTCTCTAGGAACTGCATTTGAATATTTCGTGAAAATATTCTTAATTTTTCTGTCTTTTCTTACAATAGTTGAGTTGTATGGATGTTACCACTACTACGAATGCGACAAATTGTTGATTTTGGAACGGAATATTTTAAGGAAATGTCTTTTTTAAAAAGTCCATTTTAAAGTCCTTTAAAACTTAGACCTTGAAATCAGAATTGTATTTGTTTCCTGCCATTTTTCACAAAAGTAATTCCTACGATGTTAATGCTTACAATATCTTATTCAAACTCTTTTAGCAAAAAATTATGATGAGTTTTTTATTTTAATACAATGCAAAGATCTAAATCACGAATTAATAAAACGAATGCGATTACCTTTATTTACAAGTATAGTTAAGAGTAAGAGTAATAAGAATTGCAAATATTTTGAACAGCTGCATTTGGAAAACATCTTTAAAATTAATTTTTTGTTGTTTTACTTTAACGGAATTTGTTTTATTTATTTATGTTTATAATAATCATATAATTACAAATTATTATATTAATACCCTAACCGAGCACTAGCAACAAAGGCCATCGGCTCGTTGTAGCGAAAACAGACCGGAGCCTCTGGTGGGAATCGAACCCACGACCCCCGCACTGATAAGCTAGCACGCTACCAACTAGCCTACCGGGGCGCTCGGAATTTGTTTTTTTTTTATATCTTTAACTAAAACAATGAAAAAAATGAATTTTAGTAACGAAATGTGATTTGGAGAAAATTAATCGATGAAAAGTTATATGCATATATATATACATATATATTTTTTTCAATTAATTTGTTATCAACTTTAGTGCAATCAAACATTACCCAATAAGCCGAAATTAAAGCTAAAATCCAGTGTATTCAAGTCATGCTTTCCAATTTCAAGCCTTGATTTTTACTTTAATTCAATAGCATATTCCAGCAAAACGTACACTGGAATTCAAGTCGAACATTACAGTGAGAATATATTAAGCCTTGAATCACAGTTCAATTCAAGTTTAAACAACATAATAATAACACTTGTTTTCAAGACCTAACTTAAAGTTAAACAAAACCATAAAAATACGGTGATGATTGGTTTTGTTACAAATTATTAACATACATACATTTTTAAAATAATAGTTTTTTATATTTAATCTTGATTTTTTTTCTTCCGATGGGCTTTCCACTAATACTTTTTTGTTTGAAAGCATAGAAATTTGTAGAACCTTCCTAAAATAAGAAAAAATATAATGTAAGGACAGAGTTTAGTTCCAAAAAAATGTGGATTACCTCCACCTCCATAGAAGAAATTAAGATCTTATTAAAATCTTCAGAGGAAAATTGTATATTTAAACAAATGTTTTTATTTTATTCAAAAGTATTGACAATAAACAAAAACATGAATAACATTATTTTTAATTGTATGAACTTGATTTTGACTGTAAAAAATCACTTTAATTAAAGCACAATACAAGCAATATTTAAAGCACTTGAACTTTTAACTTTTCAATCTATATAGGGTAATTTCCAAATTTTTTGTGATTATAAAAAAATATTGAGATTAGCTTACAAAGTTTTTATTATGGTGTTATGATGTATTTTTCTTTCTTTTTCAAGAAATTTTTTAAGAACTGTAAGTGTCGGCACAGAATAAGAACGCGACATGCCCAAAATAATGATGTATGACGGTGACAGCAAAATCTTTCATATTTATTTGTGAGAAAAGTACCGTAGGGATACTTTCCATCCTTTACTACCCAATTTTTTTAAGTTTTTACATTTTATAAGAAGAAATAATTATTTTAATAAAAATTTAGAAACGAACATACTAAAGATAACGTGAGAACCATGGAATATCGCATGTTAATTTTACTCATTTTATGATTTTTGTTTTCAAAAATCTTTAAAATGCGGTAACTTTATTAAGAGAATTAGAAACAAAAAACAAGAGTATAAGATAAAACGTTTTGAGAATAAAATAGATTTCATTTCACAACTGCGTTTGTCAATTTGTATGGAAAAATACGGCACGTTCTTGTTTTTATGCCATCACTAAGCCTGAAATAAATACGTATATTTGAGTAAAAGAAAGAATTTATTATTTTTTTTTTAAATTTGCCTTAATTTATTTATATTTTCTTTCAGGACAAAATAAAATAACACAACTAAAATAATATACATAAATAACAAAAAATGTACAATTACTTTACACACAAGGATACAGTGCAAAATATAATTCAAAATATTGTCTATTCATTACCTATCAACATAGATTAAGTTGTATATTTAATATGGATTAGGACAAACATTTGATATTAAATGCTTCATATAAGCTGTGTTATTTGATACTTTAAGAATTAAAGTTCATAACAAAAACTGTAAAATATAGAGGATAAATACAAATTGTTAAATTTCGTTGATGTTAGTCTAATTGTGTTGTTGTTTACAAGTTTGTTAATTTGTTTCCTTACACTCAATATAGAATAGACAATCATCAACAAGCAATGACCGCAAAGGGAGAAGAAGAGCATGGATATTGACAAGGTTGGGTAGCGCCAACCGAAAATACTAAGTTTTCTATCAGTGGAATTTCTCAATTTTTATTCTCTATAACTTACTAATACAAATTTGCATGTTTCTTTACAATAAAAACAATTAAAAAGAATATGATATGATCTTAAAATCCTACTATACTATTCACTTACAAATTGTAAAATTTGTGTATAAAATCCATGATAATGAACAATGGCCGATTCGGCCGAAAAAATGGAATTACATCATAATTAACGTAATTGACCTATTTTAAAAACAAAGAAAAAATACAACACTACAAAAGCTTACAAATTTTCGAATTTTTCATATCTTTTGTACATAAAATTTTATAAAAATTTTAATTGAAATAGATTATAATTTACTTGCAATTATTTTACACCACTTTATCCACATTAAGAACTGCAAATAACAGAAAAATCATTTTAATTTAAAATACAAATATTTTTATTGTTTTACACTTTATTTTATTTGTTTTTATTAAATCTGTAACTTGTCATTTCAAATCAAGAAAAGAAGACAAATATTTTTAAACTTTTTAAAAATGTTTTGCCACCGCACTGCCGACAGATACTTCAAATTTTGATATAAAAATACTTTTTTGAGTATAGAGTGATTCGTTCACATTCATTAAGAAGTAAGTTGGAATATATTTGTACTTTTTTAAAAGTACATAAAAATATCTATCATAACACCATTATTATAACAAAATTTTAAAATGTGTTATGTTTTTTCTTTTATGTTTACATATTTATATTCATTTTACCCTTTACTTATGTAAATAAATAAATTTTTGTGGCTTTGTATATTAATATTTTCATGTGTCGTGTAAGTTATTGGCCAAGTTAAAATACTGTAAGTTTCACATTGATCAGATTTACTTTTTCCTGTATATAGAAAGTTCCATATATTAGTTAAATTTTAGTTAATTGCAAATGAAAAATTCACGAATATTTTTAGACTAATGGGCTGATTCTGTAACTACGTAAAAATTTGTCACTTTCAAATATGTAACTCTGATATAATTAGCACTGGTTGAGTCACTAATATCAAAGTTATATTTAGGTAAATTTTTGTATATACCTTTAATAAAATTTAACACTATGTGACTCACCCTATCCTAAATATATTAGAGTTGCATATTCTGATGTTACAACTATTCATATAATTACGGAATAAGTCAATAAAAGCAACAAAAAGTTTTTTAGTTACATTTGACTAAAAAATTATAATTGAATGCAAATAAAAATCTACCCTGCTAAAATCTGAATATTTAGTGATTATGTTTGCTGTTCAGAAAATATTTCTTCAGATTTTAACAGATTGGTTTTTGCATTTAATCAAAATTTCGCTATACAAAAATTTTTGCAAGTCAACCTTCCTGCCGATAGACACTTGAAATTTTGATATAATTAAAAATTATTTTTTGTGTTGGAAAAAGCCGTTATTATAACAAAATTTTAAAGTGTGTTAAATTTTTGCTTTTTATAAGTTTACATAATTATAATTAGACAACAATCAAATGTGTCTATGGTGCTATGGGTAGAGGCGCTGTCTACCAGTCTCAGGATGCTGAGTTCAAACCGCAGAAAAGTTATATAGATTCCAGTAACAGAATATTACAATCCGTAAACATTAAATCAATCAATTAAGATAATAAAAATTCGAAATATATAAACAAATTTCGCTAATCAGCTGTGTTTGTGTGGCAAGCCATTTTTTATTTATTAATTCTAGGGATTACAATTATCCTTAGAGACTAAAGAATACGTACAAACAAACAGGAACGACAGAAAAAGATCTAAGAAAGTATTAACAGATTCGAGTTGGTACATTTGCTTTTGCCATTCCCATATAAATTTGCCAACTCTGAACATTACTTATACCAAATTTCTATGAGAATGAAATAAGCAAACGTTAATAGCTTGCCGCACAAACATAGCTTTTCCTTCGGCATGTGAATATTTAATAACTTAAAAAAGCAACCTACTTCCTTATGGGTGATATTTTTATTTAGTATGGTACCTTTCAATTCATTTGGACTACTTATGAATACAAAACAGGAAAATATGTGCTTTCCATAACTTTTCTAGCATCTTGGTCAGTTAAGCGATGATTTCGGCACCGACTGTTTGCCTTGAGCTCGTCAATGGTCTGAGGCGTGCACTTTGCTTTTCATTAAACCCCACAAAATAAGATCGAAAGGGTAGCGAGTCAATGTCGCCTTTTTGGACATTAGACGTTCAGGGAATTTTTGTTGCAGAAACTGCATTGATTGACTTGGAGTGTGACACCATCTTCTTGCAACCAGTATTCTTATAGACCTTTTTCAAGAATTTTAGGATAGACATAAGCATGGTGGTTGTTTGCTCAACCGATATAGTTTCTTACATACAGTTTTGCCTTCTTTGAAGAAAAATGATTTATAATTATAAAAATTGTGTTAAAGAAAGTTGTATGGAGGAGGCTCCTACAGTATTAACAGATGCATCGTAAAAATTGTACTAAATTGACGTTTTAAAAACAAGTGTTCTTTCTTGAAAGAATAATTAAAAATGCTTAACTGGACATATTTTTGTTTTTTTTTCAAATAATATATTGTATTTAAAAAAAATTTCAAGTATTTTCAAATGAAATACTTGACTAAAATGTTCAAGTACTTTTAAATAAAAATATTTCTAAAAATAAAATGTCCGTGTCTCCTAGTTTTTATTTTTTATTTATTTATATTTTTTTTACTAAATGTAGAATTGACTAAAATATGGAAATATTTACAGTTTTTCGTAATACCTTTTAATCATTTAGTTCCTATTGTTTTGCATTCCTCTGTCTCTTTGTTTTAGTTGTTATGTTTATCTTATTTTTCTTAATACGCAAATTTTTTGTGCACTCACAATATTATTTCATTAAAAACAATCCAAAATACACATTAAATTATTCAAAAATGTAATCACAAAGAGGACTACTGATTTTTCATTATTTTCAGCCCATTTTGTTGTTATTTTTAATCATTATTTATTAATCGACAAAAGCAGTAAAATCAATCGAATGTGGTTAAAAATAACCATAAATTTTTAACTGACAAAAAGGTAGAAAAATGATTTTTGTGGTTTGTTTTTTAAATTGAAAGTTTTTTATTTGTATGAAATTACAAAACACAACTCACACAGATGTATATATTTTAATTTTCTATTTTTTTATTGGATAAATTTAGAGGGCCGATGTTGATTTTGAATAAAACACAAATTATTTAGGGAATTATTGTCATTTCTTTTTGTTATGATAATATGGTATGGTTCGATTATGTATGAAACAAAATATTGACCAAATGGCCGCCGCTACCTCGGCGGCACACCTCCATCCGATGGTCCGAATTTTCGTTGACGCTGAGGCATAATTGAGGTCCTTTGCCCTTAATGTGCCGAATTATCTCATCCTTTAGCTCTTGTTGCTGGCTTATCGACGTACACCTTTTCTTTCAAAGAATCCCAAAGAAAGAAGTCCAATGGTGTCAAATCACATGATCTTGGCAGCCAATTGACATCGTCACCACGTGATATAACACGGCCATTGAATTTGTCGCGCAAAAGAACCAATGTTTCGTTAGCTGTGTGGCAAGTGGCACCGTCCTGTAGAAACCACATATCGTCCAGGGTCATATCCTCAATTCCTGGCCACAATAAGTTCGTTATCATCTCGCGATAGCGAACACCATTCACGGTAAATGCATGGCCGACCTCATGACACACCATCGCGAACAACAGCAATGTTTTCCGCAGAACGAACTGGGTTAGCATGCACAGGGGTTTTCACAGACCCGGTTTGCTGAAATTTGCCCACAATTCTCCCGATTGTGGACACATTTGGTCGATTATGCTGACCAAAAAAAATCACGAAGTGCACGAAATGCATTTTGATTTGAACGCCCATTTTCATAATATGCCTGAAAAACTTTAACGCGTTGCTCGATTGTGTATCTTTCCATGGTTCAAATTTAGTTAGTCTGAAATTGAGAAATGTCAAATGAAATGCAGAAAAAAACTTGACGTTTAGGTTCACATTCAACATCGGCCCTTAAAATTTAACCACCCCTTAATTAAACATACTCCTTTCACAAAAAACAAAAAGGAATTATTTGAGTTTCTATGTTTAGAAACAAAAAACAAAAAATTTTACGTTTAACTGAAAATATCAATTTCTACTGAATGTCTGTATATTTTATAGTTCGGTTTTTAAATGACTGATTTAATAGTTAAAAGATATATTTCTATGAATTTCAATTGATTCTTCATCAAAAAACAAACTCTACAACGGAAAATATATTGTGAGTTTGTTTATTAAATTGAATTGTTTTGATTTTTTAATAAAAAAATATATAAATTTGTTTTATTTTTAGAGCATATTTTAAGGGCATATTTCTATATTTTTAGTGCGCATAAAACACTTTTTTAGGGCATGTTTGCGGTTTCCCTGGTTATTACCTTTTCCTGAAATATCGTTAACTTGCTAGAAAATAGCCAAATTTCTATAACACTATTTAACAAATTTTGGGTCATCGAATCTTTCTCGAATGAGACCAACGGGAAATTAATGTAGACTATCAGTAGTTAATTAATAGCCTTTTGAAGTTGGTCCATTTTGGGGCAAATCTTCCCATATACAGGTTGGTTGAAAAGTTCCTGCGCTCGAAATGAAAGAATACTGTTTTTGTTACGAAATTTTAATTTTATATTCAATATAACCTCCTAGAAGCTCAATACACTTGTTCCAATGATCTTCCAATAATTTTATCCCATCCTTATAATGGTTTTCCGGAAGCTCTGCAAAATAGCTGTCTACGGCTGCTATGGCCTCTTCATTCGACGAAAAATGCTTTCCACGTAGGAATTGTTTGAGATTTCACTGGGAGCCAAATCTGGTGAATACGGTGAATGTTCAAGCAATTCGTACTTTAATTCTTTGAATTTAGCCATCGTCAAAACACTTTTGTAAGCAGGTGCATTGTCTTGATGAAAAATGATTTTTTTTCCTCTTTAAACCAGGTCTTTTCTCACGAATTTTTTCATCCAGCTGATCCAAAAGGATGTAATAACATTCAGAGTTGATTGGTTTACTTTTCTGAAGATAATCAATCAACAAAATTCCTTTTGCATCAAAAAAAAAACTGATGCCATAACCTTCTTTGCTGATCGTTGTGACTTCACCTGCTTTGGAGCTGAACAACCAGCTTCAGTCCACTGTAAACGTTATTGTTTCAATTTAAGATCATGGTGGTAGATCCAAGTCTCATCCATAGTTATAAAACGACGCAAGAAGTCGGTTTTATTTGGCATAAAATGCTCCAAACTACGCTGAGGAATTTGTTTTAGATCCAGTTTTTGTTGAATTGTTAATGTGTGCGGCACTAACTTCCAAACAGTTTTTTCATACGTAATTCTTCATGTAAAATATGGAGTACTCGTTCGTCTGAGATGCCTATGGCATTAGCGTGGATCGTCCTCAAGGCTGGTACGACCACGTTTAAATTCACCAGCCCAAAATTCAACGGTGCGTTTTGAAGGTGAGGACTCCTTATACACTTCTAACAATTGTTTATAAATTTCCTTTGCTTTTAAACCCTTCAAAACAAAGAATCTATTGACTGCACGATATTCAATTTTTTCCATATTAAAAAAAATCAATGACACGTCAACTTCAAATGGCTTGTAAACAAAGAAAGAATTGACAGAATGACTTGCAACTTTGCATGTGTTTTCAGGACAGTTATACCAACTTGAAAAAAAAAGTTTGGAGCTAGCAGTGCCATCTCTTGGTGAGCGCAGGAACTTTTCAACCAACCTGTATATTTTACATGTAATCCAATGGAGTAAATCAATATATACATCAAACGATTGGAATTAAATATTTTAGGCCTAAGATATTTAAATTTATTAATTTTTATTTTTTTGTGGTTTTAATTTAAGTTTTTGCCCATTTTTTGGTACATTTTCCGTGCATTTCATGTATTTTGGTACCATTTTCACAAACATTTCCTGTATTTTATTAAATTCTTTAATTAATAAAATTAAAATAATTAAAAGTGCGCTATCTATACTGTTCGAGGTTAAGCAACTTTTTGAAACAATGTTCTGAGAAAAGTGCAATTGAAAATATAAAAAGCAATAAAAAAATTAAACAAAAGTACAACAAGATTCGGATTAAATGAATTGAAATTTGGTAATAAGTGGGAATTTTAATCTGATATTGTAAATGATATTTTCATGGACTAATACTACACACATAAAAAAATGAGTACAAAAGTCTGTTAAATGTGTTTTGCTTCAGTTAAACTATTTTTTCATTTAGCGATATATAGCAAAACGGAGAAAAATTCATTACTCTGGGGGATTACAAAAAACTAACTAATTCTATTCTAAATATTCAAAGTGTTATTGCCTAAATTTTCACGAAAAATGTAGCTAAGAGGGAATAAATTTCTACTGCTTTAGCTCAAATTTTCCCTCGACTCACCGAAAGTAAATTAAAATAAGATAAAAATATAAAAAAATTTATATTTAACTTCACTAAAATATGACATATGTATGGTGTATTACTTTTCTTTCTTTAGATATTGTGAATGTCCTAGACATTCGGAAGCTTGTCAGAAATCAAGCATTTGATAATGTACAATAAATTTTTTTTTTTTAACTTTTTTTATTCTAATATTGAATCTGCCCACCTTAGGCCTAGCAATATGTAATAAAATCTTATAACTAATCTTAAACACCGTAAAGGAGCTATTTTCTTATATGAGCCTCATCTTAACGGGGCGGCATATCGGCTCCTTGAAGCATTGTCTGCGTTCGGTTTCGGGTCAATTGTCTCGCAAGCGGATTCTAATGATCACACATCTTGAAGTGTAACTAGCACGGACTTCTCTAAATAAGTCTTTTACTAACGGGACCCCAAGTTCATTATGAATATTCCAATTTCGTATATACCATGGCGCACCTGTTATGGTTCTGAGAATTCTAGATTGTGCTCTCTGTATAAGTTCAATATTCGAATTGCTGGCCGTTCCATATAGTTGAATTCCATATGGGTTTAATCAAACTTTTATACAGGGTTACCTTAAGGCCAAGACTAAATTTTGATCGTCGGTTCAATAACCAGTGCATGTCACAAGCTTTATGCTTCATCTGAAGCCTCTTGGCTTCAATGTGCCGACGCCAAGTAAGAGGTCTGTCTAAATGCATACCAAGACATGTGACGTCATCAGTCTGTGGGATATGTACGTTAGTGAGTGTAACAGGGGGGCAATTTCCCGTTCTTAAAGTAAACGTAACGTGTTTACTCTTAAGTTCATTCACCCGTATTCGCCAATTTTTTAGCCTCGTCTCCACATTTCTGAGATGGTTATCTAACTCCATTGAAACGACAATGGGATTTGTGTTTATGCTCAGAATTGCCAGCAAATCAGATGTGTAGATTAGGTAAAGTGTTGGACCAAGAACACTTACCTGTGAAACACCTGCTTTAATTTCATAGTCAGCTGTCACGTGATCATTATGCTTTACCCGAAAATAGCGGTTCAATAAATAAGACTCCAATAGTTTATAGGTACATGGAGGTAATAAGTGCTTTATTTTATATATCATGCCATCATGCCATACTTTATCGAAAGCTTGAGCAATATCTAGAAAAATTGCTGAACAGTATTTCCTATCTTCAAATGATTTTCTTATCTCCCCAGTTATGCGGTTAACCTGTTCGATAGTTCCATGTTTCTCTCGGAAACCAAATTGGTGAACTGGGATAATATTCTCATTCATAATAAATGGCTTAATTTTCATTAGGAATATATTTTCAAAAAGTTTCGACAGGCATGGAAGTAAGCCCAGCAAAATAAAATGGATGTTATTCTTTACGAATCTCTTTTTCAGAACATCCAAAGAAGTTAATAGTGCAAATTTTTCGATTTGTAAGAAGTCATTTTAAACAACTTCCAAAATGTTTATATTAGCCCCTACTAGTAAAAAAACAAGTATTTAGTTAGTCCATAAATGGTTATTTCCTGCAGTCATTAAATGCCTTATTGAAAACATATTTTGCATACCAGTGATACTCACTTTGTCCCGGTCGGAAGAATAATTTTTGGCGTGTTCAAAATCACATTTTTAACCTAAAAAAAGCCACTCCCTATATTTATTTTGTAGTCCCTATATTTATCAACGTCCGTAAACTAATGAAAAAGTCTATCTGCTCATCGATTTTTCATAGCACCCAAACAAACTACTTCCTCCCAATGACACGCCAATGCTAAAATCATGAATGATTCACTGACATTTTCACAACTTCGTGTTCAGTAGATGTAGTGTTAAACTACTTCTTCCTCCGCTCTTATTTTGCTGGGAGCTTATAGGCCTATATGATGATGGTACTGTTAAATCCTTTCCTGGCTTGGGTATCATTTTAATTTGTGAGACTTTTCAACTAAGCGGGAAATAGCTGAACTTAAAGATCGCATTGAACAAATTTCCAAGCACAATATCTGCCACACTCGGTAGGATTTTAATCATTTTTGGAGTAATAAAGTCGTAGCCTGGAGATTTTACGGAAATGAGCCCATTGATAACGCTCTGAATATCATCCAAACTAACAGTTAGATAATCCAAGTTCGAATTCACTTGTCGAAAGGGGCTCGAGAAGAGTAAAGTCGTTAAGCGGAGGATTCGGCTGAAAGACTGTTGATAAGTGATCGGCAAAAATTAAAGCCTTTTCCTTATCACTTCGAGCCCAGGAACCATTACAATTTATCAATGGTTTTTGTCCCTCTACCGGTGGTTTAATATTCTTAGTAGCCTTCCAAAGAGAGAAATTTGTGTGCTTTAAATTTTAAAGACTTTCAATATAAGAAGTGTTTTTACGATCCTCCTTTCGATGGAGGACATATGTATATCAGTTTTGCATTTGCTGCAGACAGCCTCTGCTTGGCAGCAGGTGATCGGTTTCTTTGCCATTCTCTTCTGAGTTTTCTCTTTTCGAGAAGAAGACTCTCTATTTCAGAATTTGAAATGTATGACCTAGGTTTAGAGTGATCAATGACTGTTAGCATTAAAGACGTTAGGTCTTGGACACATTCTTCAATATCCTCCTCACACTGTAAAGACGGGTTTGTGTGGATATGAGTACTAATATAACTTCTATATGTAATCCAGTCGGTGATGGAATGGGTATTCATAGATGTTGTATTTCTATGCCGTATACCATAATACTTAATTATGACTGGAGAATGGTCTGAAGATAGGTCATAAGATATATCAATTGACATGTTATTCTTATCAATATTTTTTGACATGGCAAAGTCTATCAGATCAGGAATTTTTCGAGGATCAGTAGGCCAATATGTTGGTTGTCGTACAATAAATAACGAATTCATTGCTTACATGTTAACATGTCGATGAAAATTCATTATCTGCACCATCATCTAGAATACTTTAGTCAGCAGGTAGCCACCGAATCAGATGAACAAGGAGAACGATACCACAAAGTTGCTATGCTATTTGAAATGAGCCAGTTTTATTTTTTTTGCAACACATTTTAATAAAATAATGCTGTTCTTGTCGAAATTTGTTGAAAGAGCAAAAACTTGCATAAAGATGATGAAAGCGACGAAGAGTCAGAAAGAGAACTTGAACTTCTGTCCCCTTCAGACTCTAATTCTTATAGTGACGATGTCTATGATTCCCTACAACATCCAGCACGAAAAAAACTAGTTTTTTGTTGCATAAAATACATAAAAAACTTCAGACATAATTGTGAAATTTTTTAAGAATAATTTTTTTAATTTATACAAAAATTATTCAGATATATATTATTTGACCCTATATACATATCTGGCTCGTTGGACTCATTTGAGAAATATTTTCTTGTTGCAAAATTCGCAAAATGTTTTGATTTAAAATTATAGAATAATAACAAAATTATAGAACTTTTCAAATTTTTCTTAAACATTTCTCGAAAAATTGAAAAAATATTAAAAATTTTACAAAATTTAAAAATTTATTAAAAACGCCGAAAACAACATATTATTTTGTGTAGAACTCTGCATATTTTTACTGTTGGAAGAACTCGGTTTTAGAACATCTTTTTTTCCATCATAACCCGTTTCGCTCTAAAAAGCAACCGGTTGTATTAGAACCTGTTTTGAAACTCTGTAGTTTTCGGTCAGTTACCGTACATTTAAGTTACGTGGAGTGGGTTCTAGACTTGTTCTATGGAATCTCCTATATAAAAGTAAAAATATTAGTCCATTTGTATCAGTTATTTGTATGTAATACTAGCGGATCCCGGCGTGCTTCGCTACGCATGAATACTAACATTGAATCAAATTCATTGGTTCATTGGTTTCTCGATCCACGAGTTCGACGAAAAAGAACCTTAAAGTGATCACTCACTGACAACTGTCAATGTGTATGCGTGTATGCGCTATAACGTGTACTTACCGTATACAAAATCACATGTTTACATGAAAAGTCATAACTCACAAACGCGTCGACCGATTTAGATAAACCATCTACACGACCACACAAAAAAATCCTTAAAATTTTATCGAATTCAGTGTGACTGTTCGTGAGATATAAAGTCACAACACACTTGCAACAAATTTTTATATATAGATCTATTCAATAACAATATATATTATACATATAATAAACGTTCATATTTTTCGGATAGAATACTGTATGTAAATGTACGAGTCATGTATGAATGTGTGTGTAAGTTTTTATTAGCATACGGGATGGTAACTCAATGTCCAGTAATGTAAAAATCCTTACACTGCAATTTCTTTAATCGTTTGATGAGTTTGCCCTTTTTTATTATTTTTATTTTTTTTTTTCTTGTGAGAAATAGAAAAGTTTCAAGTATTTTATATTTAAATGCACAGCACCGGTTTTACTACAAAATTTCTATTGCATCCAACCGGTTGCAAGTATCTTATGGTCTTCATTGTTTTATATACCATTTGTTTCCCAATTAGTACTACTTTTTCTTTCTAGTTAAAATGGGATAGATACATGGACGGTACAGCTGATCAAAACTAAACTTGATAGGAAACTAAACCCAATCAAAGCATTAATCTTTACAAATGACTTCAACATAATTTACCAAGAAAATTTTCTTAATTTTTTAAGACTTAAAATCTAATTTAAATATTTGTTAGACAAACTGTTTACGGTATATATTTTCAACATCAATCAATGACACATTAGTGTCAGCTAATACGAATTTCTCAAACATGAAAATCCACAAACGGGATTGCCTGAAAAATCGCAACCAATAAATGATGCGTTCTCTCTTTCTAATCAACCCTTTGTTTTTGTTAGCTGAAATAGGCACCATACTAGCATATATGTATGTACGTGTATTAGGGTGCAATGAAAATTCAACACTGGATTTTAAGCTAATTATTGTATAACTTTATCTAAAATAGATATTTTGAAAACTTGAGACCAAGGCTTTGTAAATTTCGAACATCTAGAATAATTTAAGACTTCTGGCATATCTTTTCTAATAAATTTTAGTATGCAGAACAAGAATGTGAGAATATTTTGAAACTACTCAGTTTTCAAGATGTCGAAAAAATTTTGTTTTTAAGCAAAACTTTCTGTTTGCGCAATTTAAGAAATGTTTTTTGTTCGTGTTCAGCATATTATTATTATATTCCTCTAACTCCCACTGGATCATAGGGCGCCAATTACAGCTGTTTTCCACCTGACCAGGTTTTGAGCAATAGACCTAAGTTCATTCCAAGATACACCCAGCTGGTTCATTTCGGATTCCGTTGAACGTCTCCATGTCGTGCGCGGCCTGCCGCTTTCTCTACCATCTTGTTGAACCCATCTTAAAGCTTGCTTAGATACATTTTTGTCGTTTCGGCGGAGGGTGTGTCCTATCTACTGCCACTTTCGTTTACGTATCTCGGTTGCTACTTGCATTAGGTTTGTCTTTGCTAGCATTTGCGTTATGTGTTTCTCAAGCAGGTATTATTAAAAGTTTGAAGTCGTCTTATGCCGATTGTAACCTTCCAGGTTGTACACCCATATAGGAGCATCGACTTAACATTTGCTTCGAAAATTCTCAGCTTTGTGTTAGCTGATTTTGTTACTTTGCCAGATTGGGGCTAGTATCCCAAAAGATGACCTGGCCTTGTTTAATCTATCTACTACATTGAGTTCGGTTCCTCCATTTGCATTAATCTCGCATCCTAGATAGCAGAATTTGTCACTTGGATCTGTAGTTGTACCGATACTTAGTGTTTTTGTTTTGGCTGCATTTACTTTTAGTCCTGTGTATTACAGCTGAAGCTCTGTAGTTGTTTGCTTAAGATTACTAAGTTTGTGTGAGAGTAAACAAATATCGTCTGCGTAAGCCAGGTAGTTAATATAATGATTGTTGATTTGCCATTGTATTCCTTGTCTTTTATTCTCAATATCGTTGAGAACATCTTCCATAACCACAAGAAATAAAAGAGGTGACAACATGCAACCCTGGCGCAATTAATTTCTCAGGTATATTTCTTCTTCGCAGGGCTAACCAAATACATTTTCGATTAATTGAATATTGAATTCGAAATCTATAAATAACAGATATAGTTTTGAATTGAACTTAACGCACTGTTCAATGATAATGCGCAATGAGTTAATATGGTCAGCGCAAGAGGAACCACTGCGAAAGCCGGCTTGGCATGAGCTGATAGTTTGCTCTAAGTGTTCTTTAATGCGGTTCATTATTATTTTTGCAACTATTTTGGCAACGGTTCGTAATACACATATACCCCTCCAGTTAGAACAATCCTTAAGATCTCCCTTTTTCGCGATTTTGAAAACAACGCCATCCTTCTATTCTTCTGGAAAGGATTCGGTTTCCCAGGTTTCAGTGATCAGAGGATGTAAGATTTGTGCTGAAAGTGACGGATAACATTTTTATATTTCCGCAGGAATACCATCGATCGAGATGTTTTCCATTTTGCAGTTGTTTTATGGCGGCAATAGTTTCCGCTATACTAACTAGGAGGTGTTATTCTAATCCTCGGGTTGATAATAGGTGGTGGATTAGTCAAAATGGGAGACTGAAGAGATGTATCTATGACACAGCTTAGCAGAATAGAGAAATGCTCTTTCCAAAGTTGGAGTTGTTCGTGATCGAGTTCAGCATAATAAATTTAATTAGTTGACATCAAAAATCAAACTGTGCACGGTACACATTTGCAACTTCAATCAATGTTATATATGTAAGTTGAGAAAGTGTCAGATAATATGAATTTTTCAAATATTAAAATACACAAACGGGATTTTCTGAAAAAATGTAGCCAATAAAAGCTGCATTATATGTTTCTAATCAACCCTTCACTTTTATTAATTGAACCGAAAACGAATTTTGTCAGCCATTTCTAAGTTTATTAAACTTAATTTGTCAGAACATTTTTTCCATGCATAGAAGTTTTGTCTTTATTGAAATAAAACATCACAAACCAAATTTCGAAAGCATTTTTCAAGTTATAAACTGTACTAAACTGAGTATAAAGATAGTCTACATCCTAAAAACTAGGCCTTAGACTAACCAAGGAAAAATTTTGTAATAGCAGTTCATTGCTTCTAAAGTGTAAATAATGAGTTACAGATAATGTGTTATACAGCCATTGAAATGCCATGTTAGCTCCTTGCATACTACATTACTTTCAATGTGAAAATAATGAAATAATGAGTTACTAATAAAGGGTTTTGGCAGTTAAAATCTGTTTTTGGTTTTGTTATTTAATTTTTTTTTTCAAAATGTTATCTAAAATCAATTTAAATTAAAAGCAAATAAAAAATTAATAGAAAAAATTTGAAACATTAGGTTTGTTTTTTTCGAATTTTATACAAATATTCCATACAAATTTAAGTAGATATAGACTTGCTAAGTAGTTATAAATATAGCTACTTAAAAATTAAGAATGTATCAAAATGCTGCCTAGTCTTGGAACTTTTTTTGCTTTTCTTTTTTAAATGTAAAAAAAAAATATTTGTCATAAAAATATTTGAAATTTTTGTGTTTTTATTTTAATAAAATATTAAAAACTACAAAAGCTAACAAATGAATTATGTGTTTGTAAGTTAAGGTAGAGCAGGGCGAATAATATAATTGCTCTATTTTGCGTTCCCGCGCAGTCCATATACGAAAACAGCTTTCGTACAAAGGCGGCCCCAAATGTTCAAATTGTACTTGTTTACAAAAAATAAAGAAAAGTCAGGTTAGTAGGGATTGTCGTTTTTTACAAGTAGTTATAGATATAGATATAAAATTCGAAAAAAACAAACCTATTATAAAAAATAGTTTTTTGATTTTAAATATTTCTGTTTTTAATGATTTTGATTTGAAAATGGGATTTTAAATGAATTAATCTGAAAGTTAATTTTTTTTTTGTGAATTTAATATATGTGCATATGTTGTATTTTAGTTTTTTTATCATTATAAATATAAAATAAATTTTATAAAAAATATATAATATATAATTTCTTTATACACCATAACCCCATTTTCAATTTAATATTATATTAATATTAATATTTCAGATGCTATCAATTTAATTTCACATATATTAATTTAGTTTCAGTTATTATTATATTAATTTCGGAAATAAAAGTCTTAAGATCTGAATTAAAATAAATTGTTTCTGAAAATAGTTGGTACTTTCTAAAATTAAATTCGAAATGGTGTAGTTATTCAGCTCCTTGCTTATAAACTCATTATATGTAGCCACTCTTTCAGTACCTATTGATAATGCGTTATTTGCACCCATTATGTAACGTATTATTATGCTCTTTATAGCAACCAGTTATTAACTACCTTCAAGCCACCAGTTTTTATTATATGAATTGCAACCGGTTTTTTTTTGTTTTGTTTTCTATAGAAAAAACTTTTCTACAGAAAAAATGTTAATTGTTCAATTTTAAATGAATTAATCTGCTTATTTTGCTGGGTAATTATATCATTTCAATTTCGGCCTCAGCGCCGTAAGGCATTATTGAGGCAAGTTGGCATATTTATTCATTGTCAAAAGTACAAATAGAAAATTTAACTTAATGTTAGATTATTAAATTACAAAAAATAAGTATAAAAACTGTTTTACAAAAAAATAAAAAATTTACAAAAGCGTTTCAAAGTTGTTAAGTGAGTGTTGTTTAAAAGACGATTTAAATAGCGAAATTCGATTAATTGATTTCAAATCTGCATGTAAATTATTGAATTTTACAGCACCCACGTAATCAATGCGTTGCTTGGTAGCTTCTAGTCTACATCGAGGAATTCTTAAATTTGTTCTGTTTCGTGTGTTAAAACTAAATTGCTGTTGAGAAAATGTTATGCCTTGGTGACCAATATGGTTAATGCATTTAAAAACAAACATTAACACCTGATACTCATCATGCAATCCATAAGTTGGTAAAATTGTTTTGCTTATATCTTTGTACAATGTGACAGTTGAATACAGTAATGCCTCGATTTACGTCGTGATTGGTTCCGGAAATTGACGACGTTAATCGAAACGACGTAAATCGAATTTGATATTGGTCATACGTTAACGTTCACTTAATTTCATAAAAAAAACTCAAAAATTACAAGTAATTCAGTCTTTTATTGTACATACATAGAATATTTGTTATAAACATTTAATTCGTATTAGAATTTTAAAACAAATATAAATTCAGTTAAAAAAATTAAATAATATCTAAAGTAAACATATCAACAAAAAATCAACAATTCAATATTAAAAAATTTCGATTTTAAAAACAAAATTCATAAAATAAATAAAAACTTAAACATGTGTTCAGATAAAAAGTAAAAAAAAATAAATTAACAAAAATTCGACAATACAATATCTAGAAAAATAAATATAATAAAATATATTAATTAAATGTAGTGAAAACTTTGTACATATGTTTGTTTATTATATGTATGTATATGTAATTGTATGTTAGGAGTATTAATTATAGGAATCACTATCCGACGATGTTTCGGTGAGAATTTCTGAAATTAGCATGTTGAGGTCACCATCTTCAGCACTACTTTCGTTTATAACAGGCGTTTCTGATAAAATTGGTTTAAAGAATGTATCAATTCGCTTCTGGGTTAATGTCAACTTTTTCTGCTCGTACAGATCCCGGTAATATTTAAGGCTTGCATTTATTGATTTTTTTGTCGAATCAACTCTTTCGTCATCTTTGTCAAATTCTTCCAAAATTTGCATAGCCTTATTTACGCTGGCAAGGGCTTCTGACAGTTTTGTCAATGGAATTTCAGAATCCTCTCCACAAGTTTCGATATCTGAAGTTTCTTCTTTTATACCATGTTGATTTGAAAGATTTGTCAACTCAAATAGCTCCGAGTTAGTTAACGGTTCATCCTCCAAATTTAAGTGTTCAACAACATCGGAATCTTCAATATCAGAAAACCCTAATATGTGGGCCAAACGTACAATTTCCGTGTTTATATCGTTCAGATTTCCATCATTTCCACCTTCAGTTGTGCATTCAGGCCATACGTTTTTCCATGCATTTCTCATGGTCGACGCAGAAACTTCATCCCAACTTTTGTTGATACTATTCACTGCTTGCATGACATCATATTTTTTCCAAAATTGTCTGACAACATCGTTATTTTTATCATTTTGGTCTGATTGTTTGTCGATTGCATCAATGAGGTCGGTAAAACTTCGTCGTAAATAATATTTTTTGAATGCTGCAATAACTCCCTGGTCCATAGGTTGAATAAGAGACGTGGTATTGGGAGGTAAAAATACAATTTTAATATTGTCATTCATGTTATTCAAACTGATGGTGTGGCCCGGAGCATTATCCATTAAAAGCAATGCTTTATAAGACATATTATTCCTTTCGCAATATTTCTTAACTTCAGGACAAAAATGTGTCTTAAACCAATCGTCAAAGAGTTTAGAAGTCATCCAAGCTTTTTTGTTAGACATCCAAATTACAGGAAGATTTTGCTTGCAAACGTTTTTCATAGCTCTTGGAGTTTCGGATTTATATATTAACAAGGGCTTAAGCTTCAAATCTCCTGCAGCATTACCACCGAGCAAAAGCGTAAGCCTATCCTTCGAAACCTTTGGCCCTGCTGCTAATTTTTCCTCTTTTGATATAAATGTTCTCCCCGGCATACGTTTCCAGAAAAGTCCGGTCTCGTCGACATTGAAAACTTGCTGAGGGGTGTATTCACCATCATCAATTATTTTTTTTAATATTTGCGGAAAACTTTTAGCTGCATCACTATCTGCACTTGCAGATTCTCCGACAACTTTTATGTTGTGAAGTTGTGCTCTTTTTTTAAATTTATGTAGCCATCCTCCGCTGGCGTTAAAACAAAAATCGGAATTCACAGAGTCAGATTTTAGATCGTTAAACAAACTTATCGCTTTTCTTTGGATAATTAACGTAGTTACTGGAATATTTTTTCCACTAAAGTCTTTTATCCACAGTATTAGTGCATTTTCCATTTTTTCCATCAGTACTGGCCTTTTTTTTGTGGTGGTTTCAACAGAACCAGCTCCAGCCGATGTTGCACTTTCACGGATTTCAGCTGAATTTTTTATTATTGTTCGAACTGTGGTTGGTGGAAGATCCATCGTACTGGCAATAATAAAAGCCTTTTCCCCATTGTTATAACGGCGAATAATATCTATTTTAGTTTTTAACGAAATTACATTTCTTTTCTTTTTTATTTGAGATGTTACTTTATTAGTTTTATTTTTTGAGCTCATATTTACTACGTTGCGCCCGACGATCAAAAACAGATTGAAAAAGTAACACACACGACACGCTGCCAAACACACACGACCTGTCCATGAGAGGCAATACTTTAGTTGTTGTTGCACACACAAAATTTTTAAACGTTTAAATTAAAAACTGGGATTCCCCTACATACATGGAATTCCGTGGTAGTTCATACATACATAAGTCATACAAACTGAGACGACGTAAATCGAATGGCGACGCAAATCGAAGTTGAAAGGAACAAAATATTTGACGACGAAAATCGAAACAACGTAAATCGAGACGACGTAAATCGAGGCATTACTGTACAGTATTGGTAGTTTGTAAATAATTTTTAATGCTTTGTTTTGCATGCATTGAAGCGATTTCAGTGAAATGTTATTTTTATTGTAAGCATATATAATTGCTTAGTAATTCAAATGCGATTGAATCAAAGATTGAAATATCATCATCTTTGATTTAACATCCAGTTCATTTTGCGTTACCTATAACTAGTTATTTTAACCTTACCATTAACTAGTTTATTTTACTCCGTACTCGTAAGGTTGTAGGTACTAGGTACCTCCAATGACATCTCTATGCTAAAATAATGAGCTTAGCAGGCAAACTTCAACCAGTTACTGCTCGTTCTAAGCCCCGTTATTTGGCAAGGTCCTTTTTGCTGGGAATTGGTTAAAATTTACTAGCTCGATCGACAGGTATTTGTCTTAAATTTAAGCAGTTATTATACATACCCAGCAAAATAAAATGGATGTTATTCTTTACGAATCTCTTTTTCAGAACATCTAAAAAAGTTAATAGTGCAAATTTTTCGATTTGTAAGAAGTCATTTAAAACAACTTCCAAAATGTTGATATTAACCCCTACTAGTAAAAAAACAATCATTTAGTTGGTCCATAAATGGTTAATTCCTGCAGTCATCAAATGCCTTATTGAAAACATATTTTGCATACCAGTGATATTCACTTTGTCCTGGTCAGAATAATAATTCTTGGCGTGTTCAAAATCACATTTTTAACTTAAAAAAAAGCCACTCCATATATTTATTTTGTAGTCCCTGTATTTAAGAACTTCCGTAAACTAATGAAAAAGTCCATCTGCTCATCGATTTTTCATAGCACCGAAACAAACTACTTCCTCCAAATGACACGCAAATGTTAAAATCATTAATGATTCACCGAAACTTTCACAACTTCGTGTTCAGTAGATGTAGTGTTTAACCAATTCTTCCTCAGCTCTTATTTTGCTGGGTAATTATATCATGTAAGTACCTAACAAAACTTGCATTAGTTCCATAACTAGATCTTTTGAGCCAACACCAGTTCTAATTTGGCGTTGTCACCCATACTTTTTATTTAAAATTGTCACCGTCGGCACTAGTTCTAAGAAATAGTTTGATGAACAGGTTCTAGTCAACGGAACGAGTTTATAACCTTTTCTTTTTTATGTGATTCTTGTAAGAAATTTTCACGCTCGAAAATAGTTACAAGAAACCATCAAGGAGCATTAATCCCTAACGTTGATTGAATAAAAAACTAATATTTTTAAAAATATAGTGGAACAGGTTCAAGAACCATTAGTTCAAATTTTTTACAAAATATATTTTATACCAAAAAAAGATTCGTCTAAAATATTTTTTTTTTAAATAAACTTTTTTAAAAAATTAGTATGAATTGATTTGTTAGTTAGTGGTATTTAGAGGAAAAATATTTAAAAAAAAGTCGAAGAAGAAAAGACGAAGCAATCTTCATTACGAAAGTAGTAACGAAACAGATTTTGAGGACGTAGTTATTCAACTTATATAAGTTGTCCTTCCTTCCTGCCTTTTGGTAACGTTTATTTTCATAAATGATGTTTTCTATTTTTATAGAAGACATTTTTATAACATTTTTTTGTTAATTTAAGGTGGAAGAAATATTTATAGTTTTTAAAGTTTTTAAAATAGCTTGAACCCAGCAAAAACATAGTAATGACTTATCATTACTTTATACATTACTTTGTAATGGGTACTCCTTACATTCAGCATTATTTTCAAAATAAAAATAATGTATTACCTAAAATATGTTACTTATTTTATTATTTTGAATTAAGTAATAATAAGTTACCAGTATTAGCTTACCTTTTCTATTATTTTAATATAATTGTTTAAATATCTTTATTTATTAATGTGTATTTTATTATTTATGAATTAAAAGTTTTATTTAAAACAAATTATCATGTAAATGAACAGGAAAAAGCCTACAGATGAGTTTAGAGAAGTGGCGGATAATTTATTTTAACTTGTTTGTGTTACGACACATCGTATATAATTAATTTTGGTATTCAAATCATGAATATGACAAAAAATAAAACATCTTGTGGCAAAAATCGAGCTTTAACTGTAGTTCCGAAATATTCTTTTTATAAAATTTTCAAAATTTTAAAGAGATTCAAAATTTTGGAGACCAAATTTGGAATCAGGAGAAAACATCTATAAAAAACAAATCAAATGAAAATTACTTGAATTTCAATGCGAATAAAATATGTTAAAACTTCCTCTTTTTGACCTTTGATGACACATGGGATACATATGTATGTCCAAATTGAATCAGTATTCTGTATCTAATGAAGTGAACCAATTCCAAGTATATTGATTTTTCCAAAAATTAAAGGAATGGACCATGTCCTACCAAATATTGATCCCCTGTGTTGGCTAATAGAATTCGAGAAAATGTTTCAAAAATATATACTTGTTAATGAATTTGTGTTGATCCTATTGGCTCTGAGACCATATTGATCCAAGTAGTTAGTATTGTGTGAAAGCAACAACTATCATCTGCCGATACAAGCCGTATTTAAGAAAATCGGTGCCAAATGGGCCAAATACGACAAAAACTTAAAATGGGACATTTATCAACCATTGGCCGTCACAGGGTTACCCAGCAAAACTTTGGTAATGAGTGCGATATTCTCATGCGTTACATTGTAATGATAGCTCGTTACCTTTTTCATTATTTGCAAGCATAAAGTAATAAGTTACTCACTTTTGATTACGTAATATATGATTTATCAATGTAATATTATATAAATATTTTTGAAAATCTATTTTTAGATACATTACTTTGTGTTTTTTTGTAAGCAAAAGGGTAATGTATGTTTGTTTTGACAACACTAGCGAAAAAACGAAGCGCAACAATTCGTTTAAGCTTAAAATAATCAAATACTATATGCGTCGATAGCTCAGTGGGTAGAGTTCATGGCTGGCAACCCGATTTTCCTGGTTCGATTCCCATCTTGACCACATTATTTTTAATTACAAAAATTTTAAATAAAATATTAATAATATATTCTTTTTAATAAAAATTCCTCTTTTTTGTAAAATAAGTAACCCCTTACATTATCACCTCTAAAGTAATGGGTATATACATTACTTTGAGGCTCATCGCCTGTAAAATTTATCAATGAGGTAAGATGTAAAGTAATCCATCGGCCCCTATGGTTATACATTACTTTACCCATCATTTGGTAATGTGTGATTTTGCTGGGTAATTTATATATTTCCATTTTGGGAAAAAGCAGATTAGAAATTATGATTCATAACACTTCATCGCATTACCTTGTCGCTTATTCAAAGTTCAATTATAATTGGTGACCAAGAGTTAAAAATAATGCGTTACTCAATTTCTTACAGAAAAATAAATAATAATTGGTTAGTAGTGACCAATTATTAATAGGCATACGCGTAATAGCGTAGACAGACGACAGCGTTAATTTGCATTAGCAGTCTTAATTCAAATTAACTCGTGCATAATCCCCTCCATATGTGCATTAACTTTGACGTAAATGCACGAAATCAGAGTGAATTTATACTGCATTTAGCTATTTCAATATGGCAACACAGTCTACAATCAATCACAATTGTCAAATTGTTTGCTATTCTGAATTGAAAATTGGTTCAAAGACAGCATGCAATCAGCTGTTGTCAAATGAAAATGGATACAAAGTCAGCAAAGGTGAGTTATTTTAATTGTTTTTAGCAAAAACAAAAAGAAATATTAAAATCTAAACACATTTCTTCCATTTTAAGATTTCCAAGGGAAAGAAACGAAGTGTGTGGTGCGAGAGAGATGTGCAGGTTTTGCTGGAACTGTGGGCGGAACGTGCCACCGATTTGCGGCGTGCAAGAAGGAATGGGCACATCTATCAGGAAATTTCAGTGCAAATGAATAACAAATTCAGTCCTGTGCACGTCAAGATACGGAATTTGACGCAAAAATACAGGTAATTTTTTTTTTTTATTTAACAACAACTTTTTGGACACAAAATATACCTATATATTGAACTTTTTAGAGAGGAGAAAAAGGAAATGGGACCTTCTGGTGGGAGCCCATCGAATTGGAAATTTTTCAATGATGTGCACCGGATAATTGGTAGCACGGCGGCCAATAGTGCTGAAATTGTGGAATCCTTTTTCTTTGTAAGAATAAACATTTTATATACTTATTTGAAAATATTAAACAAATTTTTATTTATTTAGGAAAGTATTTCAGATAATAGCTGCCAGATATCACCGGAGTCAGAGCCATTACCATCGCCGGCGTCACAGCCATTACCATCGCCGGTGTCACAGCCATTATCCTCGACGGTGTCACAGCCATTGCCATCACCAGCGTTGCTTTCGTCGCCTTCTTCACCACTATCTGCCCTTGACACCACATTCACTTCAGCTGCCGCAGCTTCATCGTCCTCTGCGAAAAAGAGAAATCATTTAGGTGAAGTGGTAAAAATTATGAAAGAGCAAAATGTAATGCTCAAAAGTGTGGTAGAAGAAAGCCAATCATTGTCAAATGAAATCGTTAATGCAATTCGGGAGCAAAACGAAACTGGCAAAGAGTTTATAACTTTGATGAAAACCTTAATTGATAAGATTTAGTAATATGTATTCTCTGCATAATAAAAATATAACTATAGTAGGACATCCCTTAACATAATGATTTGTCGATTCAATATCAATTTCAATTTTTCAGATTTATCAATTGTATTTAAGAAATTATCAATTGTATTTCAGAAATTACAAATTGTATTTCAGAAATTACAAATTGTATTTCAGAAATTATAAATTGTATTTCAGAAATTACAAATTGTATTTCAGAAATTACAAATTGTATTTCAGAAATTACAAATTGTATTTCAGAAATTATAAATTGTATTTCAGAAATTACAAATTGTATTTCAGAAATTACAAATTGTATTTCAGAATTTACAAATTGTATTTCAGAAATTACAAATTGTATTTCAGAAATTACAAATTGTATTTCAGAAATTACAAATTGTATTTCAGAATTTACAAATTGTATTTCAGAAATTACAAATTGTATTTCAGAATTTACAAATTGTATTTCAGAAATTACAAATTGTATTTCAGAAATTACAAATTGTATTTCAGAATTTACAAATTGTATTTCAGAAATTACAAATTGTATTTCAGAATTTACAAATTGTATTTCAGAAATTAAAAATTGTATTCAGAAACTGGAGTTTGCAATGACAAATCTATTTTAAGGGATACCTTACTATATAGTTATAGTAAAATCATGCATTGCATGAAGCATAGTCAAGGTGTTTGTACTTTCTAAAACTCAAAGCTATTGCATTCCTAATAGTCGATGCTGTCACGTCATTTTCGCCAACTCTTGTGGAGTGGTTGGGCTGGTTTCGTGTAGTTAAGTCTCCTGCAAACTTTTCCATCCATGCGGAAGAAACTTCATCGTTTTCCATTTTTAAAAAGTTGTGCAAAATGCAGCATGTTTTTATAATTATGTTAACATTTTTTGGTGCTACTTGTAAGCCCCTACCTAGTCTTCGAAATCTAGCTTTATGTTGGCCAAAAACATTTTCGATTACACGACGACATTTGGACAGTCGGTAGTTAAAGGTTTTTTCTACATCTGGCTGAATATGGGAATGGCTTCATCATATACCGTGATAAACGAAAAGCTGAATCGCCAATAAGCAACAAAGGCACATTGACGTCGGCAATTACTTTGCTATTTTGTGTAAAAATTTCAGCGCTTTCATGAAATCTTTTTAAAGAACTTTTTTCAAAAATGTACGAGTCATTGTTTTTCCCACTTGATCCAATGTTTATATACGTGAATTTTGATCTGAAAGCACAAATGTTAAAGTTTTCAATAACTTAAAAAAAAAAATTTACCTGTAATCACAACTTGCTAATAAAATCACTGAATACCAGCCTTTATAATTGTGATAGTCTACTGCATCTTCTTTTTTTGGCTGAATTTCTATATGACATCCATCGACAGCTCCAAAGCATTGCGGAAACCCGAGGTGTTCGAACCCATCCACAATGTGTTTAATTTCTTGGGGATTCGGAGGATGGGAATTAATATAGTGAGATAGATTATTACATATCGCGTGGCAAAAATCTATAACAATTTCACCAACGGTACTGCGTCCCACACCGAATAAACTACCAACAGTCCTATATTCCGCTGCCGACCCTAATGCGAACAATGCTATTGCCACTCTCTTCTCGAGTGGAATACAAAGCCTCATATTAGTGTCCAACCTCTCAATATTTTGAACTTTTTCGGATAATTTTTGGAAAGCCTTCCTGTTGAGGCAAAAGTTTTCCTTAAATCTGTTGTCGTCCATCGAAGGCACGTCAAACTCCCAAAACGTGCTGTTGCGGTCCTTTAAAAAATGCTCAATATGAATTATATCCTCCTTGAAAAGATAATATTGAACCTACGAATTTCCATAATTGCCTTTCTCTTATTTCAGGGTGTCCTTCTGCGATCCCAACTTGTAGCAACACGTTCAGATTTATGGTTGCTAGTGCATGTACAATTTTTACATTATGGAGCAGTTTCAACAAAAGTAATTTCAGCTTTCTTTCAAATAAATACTGATTTTTCACCAACAGCATAGCTGCTAATCGTAATTTCTGCCTTCTATCCACTTGTACTCGATATAACTGCCAAAAAAATTAGTTGATAAACTAATTTTTCGATTTTCTATTATTTATTTTTTTTTTTTTTGGACAAACAGTTGTTTACAAACAAACAGCTGTTTGTTTAATAAATGCAAAAACTGTCGTCTGTCAGGGTAAAATGTTAATTTGCATTAGTGAAATTTTAATGCAAATTAACGCTGTCGTCTGTCTACGCTATAACCTGTTATTCTTTATTTTTCGTAAGCTTTCAAGCCTTTTGGTATATCCCATATAAAAAAAGATAGAATTATAATATAAAGAGTAATACGTGAAAACCTTGGAGTTTAGATTACTAGACTCATTATTTGGTAAGGTGTGTTTTTACTGGGAAGCTGTTTTGAAACTTAGTATCAGGTTCTGGCAACCGATGTTTAAGTCATGTATACATAACTAGTTACAAATTACTTGTTCTTAAAACACACCAAAGATGTAGTTATAATGCAATCATAACTCCTTTGCATGTATTGTAAAACTAGTTATTTCTTACAACTAGTTCCAGGGATGCTTTTTCATGTAGTTATTAAGGAATATGTAGTTATTCTAGAACTAATAATTTTAGAACGGATTCCAAAAATTTTTCGGGTATACTTTGCCTTTCTTTACGTTAAAATTGAAAATTTCTTATCAATTTTATGAAAACAAATTACGTTAAAAAAAAGTTTATAGCGGGTGCAATTAACCGGTAACCGCGATTAACCACATGCATTTTAAACGTAATTGCTGTTAAGGAAAATTGCGGTTAAATGCAAACTTGAGTATTAAGTCAACTAACACTTCATTCAAGTAAATCAATCGTTAAACTAAATTCTTTTATAATTTAATTTTTCAAAATATTTTTAATATTTGAAACGTGAATATTCCGTGAGCGTGAGTATTTCGTGAGCAAAAAAAAGCTCTTTGTGCATGAGTTGAAATTTTTGGCTCGTGATCGTGCGTGAGCGTCAGTTAAGTGATCAGTGTCTTAACAAACATTTTAAAATTATTTAAATCGATTTAAAACACGTTTGACCATTTTTTTACTGGCGTATTATTTTAAGTGCACACATCCAATATAACATTGATGCTCATAAATACAAATTACTCAAGAGGATAGTTCGTACTTATTTTGGCGTTCATTATTAACGTATAAAGACAAGGATTTTGCGAAAAAATAATGTATGTACTGAAGTGTCAAATCATTTTTAAAGCAACTCGACTCTGTATTTTGTACAGTTACATTTAAATCTGTGACGGAGTATTAAATTTCACATACATGCAGAAAAAGATTGTGTTTTTGTAAAATGTCCATAAAGCAGAACTGATAGAAAAATAATGCGAAATGCTTGGGTAATATTTGTGTTTCCAAACCTGCCGGTTAACCTGTTAGTGTATTATCGAAAAATGACAAAAAGTAAGTAATCGGTTATTCGGGTCGATTAATTGAAAAAATCGGATATTAATCGATTGATCGTATAATGTACAATAAATGTATTTCTTTCAAAAGTAAGAACACAAAAAGCTGTTTTTTGTGTAATCTCAAGTTAAGTCTACTGCATTGATTTATAAAGTGTTTCCTCATTATAACTCAAAGCATATTGAGACTTTTTTAAAGAGTCTTGCCGTAGGATATTAAGGTTTTTTGGGAGGAATTTGAGCACTCTAAAAAGAAAATGTTGTTCAGTGGAAGTGAACGCAGTGTAGATAGTGTTTTATAGCAGTGCGACATTTTGTCGATAAAAGAGTTTTTTTTCCTTTATTTGTTACCGTCGAAAAATTTTCTAAATAAACCATAACGGCGTTCGAACAATAATTAGTTCTTAAAATAGTTTACAGTTTTTGCGAACTTCATGAACATAGTTTTATAGAACTGACACCCTTCACGGGCACTTACACTATCTGGCTTGGGCTTTAGAACTAAACAGAGTTTCTATTAAAGAAGCAATAAGAATCTACCAGTGTTTCTATTTTCAAAATATGGGAGTTTAATTTCCGCAAAGAAAAAATTTCAAATAAGTGTCTACCCAGAATAAGAACGCAAAGTACAACGATATTTGTTGTGAGAGAAGACGCGCCAAAATTAACTGTCATATTTATTTTCTCCTTCCCTTATTAATGACCCAATTTATTTGGGTTTTCACTCTTTAATTTTATAAAAACAATAAAAAGAAAGAATTATTTTAATAATTAATTTAACATGAGAGACATAGAATATCGTATTGCTACGATTTTACCCTTTATAAAATCGTTGATTTATTTACCTTTTAAATAAATCGAGTTCTTTCTATATTGCAAATAATAAACACAGTTTGAAATTGTTTATAGCTCTATTTATTTATAACCGTCACTAAAAATTACAGAAATACACTTTTTTTTTTTTTTTTTTTTTTTTTTTTTATTTTATTTTATTTTAGAACTAATACTACAACTAGTCCCTTAGGACTAACTAGCAGTTTTCTTTTTTCATAAAATATTTATAAAGTTGATATTAATTTACAGGTTTATGAAGTTTGTTTCTTATTACAAAACTATTCCTGGTTAAAACGTCCAATCAAATCATGGGGTTTAAAACGGTTTAATCTTCTGATTAAGCCTGATGTGTTTAGAAGAATTGGGATTTCCTCATTTGTGTGGTTTAACAGCCTAAGCTTATGTGATTCCGCATGCCTTCGAATTTCATCGGTCACTAAAGGTATCTTGAGGTCGCGATGGATGTCAGAATTTCTGATATACCAAGGAGCTTTTACAATATTCCTCAGCACTTTATTTTGAAAACGTTGTATAATTTTGATTACATCGTTTTTAGCACAACCCCATATCTGAATTCCATAGGCCCAGATTGGTTTTAAGATCTGTTTGTAGATCATTAGTTTGTTGTGGATGGATAGTGTGGATCTTCTACCTAGAAGCCAGCTCATTTTGCTATATTTTATATCTAATTGGTCTCTTTTCTTTTTAACGTGCTCCTTCCAACGAAGTTTGGCATCTAGGTTCATACCCAGATATTTAGCTGAGTTTGAGAATGGAACTGGTTGTTGATCAATAAAAACTGGAACATAATAAAACGCTGAGTTATTATTTGCCTTTTTGTACGAAAAGTTAACGTGAACTGATTTGCTGCTATTTAGTTTTAGGCGCCACTTTTGAGTCCATTGCTGAATTTCATCCAAAGAAGACTGAAGTTTATTTGAAGCTAATTGAATGTTTGCTGCTGTTGATAAAACTACGGTATCGTCTGCGAAGGTTCCCACAACACAGTTTTCGTTTATTGGTAAATCATACGTATATAAAAGGTATAAAATTGGACCTAATACGCTCCCCTGTGGTACACCTGCCTTTATTGGGCATAGTTTCGAATAATCGCTTTCTTGTCGAACTCTAAAATACCTATTTTCAAGATAAGACTTTATAATATTACAATAATGTGCTGGTAATAGTGTGTTGAGTTTGTTTTCTAAACCAGCATGCCATACGCCATCGAATGCCTTTGACACATCGAGGAATACTGCACAGCATACCTCTTTTTTCTCAAAAGCTATTTCTATTGAGTGTGTAATTCTGTGTATTTGCTCAATAGTAGAATGTTTTTCTCTAAATCCAAACTGGTGATCAGGTATTATATTATTTAAGTAAATGAATGATTTTAACCTTTTTGATAAGAGTTTTTCAAACAACTTTCCAATTATTGGTAATAAAGAAATCGGCCTGTAAGAGCTGACTTCATCTGTCCTTTTGCCTGGTTTTGGTATCATTATGATTTCTGCTACTTTCCATATACTTGGTATGTAGCTAAGTTTAATTGCTGTATTATATATTGAAGCCAGTTTAACAAATCCTCTATGAGGCAAGTGTTTTATTAGATCTCCTGTAATCATGTCATAACCGGGAGACTTTTTAGCTTTTAAATACCTTGATTCTTTCTTAATTTCAGTGACGGTAACGTTTGGTATGAGTTGTAAATCACGGTTTGTTGTAGTTTCTAGATTAGTTGTGCTAGATTGATCATTATTGAAGACTTCACTTAGGTATTCTGCAAAAATATTCGCTTTTTGTAGGTCTGTTTTAGCCCATACGCCATTTTTTTTTATGGCTGAGTTTTGTTGAATCGGTCTTTTTATCTGCTTTGTAGCTTTCCAAAGGGAAAAATCAGTCTTATTATCATAAGTTAAATCCGACAGGTATTTATGAATATTTTCATTTTTGAATCGTTTTATTTCTTTTCGTAACTTATTGGTAGCATTATTTAACAATCGTTTATCAGTTTCGTATCTGGATTGTTGCCATTTCTTTCTAAGTCTGCGTTTTGAAGATATAAGTTCCATTATCTCCTGGGGGTATGAAATATGTTTTTTAAATTTGTTCAATAAAGGTGTGCAACTCCATGCACTTTGTTGAATTAATGAAGCTAAATTGTTAGCCTCATTATCAAGTTCTTCTGGATTGTTAATAAGCGAATTCGTATTAAGTTTTTCATTTATAAGTTGTTTGTAGTAATTCCAATCCGTGTACTTGTTTGTGAGTCGCGAACTTTTTGCTTTTTCGTATACATTGCAGTTTAAATTTAAGTATATTGGGGAATGATCGGAATTCAAGTCAAACCCTTCCTTAATTTCAAGAGATGATTTTGCGATTTTTCTTGTAATAAAGAAATCAATTAAATCTGGTTGTTTTCGTGGATCCGTTGGCCAATAAGTTGCACAACCAGTTGATAAAAATTCGCTACCTGAAATTTCGATAGCCCGGTACAGCTATTTTCCTTTTGTGTTTGATAAGCGTGATCCCCAGAACACATGTTTGGCATTAAAGTCGCCTCCCATTATAAATTTATATTTATGCTTATTAATTAATTGTAAAAACTGATTACATTTAATATTATGTTTTGGAGGTAAATAGACTGATGTAAACGATACTAAGGACAAACTTGTTTTCACGGTAATTGTTGTAGCTTGGAACTCTTCTAAGCATAGACTTTCTTCCTCGTAATGGTCAAGGTTGTTTTTAATTAATATTGCGCTACCACCTCTAGCATTATTACTTGGGTGATTAGTGCAGTATAGTTGGTATTTTTCAAATTTAAAATAGGATTCTTTTGTGAAATGTGTTTCACATACTAGGCATATGTCTATATTTTCTTTATTCAATAGGACTTCAAGCTCATTTTTATGATTATGTAGTCCATTGGCATTCCACTCCATTATTCTAATTAAGGAAGTCATTGTTTAATATTTATTTTCAAGTGCTGTAAGACGACAATTAATTGTATCATTAGCTGCCTCTATGTTTTCTAGTTTTTGTAAAATTATTTCAAGTGCTTGATTTGAACCATTTTGAAAATTTTTTAAATTGCCTTTTAGTGCATCTGAGTATGATCTTTTATTTGGGTAATTTTTGATATTTGTTTGGGAATTTTCTCGCACATTATCCATGTGATTATTTTTATAATGGCTAAATTCAGGGTTTTTTTTTATGAAACTCCTATGAGCGGTTTTTTCAGACATTTTGTTTTTTTGATTACGTAGTTTTTGCAACTCTTTGGGCACAATACATCCCCTGTAGCTTGCAGGATGTTTTTCACCACAATTGCAGCATTTAATATGCGTATTTGATGTCATGGTACATTCTGTTGATTTATGCTTACCAGCGCATTTGACGCATTTTGGAGGTTTTGCACAATAATTTTTTGTGTGATTAAAAGACTGACAATTTTTACACTGAGGTATATCTTTCGGCAGCTTTATTGGTTCTATTTTAACAATAGTATTTAGGATTTTTTTAATTTCATATAGTTTTTGTATATTTTCCGACGAATCAAACGATAGAATAAACATATCTAAAGGCTGCTTTGTTCTGTGTTGGAGTTTATTGACAGCTTCTAAAATATTAAATCCTTTGCTTTTAAGGTCTTCTAAAATCTCCTTTGGTTCACAGTAGTGTGGAAGATTTTTGGCCATTAGTCTAATTGGACGGTTTTGTTTATCTTCATAAGTATGCCATATCATTTTCTTTTCATTAAAAGTTTTAGTAATTTGACGATAATCGTCACTATTAAATGTGTTTATCTTGTACATATCCTTACTTATAAGTTTAATGGTAAAATCATTTTGAATGTAATTTTTAATTATGCTGTACAAGTCATTAAATTTTGGTTGATTACATATCATAATAGGTGGAGGGCGTAGTGCCTTTACTGGTTTACTACTTTCACTCAATGTAGCTTCCGTTAGAGTTGGAAGATTTTCATCGTTAGAGGCATTGGCTTCTACCTTCTTTTTTGTTAACTTTTTTCTATTTCTTTTGACTATCCAGTCAGTTTCTTTAGCCAATTCCTCTTCATCAGTTTCATATATTGGTTTGGGTTCGATATTTGAATTACTATCATTTGAAATTATATTTTGATTTTGAGGAGTAATCAATAATTTTAACTTTTGGTTTTCTTCTTTCAGAGAATTGTTATCTCTATTTAGCTGGGCACATAAAAATTCTAGGTCATTCAGCCTTTTTGTTAACAAATTATTACTTTGCTCTAATTCCTTTATTTTATTTATATAAACATCCATGTTTCAATAAGCATTGTTAACTTTACGTATTTATAGTTTAACGATATGATGGTTGGCAACACCTACTAAACTAAACGAAACAAATGGCAACCTCTTATTAAAAGTTACCAGTATTTTGCACGAAAGAATCAGCTGGTGTTTGTTTATTTTGTTGTTATATACTGTCTCTATCAGTGTGAATAAATTTTTTATTTTTTTTCTCAATTTGAGTTTTTTTTTTAATTACAATATTTAATTTAAATTTTCTCAAGCAAACGTTGCGACCCGCATTCGAGGCAAACAACACCGATACATACAATATTTCATCAAGTGTTGAACTACTACTCGAGACGATACATTCAATATACATCCGTATTTTCTCGTTGCAACCGGAGCAAGACTTTACATCGACCGACCACAACAAATTTCCTTTTTTTTTTTAAATACACTTTAATAGCAAACTTTATTCACACGGTATAAATAGACTTAACGTTAGCCACTCTTTAGTTCTTTGCACTCCAGCGTTTTATTTTATAAACTGAAGTGCTGAGTCACCGAGTACCAGTATTTATATGAGTAGTCAGGTATTCTAGTTATTTCCAGTTTATTACGACACTAGATTTTTCCAGCTGTCAAAATTCGTGAAAAGAAATTTCTAGTTCTAGAAATTTCTTGTAACACTGCCGCCCACTTAAGCCTGTTCGTCCCGAACAGACATAGCTATTCCTTTGCCATAGTTGGCTAGTCGTTCTAGATGAACAACCTTCATTTTGGACCTTGGGCTCTATTCTGTATCCTGTATACCACATCATTCAACCTTTTAATTACTCTATAGGGTCCGTCAATGTGATAAATAAGTTATAAAATTTTTTTATGAGTTTAAAAGCTGTAAATTTTGTTTTAAATGCTTCAAATAAGTCGAAAAATTTAGGTTTTAAAATTATCTGCTTTTTAAAAAAATTATAGAAATAATATTATGGGCCCCCAAAACAAAATCCTGGGCACGTCACTGGTGTGAAGAGTTTAACTATGTAATATAAAAGATGGATAAATTTTAAGGGCCAGTGTTGATTTTGAATAAAACACAAATTATTTAGGAAATTATTGTCATTTCTTTTAATTATGATAATAAGGTATGGTCAATTATGTATGGAACAAAATATCGGCCAAATGACCGCCGCGACCTTTAGCTCTTGAATTGTTGCTGGCTTATCGACGTACACCTTTTCTTTCAAATAATCCCAAAGAAAGAAGTCCAACGGTGTCAAATCACATGATCTTGGCGGCCAATTGACATCGCCATCACGTGAGATAACACGAAAATCACTCTAGGATTATCTTTCGCCCAAATGCAGTAATTCTGCTTATTGACGAATCCACTGAGGTGAAAATGTGCCTCATCACTGAAGATGAGTTTCTTCGAAAATTGATCACCCACTGTTGCCATTTCTTACCACCATTCTGACCATTGACGACGTTTGAATGGTCAAGAGGCTTTAGTTCTTGAGTCAATTGCATCTTGTAAGCGTGAAAATGCAAGTCTTTATGCATAATGTTCATCAACGACGAGCGTGAGAGGTGCAATTGTTGGGCACGACGACGAGTTGAGGTGGACGGCTCTTCAGCCACACTATCGCAAACAGCAGCAATATTTTCTGCAGTACGAGCTGTACGAGCATGCACTCGTGTTTTCACATCTCCTACAGACCCGGTTTGCTTAAATTTTTGCACGATTTTTCCCATTGTACGCACATTTGGACGATCAAATTGACCGAAAAAATCGCGAAGTGCACGATATGCATTTTGAACTGAACGCCCATTTTCATATCTTTCCATGGTTCAAATTGAGTTAGTCTGAAATTGAGAAATGTCAAATGAAATGTTGAAAAAACATGACATTTAGGTGTGGTTCACATTCAACATCGGCCCTTAAAATTTAACCACCCTTCAAATTAGTATCTTCCAAATGCATAACGGTATAGTAATGCTGCCATTTAATTTACATTGTTATCAATATCAATCCAAAACAAAATGAAGCTAGTATCATATGGGCTTTTGTACGAACTAGAGCTCCCCATTACACGCTTTTACGGTCGACAGGTCTACCCGGTGAAACCGGTTTTAAAACCGTTTGGAAAAGGTACTACAACTTTTCCAAATGTACGTTTTTGATATTTTTTTTCTTTTAATTAAAGAATAGAAAATTGCTACAATTTATATAAATTTTAGGTCAGAATTATGCAAAAAACATTGGCATTTTCATATTAATGTATGAAAGGTACAGGATTTTCTTAATTTAAGAGCCAGTATCGGAATATTTTTTGTTCCACAACTTAAAAAAGATTACAGCTCCGATTCGGAATTACAGCTACACCCAGAAAACAGTATAAGTTGTGGCCACCGAATTTGTTGCCAATCGAATTCTGGCGGTTACGATAACTGTCATCATATTAATTTATATTTTTAGTTGTGAAAGCCACAAAAGTTTAGTTTAAGAAAAATTTTATTCTTAAATTTTTCCGGTTATTCAGATTCATAGTTCACACTCTTGCTTACTGCACCACAACTAATTTTTATTTTCTTTGATGTATTTGCCATTTAAACATTTTAATATTTTATTTTAATTGAAAAGAAAAATAGTTTTTAAATGTTTGCCTTTTCCGGAATTTGAACTCGGAAATTCGGAGTACTGAGCTACCTCTCTATCCACTACACCACAAACACTTAAAAATTTGTATGGCTTTACAATCCACATGATTTTTATTTTCTTTTCCCTTTTTTTAATTCCCAATACAACATTTTTGCTTTATTAATGGATTTTAGGTTATTCCATATAAAATTAAATTCTTAAAAAAAATGTTAATGGTTTTAATCGAATTGCAGCCATTCTTTTCCGTGGGTGTAGATTATTTCTGCAAAGTTTTAGTTCTTTCTGAACCATGTCATAAAAACGGCGGATATGGGACTAAAACAGACCGTGTTGTTTCCATATAAATGTATGAAAAATTTATAACTTTTTCAATTCAAGAGCTAGTATCGCAATATTTTTGTTCCACAGCTTAAAAAAAGTTTGCAGTTTCAAGTCAGAATTACGTCTAGATTATTTCTGCAAAGTTTGGTGCATATTTCTTCAAAGTTATAGCTCATTGTAAGCTAATTGGCTTATAATAAATTTTTAAAATTAAATATAAAAACAATACAAAAATCAGTACATATCCCAAAAAAGCATTATTTTTGCATACTATTTTTAGTGTTGTACTATTTGTAAAAAATAGTACTACATATAATGTTTAAAACAGTACGTTTGGCAGCTCCATTTTGTAACCTGTAAAACATTTCGATTGTTATGCACTCATATCACTTGCATTTACATTTAAAACATGTCCTTCCTTTCACTACTGGTACTTTCAACTCTATAATTGATAAGATATCATTAAAGTTATTCGATACTTGCTTAATTAAATATAATGAAAATAATGTAATTTCCTACTAAAGAGTGTTACTAGCTATATAGTTTGTTATAGTTAGAATAGAAACACAAAAGTTCAATTAATTTTTATCAAACTGATGAACAATTTTTAGATAAATTTTCAACGAACAAAAAACCATTTTGATATAAAAAAGAGTGGATCGTACTAAAAATTCATTATTTCACAATTTCAGAGAACAAGTTGAAGTCTTCATTAAATTATGAAGAATTGTAACTATAATTAACAGGAAGAGGAATAAATATAAGAAGAGGAGAATGCTCAACCTCAATTCAAAGCATTTACTTTTCATCTTGTGTTTTTATTTCTTATCGAAACTTTTAATAAGATTGTTACAATATAAAAATAATTATTTTCTCTCCATTCCAGTAAATCTTTTTCTTTATTTAGTTGGTATTACCCCCGCTTTAGTAACAGCGATTAATTTTATAAAACCTGATTGTTCTAAGCAACCGGATGGAACTGTTTTGACAGATCCTCGCACTTGTAACTCCTACTTTCAATGTTTTAAGAGTCGTCCATTTCGTAGACGTTGTGGCTTATATTATGATGAAAATATAAAAATGTGTAACTTTGATCAACTTGTACAGTGTAGTGGCCGAGGACTAAGATTATTGGTGAACTCTTTAATATTATTAGCGAATTCTGTCACAACATGTAAACCACCGAAATCGACACAGCCCGCAGAATGTAATGATCCAAAAACTACTACGACATTTTTACCACCGACAACCACACCATCTTATTTACAACATGATCCTTCAACAACATCTAAAACGGAATTACTAACAACACGACTTTGTAACACACAAACTGAATCCACAAGAACTAAATCGGATGCAGCAACACCATGCAAACAACAAACAACAACAACCCCAGATAAAGCAACACCATGCTTTGAAGGAACTGAACCAAAAACAACATCAATATTTGTTCCACCTTGCAACGCACAAACTGATTTCACAATAACACAATGGGATTCAACAACAGCATGCAACGAACAAAATCAACCATTAACAACATCAATAATTCAACCACCAACAACAACATCTTATAACACACAAACTGACTTCACAACATCGCAATCAATTACAACATCACTATGCAATCAACAAACTGACTCCACAACAACATCAATAACGGAATCACCAACAACAACACTTTGCAACACACACACCATTACATTAACAACAGCACTACCAACAACACCTGGGAACACACAAACCGAATTTACAACAACACACTTAGATTTAACAGTACCGTGCTATCAGCCAGCTGAACCAACAACAATGCAATTGGAAACCACAACACCATGCAATCAACAAAGGGAACCAACAATAAAATCAATAAGGGATGCTTCAACAGCAATAAAGGAACCATCAACAGCAACATCGACAACGCAAACATATAACACAACACTATGCAACACACAAACTAAATCCCCAACAACGCAGACAGATACAACAACACCATACAATCATCAACAAACAAAAACATCAGTAACGGAGCCACCATTAACATCATTTAACCCACAAAATGAATCCACAACACAATCTGATACAACAACGTCATGCAATAGACAAACTGAATCAACAACGGAACCACCAACAGCAACACCTTGGAACACACAAACTGAATCCACAACAACCCAATCAGATACCACAACACCATTAAATCCACAAAGTGAACCAACAACAGCATCAGTAACAGAATCACCAACAACAACACCATGCAAACCACAAACTGAACCAACAACAACACCATGCAATCAACAAACCAAACCAACAAAGACATCAATAATGGAACCTCTAACAACAATATCAACAACGGAACCACCTACAACGCAGTCAGATAACACAACACCATGTAGCACACAAAGTAAATCTCCAACAACGCAGACGAATACAACAACACCATGCAATCTACAAACAGAACCAACAACATCGTCAGCAAGGAAGCCACCGACAACAACATCTGATACAACGTCATGCAATAAACAAACGGAGCTAACAACAACACCATGCAACACAGAAACTATGTCCACAACAACGCAATCAGATACCACAACACCATACAATCCAGACTGTGATCCAACAACAGCAAGACCATGCAAAATACAAACCAAATCAGCAACGACGCAATCGACTACAACAACGATATGCAATCAACCAACTGAGCCAACAAAAACACTGGTGACGGAACCACCAACAACAACAAAACCTTGCAACACGCAAACTGAATCCACAACAAAGCAGTTGGTTGCAACAACACCATGTAAACAACAAAACCAACCACCCATAATAACACCCTGTAACGCAGAAACTGAATCCAAAACAACGCAATCAGATAAAACACCATGCAATCAACAAGCTGAAACAACGACGGTATTATCGTCAACAAACACACCATGCAATCTAAAAACAACTACCTCACATTATACGCCAAAACCTACTACAACTTGTGCCAGCAAAATTAAAAAAACAGGTGCAAATAAACCAAACAAAACCAACTTAATTATTTTGAACAAGCTTGTTGATAAATTGAAGGTATCCGTCGATAAAATGGAATTATCTGCTACCGAAACCGCTATGAATTTATGTGTAAATCAACCACGTGGTAAATTTATTAGGAGCTCTAAAGATTGTGCTATATATTACGTTTGCTTAAGAGACAAGGCGATTGAACATAGATGTCCAAAAGGTTTCTATTTTGATAACGAAAAAGTGTTATGCAACTATAAAGGATTAGTAAAATGCAAACCAGATTTATGAAAAGTAATGTTACACTAAAACTAATCAATAAAGACAATATTTCAAATTTATGCCAAACAAATAAAAAAAAACTTCAAATAAGAGCTCTATTTTAGGATAGGTTGAAAAGAGTTATCGCAGTTAATTACATTTTTCGCGTCCTACTCTCAAAGAAAAACCTCATCATATTTAGGCAAAACTCCATAACTATGATGAAAAACTTTAGAGATTTTCATTCAATGTAACACTTCATAAGTATGATGAAACTATTTCATAAAAATATAACGAACAAGTTCTGGTTCGGAATTTCACTCGGAACTGGCCCAATTTCATTAATGAAGTGTGTTAGAACTCCATTAGACAAAAAAATGTGTCCTTTTGCACTGTTTCTCTCTTATTTGACAAATGGGTAATTTTCCAAAAAAAAGTATTTATGCCATTTTCTATGAAATGATGAAGAAGTTATGATACATGTTGCATAAAATGATATGATCAGTTGCATCAAATTAATGAAAACTTTTTAAACAAGAAAATTTTTCGTATATTTACAGAACAAAGCAAACTAACGATTTTTAGCTACGCTGATACAGGGTACGTTCGTAAATGCAGAAAATTTGTGCATCACTGCGGCAGTTATGCCAATTTTTGTTGCTGATGCGTGATCATCTGTTGCAGATGCTTTGCTACTGCTCAACAACTGCACAGTTTGCTTTTTAGAACGTTTTTCAAAAGATATAATTATGTTCACCGCAATAACATTGACAACTTTTTGTTAACTTATAATAAAAATAGAATTAATACAAAGATGAAAAGACTTTTGATTATTAAAAAACAATTAAACGAAAAAGAAGACTAATTTTGCACTAATGCATCAGACACTTTAATGATGCCATAGTTGCAAAAGTTTGCGCCAGCACTGTCAATTGTTTGCATAAAAAAACGTTTGACGTAAATCAGTGCTGCCAAGTGATGCTTTTTTGAACGTTTTACTTTTATTATGCTGCAGTGATGCGCAACTACTGCATTTACGAACGTACCCACATTTATGTCGGTCCGGCAAAAGATCTCCTCAGAACACAAAGTTTTAGACAAGCTAGAGCCTATTTTATATTAGGGGGCAGAGACTGAACAAAAAAATCTATTAAAACGTATATTTTGCTACATTTCTACTATTCTCTGGCTCAAGAAATATTTATCCAAGGTGAAAATGTTCATATATCGTCATATATGATTTCAGGTAGGAGCATATATAAACATATATGTTATGTATGTAAGGATATATGGAAAAATACTCATATGGGCGCTCCTCATATGGGCGGACTTTGGGAAGCCGGGGTAAAGAGTTTAAACTTTCGAAAAGAGACACAGTCCTTTAACTATACGTTTAAAGAACTTTCGACTATTCCTTCCAGAATAGAAGCATAACTTAATTCGAGACCTCTTTGTCCCATGTCTAATAGTCCGCAGGAACCAGTTGCGCTGACCCCTGGTCACTTTCTAAACGGGTTTCCATTGGTAGCTCCTCTGGAGCCTGTATTACTTGATTCACCAATCAGTCCGGTTGATCACTTTCAGAAAATTAAAGCTATTTTTTAACATTTCTACCATCGCACTGTGGGGTTTTTGATACCAAAAATGGGAATTAATTGCAAAATTAAATTTAGGAGAACCGAATAAATTTTTGTAGTCGGTAAAAGTACACAACAATACACATCACTAGTGCAAAAATTTTGTTTTTGACAACTACAATTTAAAGTTTGAGTTATTTGAAATTTTCCTCGCGTGCAATATAAATTTAAACTTTTGGTGTCTTAAAAATTAGTTTTGAGTATTTTCTAAAGTGATAATCAAAAAAAATTTCAATAGAACCTTCAACCTCAGGTTAGTAAGATTAATTTATGTTTTTTTGTTTTTATGTGTAATTTGTGTTATTATTTTTAATTAATTTTCACGAGTAAGCCTATTAATTAGTGGAAATATGTCGGTAAATAGTTGTGAATATAGCCAAATTAAGCAAAAAAACCTTTTTTTTCTGAAATTATAAGCACTTTTGAAAATATTTATGAAAAATTTGTCTGCACTTTTTTGCACATTTTAAGATAAAATTTAAATATATTGTTGCTCCTACATATAAAAAATCAATTTTTTATAAAACATTAGTGTTATTATTGCTTTTGTTTTCATGAGTGCCTTACGATTTGTGAAACTTCAGCAAAAATAAGTTTACAGGCTCTTTTAGACCATACCGTAGAGCGCATTATATCACTCAAAAACAGTATAATTAATGCATTAAAGGATGATGAGTTAAACAGTTTTTGTCTATACACGAAATGGGTCTTTGATGGTAGTTCTGGTCACACACCTTATAAGCAAGCATTCCATGATCCGAATGCTACTAACTCATTGGTTTTTATTATATAAAATTAATGTGCAACAGCATAATCATATGGCAAAATCCTCGTCCAGCATCTCCTAGATATTGTAGGTCATTGAAAGTGGAACGAAAAAGATATAGTGGATCAGTGGAAAACCTTAAAGAGTCTGTCATTTCTTATGGATAAAAACGCTTGAAAGTCAATTATAAGTTGGTCCTATTCATGATTGATGGAAAAATATGTAATGCACTCACAGAAACTACTGGTACACAAAAATGCTTTTTATGTGGTGCTACTTCCAAAGAATGTAATAATATTGACAAAATGATTTTTTTGCAAGTAAAGTCAGAACATTTGGAGTTCGGTTTGTCGATTCTGCATGGATGGATCAGATTTTTTGATTGCCTGCTTCATTTGGCATATAAGCTTCTAATAAAGAAATGGCAAGCTAAATCGGATATCGAAAAACAAGTTGTTGCACAAAATAAAGCACGTATTCAAGAGGAGTTTAAAAATAAAACTGGTCTTATTATTAATCATCAGAAACCTGGCTTTGGAAATTCGAATGATGGCAACACAGCTTCTTTTAAAATTCGGACATTTCAGCGCAAATTACAAATTTGGATGTAAAATTGATAAGACAACTGCATTCAATTATGGTTACCGTTTCTAGTGGTTTTCAAATAAACACTAATGCCTATCGAGATTTCGCTCTTGATACCGCAAAGTTTTTGTACAACTGTATCCCTGGTATTATATGTCCCCAACTATCCATAAATTTTTAATCCATGGATCAGGAAAAATAAACCGCGCTTTACTACCAATTGGACAGTTGATGGAAAAAGCACAAGAAGCTCGAAACAAAGGTTTCACAAATTTAGGGAGCATTTTTCGCGAAAATGTTGTAGAGAAAAACCAAATAAAGATATATTCAAAAGACTATAGGTTACTTCAGATCCAGTAATACCAATTATGAGAAAATTGAATGAGAAAAAACCTATAATTTGCCTATGAAAGCAATTCAATTGTTAATATTTGAATAAAATCTTGATGGTAAAGAAGATGCCAATAATGATGATAATGATAGCTATACTAATCATAGTGATTATGATGATAACAATTGATGATGATGATAAAGAATCGGAAAAGGAGAATAAATATTATTTTTTTTTTTTGGAAATATTGTAATTTTTAGCAATATTAAAGGTATGTTTTAAGAAATAAACTATGGAAAATAAATAAAATTTGTATTAAATAATATTAAAAAATTGATTAGTTTTACTTCTTAAAGCACTTTTGGCGGATCAGCTCAAACGAACTTTAAGGCTCCTATTGCTATTCCAGCTCCTACTACTTTACCAGCTGTCATACCACCTATTAATGTGGTTTTAACTCCTTCTGAGGTACCTACCCCGGTTGCTGCGTCTCCTTTACACAAAGTAACTGACGGATCGTCGACACCCAAATCATCATCGGGTCCTATTGGAAGCTCGGGATCAGATACTTATATATAAGTCCCGAATGTACAATTACATATATATAACACAATTATAAGAAAAATAAAGTCTAGTAAAGGCAGCCATTATGTATAGCAGTGTGTAAGTGAGTTCTTATTTTTTTATACGTTGTTGTATCTAATCTTATATTGGATATTACTTTATCCCTAAATATATTGTTGGGTCTAATTTGACTGCCATTTTCCGGATCAATTCAGATCCTTCTAAATCCTCAAATATATTGCTGGATCTTATTTGATCTGTCATTTTTGGGATCAAATAAGATATTAAGGAATAAAAAATTGGATATGATTAAATACTGTGCCTTATTTTTTTTCTCGGGAAGTCAACATATTTCATTTGAAAAATGTGCGATATATGGATATATTATATTTGCTTCATACCAATTTCATGATTGGTTTCTGCTGTATCAAATATAAGTCAAAAAAATTTTTGGAGATGAAAAATTGTGATATGAGCCAAATGAGAAAAAACGGTAAATCTTTATTGTCTTAAGGTGAGATTTCAAATAAATCAATTATATTTAATTTTGTCACCTTCAAATCAGAATAAATGTCCCCCTACCAGCAGCAGTTTATCATATTTTGTCCTCAAATATATTTTATGAAAAAGTGGTGTGTTAGATACGTTTGCAATATTTTAATATTATAATAATTTATAATTTATTCCTTAGTTAATTTCAGCGTCGTTTTTTTTTTTGATGTTAACGAATTTTTTGCGAATCTTTTTTTTTTGATACTTTTGGAACTAAAAACATATACATAATTTATATCAAACTGACTTTGTTAACGGATGTTTTACTTTAATGTAGTTTTTATAAACAATTTAGCATGTTTGCGAGATGGAGAAGAACAAAATAGTACCCAAAATCATCCGAATTTCAATTATTTTATAACGAGGTTTCAACCACTGTAAGAATATTCACAAAATCAACCATTTTTAGCTTGGTTGCTGCATGTATTTCGATTCATCAAAAGATCTCTGCAGAACTCAAAGTTTTTAGAATAGTTAGGGCTTCCAGGGCAGTCAGAGCTTAAAAACACATCCTTAGCTATGAGACACGTGGCTAAATATTTTCCATACAATCGAAATAACGTTACTAAACATTGTCCAAACATGAGCATGCATGTAGTTAGATATTACGTACCTCAAATTTCGTTAATGCACATGTATGGACACATGTGGATTTATTTATCCACGTATGGACAATGTCATTGGACATGCATGCATTTTTATGCGCATGCACAAACATAGTACATTATAACTATATGGATCCATATATGTTGATTTTTAGCCAGATATATAAAATTTTAATTATTATTCTGGATCATGTATATGTGTTGTATTGTTTTTATATACATCGAGATTATTTTTTTTTTTACGAGCCTTCATCCTCCGTATATTCGCACAAATAAAGCAAATCAATAATTTTCAGCAAGATTGATACATGTATTTCTTTATCTGCAATGTTTTCACAATTTTTTTTTTTTTGTATTTGGCGATTTTAAATTATTTCTTAAAAAAAAGTGCAGTCACAGAATGTGAATTTATTCAAATTTTAACAAAATTGAGGAACAAAAAATTGTTTGCTATTTAATTTAAAAAAAATGAATTCAAATTTTTCAAATTATGGGTGGGGTTAAAAGCAGGTCTGACAGTCCTATTCACGCTAATGCTCTAGGACGAAGTTTAGATCTTTGGCTGCCAATATTTTTCCGACTTTTCCTTTGATTTTACTCTCAAAATCGCAATTGATCGCCAAAAAAAATATTTCCAAGGGATAATAGTAAATCAAAAATAAATAATTCAATTTTAAAAAATTATGAAATAGAATTGGGTTTGATTCACGAATTAAAATAGATTGTTTATGAGTTAATGTATTTTTTATGTAATAAATGAACTTATATTTAATTCATTGACTTAATAAAAATTGCAGATGCAAATTAAACTTAAATCACTGTTTGTATAAAAAATAAAAATACATAATTTTACGGGCCTATATAGATATGTTAATCTTTATAATAACAAACATTTTTGTAAATTATTTGATGGTTCATCGGGTTTATATAAATTTTACACACACACAAATATCGCAAAGACAAGCTGAATTCTAATTTATTTGAAAATAAGCTGAGCTAGGGTGAAATGTTTAAGCGACTTTCAGTTTAAAATTCATTTTGAATTAATGCAGTTATATGTCACTATCTAAACAGTTGCGTAATCACTTCTTTTTTAACTAGATTAGTGTTTGTTATGTCATCATTTCTACAGTCACAACTGAACTGATTCTGTTTAAATTAATTTCAGTATTATGTCAGCTTTGCAACTACAACAGTCCTAATTTCCTAAGTCCACATTGGTGTTATGTTCATTTCTCTTTAGTTACATGATATATCCAGAAGGAACCAGTCAATGTTCTGCCACCATTTCAATATTTGGGACACTGGCACTTTTACAGCAATTACCACTTTTTCAGACACTAAATTATATTTTACACCAGCTTTGTGACATGTCCCTCATTTATCTATCACAGATTTATCACCTTGGATCAATTGACCCTTCTTTTCCCGTAGGGTAGGAATTTAGTTGTAGTGACTATGGTGGCTTCTGAAGCTAGGAGGCTAGAAAACTAGGTAATAGACTCGATGGGAGTCATTTTGCACATTCTGTATATTTGCAGTAGCCTTGAATAAACCACAAAGCTAAACCATGGATATATGTATTCATACATATATCCATAAGTTTGACCTTGAAATGTCCTGTTGTGATTTATGATTTGTTGCTGTTTTTTACTTGCTATACAGATTTAATTCCCTAATAGAGTATAATCGTTTTTGAGTCAATTGACTCTACTGGTTTTTGCATGCATTACACATCCGAAAACTAAACCATAAAAAACTGCATTTTCATCAATCAACTGCGGACATCTAGCATCCATTTTCATGGTATTTTCAGCATTTCACTTCACAAACATTTACATACACACATGCATGCATGCGCATGTATTTTTTCAAACGTGTGTGCTTTTATGGCATTCTAAAAAATTTCAGTTTTTTGGTAATACGCGAAAATTAGTTGGCGCCATACGATATCCACAACATCTGTTTAAAAGGTTTTTTGTTCATTGCATTTCACAAAATCCTTGCAATATTTTTTTAAACCTTGTTGTGCGCTGTGCATGCATTTGCTTGTCCTATTGCATACAACCAGGCTACGGTTGGTGTTCAGACAACAACAAAAAAGAGTTTATAAAGTAACATCATCCATCGTAAGAAAAAAATGCCGTTTTTTATTCCTGGAGAAAACGTACTATGAAAAACAAACCAGAACAGAGTTAAACAATGACATGTGGTATGTAAGTAAAGAATGGAGATTTTAAGCGGCCGCATATGTATTCAATGTCGTTTTCGTAATATCCCGTTGATAGGTTATGCAATGAAAAATGTGGCAAATTAAGCAAACAAAACAGAAAAAATGGCAGGCGTTAAAAAAACAGTCAATAAAACAGCTACTCCAATGAACATGGCCACTAGCATCGCTTTTGATTAAACTCAAATTAAAAAGAAAAAAAAAAGAGTATTAAGGTGGTTTTGTTTATCACATTTTGAAGACTTTAAGTGAACAAATACTTATTTCGAGCAGTACAAATTAATGCATTCGAAAATATCTTGTTTGTTAAAAGTGGCTCATTCAAATTTGTTTCTTTTATATAAAATCATAATTGGGATTTTTTGATTGGCATTAAAATTTCATTAGCATTAGTTGAGTAATGCTAATGCCAAAAATATTTCATTACCATTTAATGGTAACGAAATTTTGTGGCATTAGCTTTTGTCCTACTAATGCTAATAAAATCGTACTAATGCCTCAAAATCTATTTACAATTGATCAAAAAAAGCATTGGTTTACAAAAAAGGGGAATGTTTAAATTGTTTTTCATAGGCTGTTTTTTTTAATGGATTTTATCGCAGTATATTATTATTTTTCGAGTTATTCGCCAATGTATAATGGCCGGTATCTCGAAAACATAGCGAGTCAGGGCAAAAAGAACAAAATTTTGCTCTAGTAGAGTATAATTATACAGGGTGATTCAGTTAGGACCCGCCGAATTTCACCAGCGTATTCCTTGGCTCATTTCATGAAAATATGTCCATTACGACCATCCCCGAAAATGTAAGAGTGCGAAATGGCAGCGGTTTGAAAATTTTCGGATTGGTGGTCGGAGGGTAGTACGGTAAAACTGCTAACTTCTGAAACATGGTCGAATTATTTTGTTTTTTGGCTTGTTGGAAAGGTCTTTGGGAGACCTTTCAGTATCAATAAAGAAAAAATTAAAAAAAGTGAAATCGCTAAAATACAGAACTTTAAAAAAAATGGAAAATAGACATATGAACGTGCAATTAAACCCAATTTGCTCAGCCAGATGGCAGGTAACCTTTCCAACAAGCACAAAAACAAAATAATCCGACCAATGTTTCAGAAGTTAGCAGTTTTACCGTACTACCCTCCGACCACCAATATATTTAAAAACCATAAAATTCCAAAGAAATTCGTATAAAATTTCTGATTTTTAATTGATGGTTTCTTAATTTTAAAAAAAGTATTAAAATTTAATTGAATTTCTAATCGAATTTTGTGAAAATTAATTTATATTTTCCGAATTTCAATTGTTATTTTTTAAATGATAATTTCGTAATTTCATTGGATATTTTCTGGATTTCAAATGATATTTTCTGAATTTCAAATGAAAAATCTGAATTGCAAATAACATTTTCCTAATATAAAAAAAAATTAATTTCAATCGAATTTCAAATGCAAATTCTGAATTACAATTGATATTTTTTGAATTTCAATTGATATTTTCTGAATTACAATTGCAAAGGTGATATGTCGAATTAAAAAAACTTTTTATTAGTTTCATATGTTGATCATAAAAACATTACGGCTAGTATGAGTCCTAGATATTTTTGAGTAAATAAAGGTATGAGTTGATTATTTATGATTAATATATTCCCTTTCTAAATGTTGGTTTACAAGTCGACTACCCCTTCTACTATTACTCAGCATTGGTGATATCATACTTGGGAATTTGTCATTACCATTGAAATTTCATTACCATTTGTTGACACTAATGCAAATGAAAATAATTCATTACCATTTAATGGTAATAAAATTTTTCCATTAAAAATTTCATTACGAATGGTAATGAAATAGCACAAATGGATTAAATAACTAATTATAATTGATTGAAAAATCATTTGTTTACAAAAAATTTATGCGATTTAATTTTGTATGCAGGCTCTATCTCCAGTATAGATAATAGTTAAGACGTAATTTTTGGAAAATCCAACGGGGAGGGGCAGAAAAGGAAAAATTCTCTCCCTTGGAAAAACCGCGGGAACTGATAAGTTGAAATTTGGTGCAAAGGTTCCTCCTCCGGTGTAGACATTCACCTAGGTCGGATTTTTGGAAATGTGTACGGGGAGGGGCAAAAAGGTGAACAGTATCCTCCTTAATGGGATGCCCCCACCGCTTTAGCCAGAAATCTGAAATTTTAAATATGTGAACTGGGGTATGTGCTAACTCATTGATCAGCTACATTTTAGAATTTAAGCCATTACATGGTAAAAATGGGGGTTATTGTGGTACATCTTAGAATTTTTGTATGGGACATGGTAAAAATTGGGACTCCGGGTAATTATCTTGGATCTCCGCACTCTTCCAGCCGTTAGCCCGTGCAATCCCGGGCTTTAGCCCGGACAACCATTTTCTACGCTAACAACGTAGCGGGCTTTGCCCGCTAGTTTACACATAAAATGACGGTTAATAATGGTAATGTTTTCTATTAATTTCTACATTAGTAATGGTAATAAAATTTGAAAACATTGTCAATAATCAATGAAATTAAATTCTAAAATCATTACCATTAATTAAAATAATGGTAATGAAATTTATTTCATTACAATTGTTATTAATGTAATGATAATGAAATCATCAATTAATTAGTCCAATCAATGCATTAGTCCCATGTATGGGTGATATGAATTGCTAAGTTTTTGTAAATTTTCTTTTAAATATCCAGTACTGAGAAAGAACAGATTTGAATAGGCAGAGAAGGTCAACTTGTAAATATCCCTTTAATTCGCAAACACTTTTTCGAAGTCACTTAATCAAATCTGAGATCTATTTTAAAAAATAGCACATTTACCGTTGCATGAACTGTTTGTATAAATTTACATACAAAATTGAAAATTTTATTTTTATTTTATTTACATACACAATTGAAAATTTTATTTTTGTTTTGTTTATTTATAAAGAAATTTATTAAAATTACAAATCTACCAAAAAAAATAATTATCAGAATTATTTCGTTAAGATATACACAAAAATTTTATAAAAACTTAAAAACTAACATGCAGTTTTGTAACTTATTTACTTAAGTTAATTTGTCAAAAATGTTTTTTATTTAGCAAAGTTAAAATAAACAAAAGAGCGATTCCATTCAAAAGTATGAAATTACCCATATTTAGCTTAAGTCAACTTTCGAAAATTTCCATCTCTATTAAGTTTGTTAATTTTTAATCGAAATTTATCGATGGCAAATTAAGGCCATACTACAATTGGCATAAGTGACTTCAGCTTTGATTCAGGAGTCAACAAAAGTTGACATAAATTTGCCCCAATTAGACTTTAATGAATTAGTTGAGATTCGCAGAATTGTATATATATATTTTTTAATTTCTGAAATTTTAATTATTTTTTAATTTATTTTTTAAATTCTATTGCTTATCTCTATATAATTTTTCCACATATTTTAAATTTGCTTAACCCATATCGTCCTAGTGTTCGATTATTCGAACACTCGTTATTATAATTTTTATCTTTTTTTAATTAAGATTCTGAACTATTTCTTTTATGCAATTATATAGTATAAGGGGTTAGCTTTAAATGTAAATATAAAAGTTCTTACTTCACCCCTCCTTTTATAACAAAAAAGAAGAAAACATTAACGTGTTTGAGCATAATTTTAAAAAATTAAAAATATGTATAAAAAATTAAAAAAAGTATAAATGTAGTTCCATTATCAAACGATTAAACTTTCAACAATAGAAAACAAATGTTTCTGTTGTTTTTTTAAAATACAGTGTTTGAGAAATCGAACACCATTTTTCTCAAAAACAAAATATCTGAAAAAAAATTGACTTCAGATTCGTGTTTTTTATAGTTTTATAAAGTTATAAAAAATAAAAAAATCTTTGGGACGATATGAGCTAAGTTGGGTACGTTGAGTTTCAAATGTAAATTAACTAAATTAATAGAGATGGAACTTTTCAAAAGTTAACTTAAGGCAAATATGGGCATTTCAATGCATTTGTATAGTATCGCTCTTTTCTTTAACACAGTACAACACATGATTTTGAGATTCAATTCTGAGAATTGCACGTGAAAGTAGCCCCAAAATAAGAACTTCTGCATCATTCGTTTTGTTGGCTGCATTAATAATTTAATGGACATACGAAATTTTTTGCTCATGGTGGATTTTTATCACTTTTTATATATTTCAACATGGTTATATCTCGGTATATGTGAATGTTGACCGCGGCTGCGCCTCAAAAGGTTCATACTCTGGGTCCAAATTTTGGCATACTCTCTTCAACGTATCGGCCGGTATCTCACGAATGAATTCTTTAATATTGGCTTCCCTATTGACACGAGCCTTAACACAAAAAATAATCTAAATGAGTTAAATCGCACGATCTAGGCAGCCAATCGCGTCATTGTTTCACGTGCTGTGTGGCATGTGGCACCGTCCTTTTGAAATCACATGTCAGCCAAGTCCAGCTCTTCCATTTTGGGCAAAAAAAATTTGTAATCATTGCACCAAATTCTGCGAACGGCGCCGAATTCACGGTCATAAACAACACTGCGATATTTTCCTCTGTCCACACTCTTCGTATGCGTGTTGGTGGTTTAATGTCCAATAATGTAAATTTGGTGCGAAATTTAGTCACAAGATTCCGAATAACCGCCTCAGAAGGTCACCCAAACTGACCATAAAATGGAAGAAGTGCACGATGCACTTTCTTAACCGAGCATGAATTTTTATAATAAAATTCAATAATCTGCCATTTATGGTTAAATTATAGACCAAACTGAACATGTTTGACAGTAACACGTTACACGAAAATAGCTGCGCTGCCAAAAACAGTGTTGCTAAAAAATTGTACTTTAGTTACGGCTTTAAGTAAAGAAACAAGTTGTTTTATCAACAATATTTAATTAATTTCACAATCACAGAAAAAATCATTACAATATACTAGTTGAGGAGCTGCATACTTGGGAGTTTTTCATTTTTCATTGACATTTAAAACGCGTCGACCATTGCAGTTGTGAAATAGAATCTATTTTCTTTTCAAAATGTTTTTTTGGTATTCTCTTGTTTTTTGTTGCTATTCTTCTGAGCAGAGTTCCCGCATTTTAAAAATTTTTGTAAAAAAAACCTGAGTAAAATTAACATACTGTTACAAGAAATTTCTAGAATTAGAAATTTCTTTACACGAATTTTGACAGCTGGAAAAATCTAGTGTCGTAATAAACTGGAAATAACTAGAATACCTGACTACTCATATAAATACTGGTACTCGGTGACGCAGCAGTTCAGTTTATAAAATAAAACGCTGGAGTGCTAAGAACTAAAGTGTGGCTAACGTTTAGTCTATTTATACCGTGTGAATAAAGTGTGCTATTAAAGTGTATTTCTGTAATTTTTAGTGAAGTTTAAAAATAAATAGAGCTATAAACAATTTCAAACAGTGTTTATTATTTGCAATAAAGAAAGAACTCGCTTCATTTAAAAGGTAAATAAATCAACGATTTTATAAAGGTTAAAATCGTAACAATTGGTGTCAGAAGTGGGATTGCAAAATAATAAGCAGTCATGAAATTGGAGGAGCTTAAGGTGGAGCAACTCAAGAAGGAATTGAGTAGGTTGGAGCTACCGACAGCAGGTAATAAGACATAATTGCAAAAGCGGGTGATAGAGGAATTCGAGCGGTGTAACATTGACATTGGGACTTACGAATTTGAAGCAATGGAGGTTAGTACTCGTAAAACAGAAGGTAATATGGAGTTAAGCGCAATGTTTGCTGCGATGATGGAAAAGAGAGAACTTTCTAGAGCAGATAATGAGAAACTGTTAACTAATATGGAAACGAACGAGAAATTGTTAGCTAAGGTGGAAGAAAAGCTTCAAAAATCTTCTAGAGCCACTAATGAGAAAATGGATAGATTTGACATGAAGTTGTCCGACTTAGAGAACGGCGTAGAAGTACAAGGTAAATATGTTGAGAGAAAACTACAAGATCTAGAAAATAAAGTAAATAATCTCCAATGTCAAGAGGGTCCAGTACGACCAGTACGCCCCTACTTTTGACGATAGCGTACCGTTTAATGTTTTTTAAGTTCCAGTTTAAGACAGTCGCCGCCAGAAATATGTGGAACATTGAAGAAAAAGCTATAGAGTTGATCTGGCCTTAAAAGGAAAATAATAATCACGACATGGTGGCGAACACAAAAAAGAAATATACCGAATGGAACTAAGAGGTAGGCTGCAGGAACCAAACGAATCGTTACAGGACTTTGCAACAGAAATTGAACGGTTGGTGCAGTTGACTTATCCGGGCAAAAATCATCCATTATTAGATGAATTGAAAATTGAAGCGTTTGTGAGTGGAATTCGTGATCCTGATGTGATATGGGGCAAAAAGTAATGGATATGAGCGCAAGGTTCAAGTAAGAAAACCGGTTACCATTAAGCATATTAAGGGTAGGAAGCATGGTAAGCACAGTCCAAGGGCTGAGGGAAAGACCGTATCGTGGACATTCGTCAAACACATATTGAGTCGAGTGAAGCCTGGTCAGCGGCGCAATGGATTGACCCCATGTTGGCAAAGATTATATCAGCCAAAGAAGAAAATAGGAGGAGGCCGCGAGCAGATATCAGCTGAAAGTCCACTGATGAAGGCATATTAGGCCCAGTGGAATAGCCTATAGGTGTTAAATAGTTGCTTATACCGCAAAAATGTGGCCAATTTAATTGTGGTGCCGGAATGTAAAATAGACGAAGTATTAAAAGAGTTCCATGACGGTGGTCATCTCGGTGTCACGAAAACCTTAGAGAAGATAAAACAACGATTCTACAGGGTCGACTGCCAGCAAGCTGTAAGCGATTGGATAGCAAATTGCGCGCAATGCATCGCAGCTAAAGGACCAGTAAGAGAATTCGCGGGCAACTTCAACAATACAACTCGGGTGCCCCCTTTCCCTGTCAGTGATTTCGAAAACCGTTACGTTCTTGTGGTGATCGACTATTTCAGTAAATGGCTTGAGGTATACGCTATACCGAACCAGGAAGCAAGAACGATAATAAGCGCAGTTGTGAACAACTGGGTGTGCCAGTACGGTGTTCCGATAGAATTACACTCCGACCAGGGAAGAAATTTTGAATCTGCTATCTTCAAGGAAATTTGTGAGTTGTATGGAATAAGAAAAACAAGAACCACCCCGCTGCAATCTGATGGTATGGTCGAAAGATTCAATCGCACTTTAGAGAAATACTTAAGAAAAGTGGTCAGTACTCATCAGAAGAACTGGGACGAACACATCCCCAGACTTCTGCTGGCATATAGATCGGCTGTTCGTGATTCCACCTCCCGGACGCCTGCAAAAACTATTTTCGGAACGGAACTTAAATTGCCTGGCGACTTAGAATTTGGTGTTAAGCCCGCCGCTATAGATAAATACAAGGACAACGCTTCCCGGGAACAAGAAGACCTTTACGAGCTTCATGAGTTTGTTCACAATCGAATTAAAATAATCAGCGATAAGATGAAGGCGAGGTATGATAGGGCAGCAAATTCTGAAGGATTTAATGAGGGTCAGCTGGTTCTGCTATTTAACCCACAACGAAAGACATGATCATCTCCCAAACTACAAACGCATTGAGATCTAATGCATACTTTTAATATTGAACTTAAAAATTAGTACGACGATTTTTTGACATTAAACTGTCAACAATTTTATCTGGGTCTATCTCTTCACGACATACAGACATTAGAGCAGAGATCCTCAAAACACCGCACATGTGCGAATGCTCTCTCACAAATGAAGAGAGCATGAGAAGATATTAAATGCTTCATATAAGCTGTGTTATTTGATACTTTAAGAATTAAAGTTCATAACAAAAAACTGTAAAATATAGAGGATAAATATAAATTGTTAAATTTCGTTGATGTTAGTCTAATTGTGTTGTTGTTTACAAGTTTGTTAATTTGTTTCCTAACACTCAATATAAAATAGACAATCATCAACAAGCAATGACCGTAAAGGGAGAAGAAGAGCATGGGTATTGACAAGGTTGGGTAGCGCCAACCGAAAATACTAAGTATTCTATCCTGCTGGCTCAGTGGAATTTCTCAATTTTTATTCTCTATAACTTACTAATAAAATTTTCATGTTTCTTTACAATAAAAATAATTAAAAAGAATATGATATGATCTTAAAAAAATCCTACTATACTATTCACATATATGTATTTTTATTAAATAGAAATATTTAGTCTCATTTAAGCATGTAGTTGCTTGTTGCTTATGTTAAGGGTTGCCATTATGATATAAGATTATTCGTAGGAGCAGGATGTGCAGTCGCTTGTTACTAGACAAGACTGATCAAAATTTTTAATATAGAATGGGAAAATGCTTATTTGCCGAAAATTACTTCGGTAAAGCTGAGTGATTAGTATGCTGTGTGATCAGACCTCGAAAAAGATAAATCTTTTTTGAATTAATTCGCAAAAAAAATAATTCTTTTTGTAAATCAGCAATTTAATTCAATTATTTATAAATCAATTTATTAAATCAGATTTAAAATCATAGTCGATTAACCAATTTCTTTAATTTTTTTTTTTTTTTTTTTGATTTAATTGAATCAATCATTTCAAACATAATTCTTTTTTAATTCGAAAATTAAAAAAAAAATTAATTTAATTTGTGAATTAAAACATAATAAAAAACATTAAAATTTACTTGTAAATCGCCCTTAGTTTTCTAGATATTCGCTATTTTGTAACATGGTAATTTTTTAAATGACTGGTATCTCGAAAACTAAGCGAGATAGGGCAAATCGGACAAATTTTTTGCTCTAGTAGAGTAATAAAATACTCCGATAGTAAAAATAGGAAGACATGCTGAGGAGACTATGTTATAAAAATTCCATGAAACCTTTCGGTTTTAAAATTAAACTAATCGTGATTTAAAAAAAATATTTTAATTCGCGAATCAAATCATATTAGAAAATCAAAATAATTATTTTTTGATACAGGAATCAAATCAAAATCTATTTGATTCTTTGATTCAAAATGTAATTATTCAAAGTTATTAATCTCTCTTGATTTAGAATTATTAAAATCAACTTGATTCTTATAATCACATACACCTAGAAATTTCTTCACACAAATTTTGACAGCTGGAAAAATCTAGTGTCGTAATAAACTGGAAATAACTAGAATACCTCACTACTCATATAAATACTGGTACTCGGTGATGCAGTAGTTCAGTTTATAAGTAAAACGCAGAATGTGAAGAACTAAAGTGTGGCTAACGTTTAGTCTATCTAAATCGTGTAAATAAAGTGTGCTATTAAAGTGTATTTCTGTAATTTTTAGTGACGGTTATAAATAAATAGAGCTATAAATAATTTCAATCAGTGCTTACTATTTGCAATATAGAAAGAACTCGATTTATTTAAAAGGTAAATAAATCAACGATTTTATAAAGGGTAAAATCGTAACAATTGGTGTCAGAAGTGGGATTGCAAAATAATAGGCAGTCATGAAATTGGAGGAGCTTAAGGTGGAACAGCTCAAAATGGAATTGAGCAAATTGGAGCTACCGACAGCAGGTAAGACTGAATTACAAAAGAGGCTGATAGAGGAATTCGAGCGGCGTAACATTGACATTGCGACTTACGAATTTGACGAAAAAGAAGCAATGGAGGTTAGTACCCGTAAAACGGAACGTAATATGGAGTTAAGCGCAATGTTTGCTGCGATGATTGAAAAATTGTTAGGTAAACTTCAAGCAACTTCTAGAGCAGACAACGAGAAACTGTAAGCTAAGATAGAGACTCCGAGAGCAGATAACGAGAAAATGTTTGCTAAGATGGAAGAAAAGCTGCAAGAATCTTCCAGAGCCACTAATGAGAAAATGGATAGATTTGACAAGAAGTTGTCCGAATTAGAGAATGGCGTGGAAATACAAGCTAAAGATGTCAGTACGAATTATTCAGGAAAGTTCTGGTAGAGCAAGGGTCCCTACTTTTGATGGCAGCATACCGTTTAATGTTTTTAAGTTCCAGTTCGAGACAGTTGATTCTGGCCTTAAAAGGAAACGCTGCAGAAATTCTAGAAAGTGTGCCAATCACCTGCAGAAATAATTATGACGACATAATGGTGGCGCTGCAGCGAAAGTATGGTGGCGAACACAAAAAAGAAATATACCGAATAGAACTAAGAGGTAGACTGCAGAAAGCAAATGAGTCATTGCAAGATTTTGCGACAGAAATTATGCGGTTAGTGCAGCTAACTTATCCAGGCGAAAAGCATCCATTCTTAGATCAGTTCAAAATTGAAGCATTTGTGAATGGAATTCGGGATTCTGATGTGAGACATGCGGTGTGTGCTACGCAGAAATCGACTTTTGCGGAAACTGTCTCATTCGCGCTGGCCCAAGAGACTGCGAAGGTGATTTCCAAGCCACAAATATTCAAGGTGCGTAACCTCGATATAAGCACAAAGTTAACAGAGTTAACAGAGGCAGTTATGAAGGCATTAGGTGAAAAGCGAATCAAACCAAAGGACAAATGCTAGAACTGCGGTAAAGTGGGACACTTTCAGCGAAACTGTAAAACACCCAGAAAAACTCTCCGAGTCGATCAGCAATCACCTCAAGAGTCACCGTTAAACTAAAAAGAGCTAGCACTACGGGGCATGAGCTAGCTCCCACAACCGATGGCCCCACAATCTCCATATCAATAGCATAGCAGGGGAAAAGCAATCCTACTGCTTATGGGTGCATCAATAGACAAAAGCACATTTTAACTATAGATACAGGAGCATCACAGTCCATCATCAGGACCGATATAGTTAGAAAGCCAGTTGAACCATTGCACGGGGTAAGTTTACGAACAGCTACTGGAGAACAGGCTTCTGTCTATGGTAAGGTTAATGTGAAACTAACAATTGCCAACATAAGCGTCAGTCACGTATTTATTATTGCCGATATTGTGGACGAAGTAATTATTGGTGCAGATTTTATGATCAGTCACGGCATTAACCTGCATTTGGGGAAAAAAGTTATGATTTGGCAGAATGTTGAAATACCCCTTTGTGTTGGATATGAACGCGAGGATCAGGTAAGAAAGCTAGTTACCATCAGCCACCAAAAACTACCAGCTTGGTCAGAAACTTTTGTATGGGTGCGTATGGAGGGAGATTGTGAGGACAGCAGCTTGTGGGTGGTAGAACCATCAGAAATAAAAAGTGACCTAATAACAGCGAAAGCCCTCGTGAAAACCAGCAAAGACAAAAGAGTTCCTGTAAGAGTACTGAACCTATCAAATTGTAAAAAAGTTGTCACAGCGAACTCCGAAATAGCCACATATACTGCGCAAGAAGCAATAATCTTGGATCTTAGAACTTGGAACCTTCCAATGCGTCCGTTGAAGATCGAAATATTCTGGTAGAATATGTGGAAAAATGGGTAAAAGAACTGGCCCCGCCTGATAGAAATAAAGCCAAACAATTAATTAGAAAATACGGCTCTGTCTTCGCCATGAGAAACCAAAGTCAAGGAAGAATGGCGATTGTAAAACACCGAATAAATACTGGTGAAGCAAGGCCAATAAAGCAGGCGCCCAGAAGTATTCCTCTAGCAAAACGAAATGAAGTAAAGGTGTTTGTTCGTCGTAGACGTAGAAAATTATGGAAATAAAAACAAAAGTTTTATATATTGTTATTAGAGAAATGGTCTCTATAATTTTATTTAAATATATTTATGTTACCTTAAAAATCTTCTTTGCTCGTAGTGCTGTTGTTGATATCCAATAACGAATTAATAATAAAAATAGAAAGAGCGCGGCAGCTAACAACTTTTAAGGAACAGTTAACTATTTACTCGTTATAAAAAGAGTAAAAACTCCTTACAAAGTGGTAGAGGAGTGGGGAAAAAGGGAACACAAAAGAAAGAATTTACCCTCAAATGGGTTTGAGGTTTTGAAAAGACCAAATTATAATTTTAAAAATTCTTGGCTTAAACATTGCCGGCCACCTTGCAACATTATAAGGGTTGCAACATAGTGCTAAACAATAAAGACTTAAAGGTAAATATAAGTATTGAAAATATTTCAGTATTATAAAAAAAAACTCATTTATTTTTTTTTCCAAAAAACACTTAAAACTAATTGTTATAGTCGATCAAAGGATCGATGACCCAAAGGGGGCCAGGTTGACACAGTGGTCTATTAAAAAAAAATAAAAATGTATGACCCAAAGGGGGCCGGGTTAACACAGAGGTCGTTGTTCCAAAGGGGACCGTTCCCTTAAAGAGGGGATTGGCCAGAAATTACCCAACCACTGGATCAATTCTGGTCCCAAGACAAGAGCCACTGGAGCCGAAATGTTAAATCGGGGGTCTGCAAGCTGAAACCCAGCAAAATTTTCCCTTACCAGATCCGAGACAGATTCCAGAGGAGTGTTCACGCCCTTCATCTTTGTAACCCTCGCCGTCAAAGTATGCTGTGCCGAATCATAAACTGATCCGACAGTCAGGCGACAATAACGGTAGTTATCCATAGTAGAGACGGGCAGTCTGAGCTCTGCCGCCAATGACTCAGACATAAAGCTGTTGCTACAACACGAGTCCAGAGCTGCTCGTACCAAAATAGACTTTGCCTGCACCTTTAATTTTACCACAAGGATAGGTGAAAAGGACACCACATGTCTAATAGGCAGGTGACAAAGTGTCGAGACGGACGAGGACGGGCGATAAGTGGCCTTTTCTTGTTCCGAAAAAACCTTAGTTTTGGCAACAGAACGCTCCTGCGGTTTTTTGACGACGGACTGAGATAAGCGGCCCGAATGGAGAAGGGTGTTATGATCGCCGTGGCAAAGTCGACGTTTGGAAACACTCGGACAATCTATGGACGTGTGCGTGTGTGCCAAACAACGTGAGCAGTAATGGTGTAAGACCACCATGCGCAACTTTTTCTCATGACTCATTTTACGAAAGTTGGCGCATGCACGCAAGGGATGGTTTTTGTCCTTACAGACCCTACACTTCCGAACACCAGAGGTATCAAGAGAAATAGTGGTGGTAATATTCGAGCCCGCGGTTCCTTTAAGTTCCGATGAAGGTTCGGAAATCGATGATGTTGTTGAAAGAGTAATCTCAACACCCGTAGGTGTAACTCCTTCAGAAAGTGCTGCCAAAGGGGCTGCTGAAGATGTAGGCTCTGCTATTTCCATAGCCTCCTCATAATCTTCCAAAAGACCATCATCTTACAAATTTTGCGATAAGGCGGCCATGGTGCTAGGAAAAAATAGGTTAAAAAAAGAAGAAGACAAAATATGTGATTTTGTGTTAATTGGCCAAAGGGACCAATTTCGTAATATTTCGTCTTACAACCCCACTCGCTGTACGCACATCAACTACCCTAACAATACCGTCACTACCCGGATACAATTTCACGACTAGACCCAGTCTCCACGAAATTGGAGGTAGCTGTTCGTGTTTAATCACGACCAAATCGTTTTCTTGAATATCGCGTTCCTGATTTTTCCACTTGTAGCGTTTGGGCAAATCCATCAAATACTCATCTTTCCACCGGCGGCAAATATGCTGAGAAAGAGCTTTCATTTTAAGAAACCGATTAACAAGACTTGTTGGCAATTCGTTAATTTCAGGCTCCTGAGGAGCTAGAATTACAGAACCAATTAAGAAATGACCCGGAGTTAGAGCAACGGGCTCTTAAGGGTTCTCGTTCATACGAAAAAGAGGATGCGAATTAAGACATGCTTCTATTCGCGCTAGAACAGTCGAAAGTTCTTCGAATGTATATTTGAAGCCTTGTGCCTCTTTCCTAAAGTGTAGTTTGAAACTCTTAACTCCGGCTTCCCACAGGCCACCCATGTGAGGAGCGCCAGCTGGGATAAAACGCCTTGAGAAAAGTTTTAAAATCTTTTTCCAATTCACGCGACGCACCTACGAAGTTTGTGCCATTATCCGAAAAGATTGTACTAGGACACCCTCGGCGAGAAATAAATCGTTGAAAGGCGGATAAAAATTTTGCCGTTGACAAGTCTGTAGTAGCCTCTAAATGTATAGCTTTCGTAGAAAAGCAGACAAATATACAGACGTAGCCTTTAGTAATTCGACAAGCCCTACCAGTAAAACTCTTGATATCGAAAGGACCTGCGAAATTAACACCAGTGATGGTGAAAGGCCTATCAAGCGCAGTTTTTTCAGGAGGAAGAGCTGCCATAATTTGACTGCATGAACGTTTTTTGTCAATTATACAACGTTTGCAGCGACTCACAACACCTCGAATTTTAGATTTCAATCGAGGAACCCAATATTCAATGCGAATTATTCGCAGCATCACTTGATTTCCACCGTGAATGGAAATAAGATGCACAAATTCTATCAACAGAAGTGTAAATTTACCCTCGTAAGGCAAAATGATTGGATGTCGTTCCGTATACGAAAGAGACGGTGATTTAACTAAACGACCATTCAATCTCATAACGCCATCTTCATCCAAGAAAGGATTTAGAGGAAGCAAAGAACTCTTCGTATATAAATGCTTTTTTTCCAAAAGACACTTGTACTCTCTAGCAAAATGAAACTGTTGAGAACCTTGGCTAAACGTAACTTAGCTCTTTTTATGTCCATACCCGAAAGAGTTTTACTCTCATAAAAATGACGATCAGATTTGAGAGATAGATGGGTATTAAATTTCACCGCTGGGAGTTTCAATACGAATATAAATTACCCCCGCGTATGCCTTTTGCGAGGCATCAGAAAAAACGTGTAGTTCAACTGAAGAGTCAGGAGTATAACGAACCCATCGCGGAATTTGTATCCTATTAACTTCATGATACGAAGCAATAAATCTTTGCCAATCGCTTTCCGTAGAAAGTGGAAGAGAATCATCCCAATTAATGTTATCAAGCCAAATCCTTTGCATAATCATTTTTGCGACAACAACTACTGGACCTAGCCAACCAACAGGGTCAAACAATTTCGCAATAGTTGACAAAACTTCCCTCTTAGTGTGAATAGATTTGTGGGCTATAGGGTTTACATTAAAGTAAAAACAGTCCAATTGAGCATTTCATTGAACACCCAAAGTCTTTGAACTACTAGACTCGACAAATGTCAAAAGTTTAGCATCAATCAAATGCTCAGACGGAAATTTGTCCAAAATAATGCGTTCATTAGAAGTCCATTTCCTAAGTTCAAATTTAGCAGAAGATAAAGCTGCTATAAGCTGATCACGAGCGCTTAGGACAGTTGAAACGTCATGAGCCCCAGCTAAAACGTCGTCAACATACATACACTTCCGTAGAATGTGTGATGCTAATGGGTACTCAACCTCAGAATCGTCAGCTAATCGTAGTAACGTTCTTATCGCTAGGTAAGGGGCGCAATTAACTCCAAAAGTCACTGTCTGCAACTCATACTCATTAACGTTCTCCGTTGGAGAATCTCTGAACAAAATCCGCTGAAAAGGAGTATGAGAAGAATCTACACGAATTTGCCGATACATTTGCGCAACATCGCAATTAAAAACGAATTTAAACAGACGACACCGCAGAACCAAAAGAACCAAATCAGATTGTAAAGTGGGTCCAACGTAAAGACAGTCGTTAAGACTATTTCCATTAGAAGTTTTATTCGAAGCATTAAAAACTACTCGCAATTTTGAAAAAATTCTTTTCCTAGGAGTTTCTTCAAGTTCCCAAAATCGAAGAAGATTTCTATTGAGATTATCCTCCGTAGAAAAATTTACTTTAGTGGAATAAAATTGGACTTGATGTTGAAAAATTGTACCAGTTGTAATCCAACCGAAAACTGATTTTTGAGCCAAAAGTGAACCCAAAATATTGCGTTTAATTCCTCCCAGAATAATTCTAGGATATAAATCTGCGCCGAGCAAAATGTCAGCAGACCGACTGTCGTAAAAGTTGTTGTCCGCAAATCGTAGATTTGGCAAATTATCCTCTATATAAGATGGAATCACAAAGGATGGCAAATTTCCCGATATTTTAGGTAGGACAAGTGCCACAGTTTCCATTAAAATAGACGGATCTAGTAGAGAGCCAATTTGTATAGAAAAAATTTTTCCGGAACTAGCAGCAACTGCTTGATTCACACCTGAAATTTGAGCATTCGTGAAATGCGTAGACAGTTTCAGGAGGTTTTGCAAACGTTCCTATATTTTTTTTTCCATATTTCATATTATTTATTGAATCTTCCCTTTAAAAACTTTATCCAAATCTTAAAACTAAATATTAATTGTTAAGTCCAGCCAGTGCCAGACTGATGTTATGTGGTTCAACTGGGACCATTATTTCCCCTTATTATTAGCGGACCAGATCCGCAGTGTCCCTCCTCCTAAGACGCTGGTGGCCGTGATTATTAGTTAAGTTACGGGCTAGTATGTTGGGGTGTGTTTCCAGTTTTGTTAAATAGAGTTGACAGTGTCTAATAATTTCATCTTTGACCAGGGGTACATTCAGGTCTTTATGTATGTTGTAATTCCTAACATACCAGGGTGCATTCGTGATCGTTCTCAAGAATTTATTTTGCATTCTCTGAATTTTCCCTATATTGGACGCAGAGGCAGTACCCCAGAGCTGAATTCAGTAGCACCATATGGATTTCATGATCGAATTGTAAATGAGTAATTTGCAGTCCAGGCCTAGTTTAGAGTTTTTGCCAGTAAGCCAAGCGAGTTGAGCAGTTTTTAGCCTCATCTGAGTTATTTTCGCATTTATATGATTTTTCCACGTGAGTAGACGGTCAAGGTGAATACCGAGATATTTCACACATGTGTGTTGGGGTATATTCAGATTATTAATTTTAATGGGTGGATACGTCTCTTTTCTCAGTGTGAAAGTAATGTGGATACATTTTTGTTCATTCACCTTAATTTTCCACTTATCCAACCAAGCTTCCAATTGTGAAATGAGAGTCTGTAACATTCTAGACGCTATTTTTGAGTCATCGTGGACGCTTAAGATTGCAGTATCGTCAGCGAAAGTCGATGTGTGGGTATTAATATCTAATGGCATGTCTGAAGTATAAATGATATATAACAGAGGACCCAAAATGCTACCTTGTGGAACTCCGGCTTGTATATCTTGAGGAGAGCTAACAAAACTTTTTTCAGCAAGAGTGAATTTTCAATTTGTTATATAGCTTTTGAGTAGCTTGTGAGTATTTGTTGGTAACAAAAGTTTTATTTTAAACAGTAGCCCTTCATGCCAAACCTTACCGAAAGCCTGTGAAACATCGATAAAAAGGGCAGAGCAGTATTTTTTCTCCTCGAACGTTTTTCTGACAACAGTAACTAGCCTGTGGGCTTGCTCAATGGTGCTGTGTTTTCTCCTGAAGCCAAATTGGTGTGATGGAATACAGTTGTTTTGTTCCACATAAACAGTTATCTTTTCCATTAGGATTTTCTCGAACAGCTTTGACAAATTGGATAATAGGCTTATAAGCCTATACGATTCCACTTTTGTGTGATCTTTGCCTGGCTTGGGTATCATTTTAACGAGTGAAACTTTCCATTCTGGGGGATAGTATTCAAGGCGTATAATAGCATTAAAAATAAAGAGAATTATCTTTAATGCTATACGGGGTAACTCCAAGAGCATCCTGTTACCGATTCCATCGATACCAGGAGCTTTTTTGGGGTTTAGTTCAAAAATAGCCTTTTCGACCTCTCTCATCTCAAACGTTAATCGGGAGCTGCTCGGTGCTGGGGTAAAATCGGTGGCAACTCTGTTACAGAACTTGTTATATTTGGCGTGAATACTTTTCTTAAATGTTATACAAACAGATCTCCTTTTTCAGTATCATTTCTAGCCCAACCTCCGTCTGATTTTCTCAAAGGAGGCTTACATAAGACAGGTCTTTTTAAATTTTTCGTTGCACGCCATAATGAGTAATCAGTTCTTGATGTTGGATCTAAATTTTCAAGATATCTGTTTAATGAAGCAGTTCTCTTATGTTCAAGTAGCTTTCTTAATTTTTTAGTGCATTCTTTCAACCGTTCCTTAAGTTGAGGAGATCTGTGCTGTTGCCACTCTCTTCGAGCTCTTCTTTTTTCATTTAAGAGTCGTTCGACATCGACAGACAAAATAATATTTTGTCTGTTGTGTCGGGGGGGGTTTGGTAGCAAGTTGAGCAGCAAGTTTGAGATTTAGTTCAAAATTTTGAATCGAGAGGTCGATATCTTCCGGTGTTCTTAACGGTATATTTTCCGAGCAATGTGTACTGATAAATTTTTTATACTTCAGTCAGTGCTAAGTCACCAGAGGGGGGTACAATTCCTCGGGGGTTTAAAATAGTAACAACTGTAGGTGTGTGATCAGATGAGAGATCCAATAATGGTTCTACATGAACCAATTCTCTCGCAATAGACATTGTTATTCCAAAGTCTATCAGATCGGGTATTTTTCGACGATCCGTTGGCCAGTACGTGGGTTCTCCACTAGAGATCACATCCATACCCAGCTTAGAAATTGTATTAAACGAAACACGGCCCTTAGGGGTAACAAGACGTGACCCCCGAATGTATGCTTGGCATTATAGTCTCCAGCTGCCAGAAAACGCGGTCCTAATGATTCGAAAAAGACTGTGTACTGATCCTCCGTTATGGAGAATCTGGGGGGAGAATAAATTGACGAAATCACTAAGTCCTTATCGAATTCTTCAAAACATATAGTAGTGGCCTGAAGATAATTTTCGCAAAGATCACACATAAGAAAATGTTTTAATCTAGATTTAATGAGAATAGCTGATCCTCCACATGACCTGCCTCTTGGGTCCTTAGTATCATACATTGTGTACCCGCGAATTGAAAATGAACTTCTCAGGGTTAAATGGGTCTCAGAAATAAGCATTACGTCAATTTGCTGATTTCTGAGAAAATACTCGAGCTCTTCTTTATGTTGGCATATGCCGTTAGCATTCCAGTAAAATATTTTCAAACTGTTCATGGTTTAGTTAACAAATCTTGCATCAAAATAGACTGATTTCTCATCATCTCTTGCATCATATTACTCATTGAGTTTGTAAAGTTAGTAACAGTTTGAACCAGGGATTCAATGGATGCTTCAAGTCTGCTGAAATTTTGTATCTGGGATTCAGATTGAGAAAGTGGAGCATTTGGATTAACTTGTGTGGCTTGTGGAGTTTTTGGGGGCTGTGGTTGTCCTCTTAGAACTTCAGAGTATGAAGCACTGTTGGTGATAATTTGTGGGTATTGTGGAATATAAAATTCCGGTTCTAACTGTGATTTCATTCGGGGGTTTCGGGTTCTGTTCAATTTTGAGTTTTTTAATTTTAAATATACCTCACAACCTCTGTAATTAGCAGTATGGGGGTTACCGCAATTGCTACATTTCTTTTCAGTATTTACTGTCTTTGGTTTGGTGCAGTCAGCTGTGCTATGCAGCTCACCGCAAACTACGCAAACTGTATGTAGTCTACAATAAGACCTAGTGTGACCATACTCCTGGCAGTTCATACACTGAGCAGGTCCTCGTCGCTTATGTGGTGCTTCAACTGTAACTCTATAGTGTAGTAAGTACCTAAGTTGATAAATAGGGTGTGTTTCATTTTTCTTCAACTTGATATCGCCAGGCTCTAATTCAACTCGGAAAAGGGGTTGGGGGATCTTATCCCGGTTTCTAATATTAACAACGGACTTAACTTTAAAGCCGTTGATTTCGAGCGCCTTCTTTACTTCAAGTGGGTCATTGTATGATTCAATACCCTTAATCACTATCTGAAGACCTTTGCTGCTCTTCAACTGGTAAGTATAAAATTTTTTTTCTGGATTCAAAAAATGATACTAATTTTCTGAAATTGGATTCACATTGAACTTGAATCTTAGTTTCAACAATTTTACCATTTCTTATTGGCACAATATAAAAAAAAATTTTCCCCAATAAGGCTGACTAGGGTTTTAACAAATTCATTTGAATTTTGCTCTCTTAGATAGATAGGGCGAGGTCTTTGTGGTTTAGGTATCACCGGGGCATCATTATCTTCGCTTTCCAGTATGGCAAAACGGTTTTGGGATTGAGTGACATTTATTTCACCTCTACTAAGCTTAGGATAGGGAGCTGTTTTAGCCGATTTTGGGCTTCTTTTCCTCTTAACTATTTTAACATACCTGTCTAATCCAGTCTGTACCAATGGTTTGGCGGTAATGATGGCTGGCAGGTCAACATTGGGTGTTGCGCCAGTTGAGGGGTTAATAGTTAAACTACTTACTAACGGAAAGTGAAGCATACTTTGGGGCTGTTTTAAGTTATTAGGTTGAGCCATAATATTGATATCACTGTTTAACGTAGAAGAAGATGTTGTTGGTGTTTTAATAATCTCACTATTTGTTGATATTGTAGCTGTAGGTTTTGGTGAAGTCAAAGCAGACAGCGTTTTGTGTGTTGTTGTTAAACTAGGCACTGTATTTGTTGGCACTTTTATATTTTCATGTTCCTTTGTGTTATTGGTTTTAATTTTTTCACATGAGAGTAAAGGAGAACATGAACGGGATCTCTCAATTGTTTTTGCGGTTAAATAATTTTTGTTGTAATTGGGATCACTAATGTTTTTATTAACATTGATGTTATCTCCCTTTAGAAAAACGTAGGCATTTCTGCCATTTGCACTGAGCCTTCTCTCCTCTTGAATTATAGAGCTCATATGCTCTTTTCTTTATAAGAAAGAAAATAATAAACAAAACAAACAAGACAAATCCCTGTTTGTTAAGGGTTTTTTATAAATGTTTTTTTTTATTTAAATTTTAAATTGAACACGGTTTATTTGTTTTTTGTAATAAATATATTATTTTTTAAGCGTCCAAGCGCTGTTGTTTTTTTATATATTTTTTTAAACACTAATAAGCCGATATTTTAATAAATTCACGGACAGAATAAATAACACGTCTATCCTTTTCGACTGTTACACTGTTTTTTTCAGGCGGTTTTGCAAACGTTCCGATATGAACGAAGCTTCAGAACCCGGATCAATAAGAGCACGGGCTGGAAACGTAATACTCTGGTGACCGATATTCACCATAGCTGTCCCTAGAATAACCGACCTATTTTGCGCGATATGAAATACCTGCTGATTCGCACGAGCTGCGGCATCAGAAGTGGATGGTAGCGATGAATCAACCTGTGTGAAGTTCGCATGCTGATAAGCAGGAACCGAATTCGCATTGGTTGAAAAATTCTGTCGAACAAAATTCGAATTCGTATCATTAGGCCGAGCGGAGCTCGTATTCGAATTATTTTGTTTCGCCGAATTTCCCAAAAAGGACGCATCACGATGTAACATCGTATGATGGCGCTTGTTGCATATGGTACAATTGTGTGTGCTCTTTCAACTTTTTAAGTCATGAGCCCGAGACAAACAATTTACGCAGCAGTGAAATCGTTTCACTGTAGAAAATCTATCTGCCACAGACTGGCTCCTGAAACGTGGACAATGCCGTAGATTGTGATCTTGATTCTTGCATATAGGGCAAGAATTATTTGACGATGTGGAAGAGGAAGAAGAAGACGCATTAGTGTAATGAGTCCTAATTTTGTTCCCAGAAGACTTATTCAAAGTTTCCGAAGCTTTTATGTCACGAACACAATCTAAAGTTAGGGCCCTTTCCGTGAGAAAGAGGTCCAAATCTTTCCAGAGTGGTAAAGCCGATTTATCCCTTACACTCTGTTCCCAAATATTCACGGTGGCCGATGGTAACCGTCGAATGGCGGTAGAGCCAAATTATGGCAGACGTTATCCACCAAATTTTCAGTCGTTAACTGCAACTTCATTTCCGTTTCACACTTTCGCAGCTTGTCATTTATTTTCGACAAACAAGTAACATACGCGCGATAGGTGGACTTGTATTTAGATTTTACCACTTCATTAGCCGAAGGTTCCGCCTTTCTCAACGTTGCGTTATAAGTCAGGCACTCGTTGTACGTGGTCTTTACCGTATCCCACAAAGATTTTAATTCTGCGCCCTCAATTTCAAGACTACATTGAGTATGAAAATCTTCGCGCAGGTCGTTAAAATTCGCTTCGAATTCAATTAGAGCATCCGAAGCTCTAATAAAAAGGTCAAGTGCGGTCACTGACATGTCGAAATTAGTTGTTTTCAAAAAAAACTAAAAGAAAACACGAAAAACTCCGAAAATGTACGAAAATCAAAACTTGTTAAAATATATCTCGAATAATTATTAAATTCCACACAAAAAAAAATTATTTTTAGTTATAAAATAAAATAATTCACCGAAATAATTATTAAATTTCACAAAAATTCGAAAAAATATTTTTAAACAATTTTCTAATTGAAAATACACTTTATAGGAAGCGACTATAACCATCTGTAGAGTGACCGATAAAATATAGCAAGAATCCGAAAAAAAATTATAAAAATAAATTTCATAAAAAAAATCAAACACTTTATATAGCGACTATGACCTGTATATATACGTGTAGGGTAATATTGATGACGTCACCAATTGTACAACAACCATACAGTGTATATTTTTACTTTAAGTGTATATAAAAAAGGCACTAGCTTTAACCGTACGTATGTATATATGTCCCAAGAAGAACGCAATTTTTAAATCTGGCAACATTCGAAGTGTCATTGTTTGACATTTGAACAATTGTTATTGTTTGCTAGTAGAAGGTACGAGGTTAGTAAAAATGGAGCGCTACACGAATGAACAACGCATTCTCATTGTGAAATTGTTTTACCAAAATGGTGAAAGTTTTGCGGCTACAGTTCGCAAATTGCGATCAATTTGGGGTCACAATAATGCTCCAAAAGAGTCAACTGTAAAGAGATTAATGGATAAATTTGCCGAAACTGGGTCTGTTAGTGATGTAAAGACAACAACGCGCCATCGACCAGGTCGATCGACCGAAAATGTCGCAGCTGTACGTGATGATGTCGCTCAAACTCCATCCACCTCAATTCGACACTGAGCTCAGCAAATTGGTGTCTCCAAATCCACTTTGCAGCGAATTTTGACGAAAGATTTGCATCTTCATGCATACAAAGTTCAATTGACTCAGGAACTGAAGCCAGCTGACCATGGACAGCGAAGGGAGTTCGTTAATTGGGTATTGGAGAGACAACATGAAAATGCTGATTTTGCCGATAAAATCATCTTCAGTGACGAGGCCCATTTTCATCTTGATGGCTTCGTCAATAGGCAGAATTGTCGCATTTGGGGTGAGGAAAATCCTCGAGTGATTCACGAGAAGCAAATGCAACCTCAACGTGTCACTGTGTGGTGTGGTTTTTGGGCTGGAGGAATCATTGGACCTTTTTTTATGAAAATGAGGCAGGTCAAGCGCAAACAGTCAATGGTGTTCGGTATCGTGAAATGATAACCAGTTTTTTCTTGCCTAGAATTGAAGAAATGAATGTGGAGGGCATGTGGTTCCAACAAGACGGCGCCACATGTCATACAGCCAGAGAAACAATTCAATTGCTGCATCAGTCATTTCCCGGTCATGTTATTTCGCGTTTTTGAGATCAGAATTGGCCATCTAGATCGTGCGATTTAACACCATTAGATTTTTTTCTTTGGGGTTTTTTGAAGTCGATGGTTTACGCGAATAAGCCGACGACGACACAAGCCTTAAAAGAGGAAATTGGACGCTGCATTAATGAAATACCGCAGCATTCATGCAAAACGGTCATTGAAAATTTCATTAAAAGATCGCGTGCATGCCAGCAAAGCCGCGGCGGCCATCTGCACGATATATTGTTCCATACATAACCCCATTCTGTCTACTTTACGATATAATAAAGTTTCACGATTTTTTTTTAAATATCTGTGTTTTATTTAAAATTTAAAAATTGCGTTCTTCTTGGGACACCTTTTTTTTAGCGTACAAACAAACGAGGAAAGCAATATAAAAAAATAAACAAGATAAATATACGTATGCATGTATGTAGGTATGTTCGTATGGTAAATGTACCAACTTACAAAAAGTAAATTTATTAAAAAGTACTAATAAATTACTATCACACGGTTACCGACGGGTTTTTAATTAAGGCAAATAACAAGACAAATTCTATTTTATAATTTATCTATGTACTTTAAACACTAATTTAAATTTCAACACAAAAAATAAAATCACAAAATTGTGATTCCTCTAGAAAATAAATTTTTTGTTTTTCCGTTCGCGTAACCAAACACACCGTTGAGTAAAAACAATAAAAAATGTTACCGCGTAGGGTTGAAATACGATCAACCACCACAATCAACATATTAAATAAATCTTTTGATTTGTATATTTTTTTCACTTTTTATTTTTCCTAGCACTAAAAAAAATGATACGCACCTTTTTTATCCGGACTTTGTAAAATATGGTACAAAGTTTTTTGATGATAGGGATGAATCGCCAAAATTCAATCAAAATGGAGAACTACTGGAAATATGTATTAAAATTTTACCAATATTAAAACTTTTGCTTATTAATTTTTTTTTACCAATATTAAAACTTTTTTTTCTACGACGTAGAAAATTATGGAAATAAAAACAAAGGTTTTATATTTGGTTATTAGAGAAAGGGTCTCTATAATTTTATTTAAATATATTTATGTTACCTTAAAAATCTTCTTTGCTCGTAGTGCTGTTGTTGATATCCAATAACGAATTAATAATAAAAATAGAAAGAGCGCGGTAGCTAACAACTCGTTATAAAAAGAGTAAAAACTCCTTACAAAGCAAAAGAAAGAATTAACCCTCAATTGGGTTTGAGGTTTTGAAAAGACCAAATTTTAATTATAAAAATTCTTGGCTTAAACAGAGTTAGTCAACGAAATGGAGCGTAGTGGAGTAATCGAACCATCTTCTAGCCAATGGAGCTCGCCTATAGTTTTAGTTAAGAAAAAAGATAGTAGCACTGGATTCTGTGTTGACTACAGAAAACTAAACGATATCACGAAGAAGGACAGCTATCCACTACCGAGAATTGACGACACTCTAGACACGCTAGCAGGAACCAAATGGTTCTCCACATTGGATTTGCAATGTTGTTATTGGCAAGTAGAAATTTGTCCGTCACCTGTGCCTTTAGCAGTTTAATGTGATGCCCTTTGGACTCTGCCATGCTCCAGCAACATTCGAGCGTTTAATGGAAAATGTGCTGAAATGACTGCACTGGAAAACTTGCCTAGTGTACCTTGACGACATAATTGTCATGGGAAGAACTTTCGATGAACACCTGAAGAACTTAGCAGAAGTCTTAAGGCGAATGTCTGCGGCTGTACTCAAGCTTAGCGCAAAGAAATGTACACTGTTTCAGAGGGAAGTCAAGTATTTGGGGCACCGCGTAACTGCAGAGGGTATATCAACCGATGAGGATAAGATTCGGGCTGTTAATTATTGGCCTCGCCCGAAAAATCTGCACGAGTTGCGCAGCTTTTTAGGTCTCTGCACATACTACCGACGATTTGTACCAAATTTTGCCAGTGTCGCTGCGAGTTTACATAAGCTGACCAAGAAGGTGCGAGCATTTCGTTGGGGTGAAGCTCAAGAACAAGCATTCCTAAGGCTCAAGGAGTTATTATGTACGGCACCGATTCTTGGATATCCTGTGGCCGGAGAAAAATTTGTGCTGGATAGCGATGCAAGCGGACACGAAATAGGAGGTGTGCTTTCGCAGGTGACCAATGGAACCGAAAAAGTCATAGGCTATTACAGTCGAGTACTTTCAAAACCCGAAAGGAACTACTGCGTAGCACGGAGGGAACTCTTGGCGACGGTATAATGTGTAAAGCACTACCACAATTATCTGTACGGTCAGCTCTTTCAACTAAGAACCGACCATTCTGCACTCAGGTGGCTGCTGCAATTTAAACAACCAGAAGGGCAGCTAGCTCGTTGGATTGAACGACTTCAAAGCTATGATTTCAGCATCGAGCACAGGAAAGGCATACAGCATTGCAATGCGGACGCCCTTTCAAGACGCCCCTGTAATTAAGAGTGCAAACATTGTTCGCGGGCTGAAGGAAAAGAGTGTATTGTTGATATAAGACTAACGCATATTGAGTCAAGTGAAGCCTGGTCGGCGGCGCAACAGAATGACCCCATACTGCCAAAAATTATGTCAGCCAAAGCAAAGGACAGGAGGCCTACCCGTGAACAAATATCAGCTGAAAGTCCGCTAATGAGGGCATATTGGGTCCAGTGGAACAGTCTGCGGGTAATTAATCACTGCTTATACCGTGTATGGGAAAGTGCGGACGGCAAAACTGAGACAAAGCTAATTGTGGTGCCGACAAGCAAAATAGACGAAGTGTTAAAAAAGTTCCATGACGGTCCCAGTGGTGGTCACCTCGGTGTCACGAAAACCCTAGACAAGTTAAAACAACGATTCTACTGGGTCGGCTGCCAGCAAGTTGTAAGCGACTGGATAGCAAATTGCGCGCAATGCATCGCAGCTAAAGGACCAGTAAGAAGAAGTCGTGGCCAACTTCAACAATACAACTCGGGTGCCCCATTTGAGCGGATAGCAATGGATGTAGCAGGCCCTTTCCCTGTCAGTGATTCCGGAAACCGTTACGTTCTTGTGGTGATCGACTATTTCAGTAAATGGCCTGAGGTGTACGCTATACCGAACCAGGAAGCCAGAACGATAATAAGCGCATTTGTGAACAACTGTGTGTGCCGCTACGGTGTTCCAATAGAATTACACTCTGACCAGGGAAGGAATTTTGAATCTGCTATCTTCAAGGAAATGTGTGAGTTGTATGGAATAAGAAAGACAAGAACCACCCCACTGCATCCACAATCTGATGGTATGGTCGAAAGATTCAATCGCACTTTAGAGGAATACTTAAGAATAGTGGTCAGTGCACATCAGAAGGACTGGGACGAACACATTCCCAAATTTCTGCTGGCATACAGATCGGCTGTTCACGATTCCACCTCCCGCTATTGATAAAGACAACGACAACGCTTCCCGGGAACAAGAAGACCTGAACGAACTTCATGAGTTTGTTCGCAATCGAATTAAAATAGTCAGCGATAAGATGAAGGCAAGGTACGATAGGGCAGCAAATTCTGAAGGATTTAATGAGGGTCAGCTGGTTCTGCTATTTAACCCGCAACGAATACATTTAACCGTATACAGAATACAGAAAGATCAGAGCCCAAGGTCAAAATTGAAGGTTGTTCATCTGGAACGACTAGCCAACTATGGAAAAGGAATAGCTATGTCTGTTCGGGAGGAACAGGCTTAAGTGGGCGGCAGTGTTACAAGAAATTTCTACACCTAGAAATTTCTTCACACAAACTTTGGCAGCTAAAAAAATCTAGTGTCGTAATAAACTGGAAATAACTAGAATACCTGACTACTCATATAAATACTGGTTCAGTTTATAAGTAAAACGCAGAGTGTGAAGAACTAAAGTGTGGCTAACGTTTAGTCTATCTAAATCGTGTAAATAAAGTGTGCTATTAAAGTGTATTTCTGTAATTTTTAGTGACGGTTATAAATAAATAGAGCTATAAATTATTTCAAACAGTGTTTATTATTTGCAATATAGAAAGAACTCGATTTGTTTAAAAGGTAAGTAAATCAACGATTTTATAAAGGCTAAAATCGTAACAATATTATTATATTTTACATCAAGTGTTTATTTGAACATAAAATAATGTTATTTTTAATATATTTATATCACACGTGGCGATTGTGTGGGTTTTTTTCGAATTTGTTCGGGGACAGCGAAAAATATGTCAATATATAACGACACTTATATATACAGATTGGGATGAGTGCTTGAATGCTTCCACGTTAATACAATGGCCCGTACATTGAGAAGACTGAAATACCCAGATGGGTGAATTTTCACCTGATAACGATCCATGGATTTTGTGATGCTTCCGAAAAATCATACGCTGCAACACTCTCTGTTTGCACCACCTCTTCCCCGTTTGAGGTACAATCGCAGTTGCTTGCATCCAAAACAAAAGTAGCTTCAGTAAAATATGAGACGTTTGTAGCTCTGTGGAGCGGCATTAATGACAAACATGGTTGAGTCATTGTCCGGTCAGTTAAATATTACTTAAGAAAAGATTTACCTTTGGACAGATTCAACCATTGTTTTGACTTGGCTTCAGAAGCCCCCGCACAGTGTCTATGGAACATAGACAAAAATCAAAAATAAAATGTTGGTCATGAATATTGATAAATAATATATTTTTGGAAAGATTATAAAACCACTAAAAAATATGAAAAAAAAAATCTTTTTGGTTTAACTCTTTTATGCGCCATTAGAGGGCGCTTAACTTGGACAATTTTAAGCAATAATGGTATAACAATAAATATGGCTTTTAGTTGTTTAACAAAAAAAATATATAAAATTAATTTATGGTTTGGTTTTTATTTTGTCTTAATATATTTGTAATCGACTAAAAATATACTGTACAGTATAAATCTTTAGTACAATTATTTTTATGGATCTGAAAATTACTTTTTTTGTGTTTAAAAATCGAAATTTACAAAACGTTGATGGAGTAAAAAAATAAAATACGAAAAAAGGGCTATTTTTTTTTGTTGTTTTTCAAAGTTTATACTATTATCTCAAAGATATTGAAAAGAAAAGAATTGAACCAATATTTTGCCACAAATTACAAAAAACATGTTTTTATATGTGTCTATTTTCTTAATTTATACTAAAATTTGTTCCACTTTTAAAGTGCCAAAATTTGAAATGACGTAAAAAAAAATAAATATTTACCATAAATATGGATGAAAAATATATTTTTGGAAATATTATAAAGTAGCTTAAAATCGTGTAAGAGAATATTTTGATTTTACCTTTTTTTAGAGCCACGAAAGGGCGCTAAACTTAGAGAATTTGAAGCAAAAGTAGTTAAACACAAAAAAAAAATTTTAGATGTTTCACAAAAAATTAAAAATTAAGTTTTTCAAAAAGTGGCTTAAAGTTTTTTTATTTAATTGTTCTAGTTTATTTGTAATAAGCTAAAAATATAATTTTTTTTGTAAGTTTTAATGTAAAATTTTAAAAATTGTTTTTTGTGAAACATCTAAAAATTTACAAAACTTTGATGTAGTAAAAAAAATACGAAAAAAGGGTTATTTTTTTGTAGTTTTTTAAATTTATACTATTATCTCAAAGATAATGAAAAGAATAGAACAAATATCTTACCACAAATTATAAAAAATCATGTTTTTAAAAATGTCTATTATTATGATTTTTTCATAAAATTTATGCAATTTTGTAGTGTTAAAAATTAAAATGAAGTCAAATAAAATAAAGCTCCCCGATAATATATTTAAAAAAAACATATTTTTAGAAAGATTATGAAGCGTTGTGTGAAAAAAATTTAGATTTGACTCTTATTTGTACTACTAGAGGGCTCTAAATATGTGGAATTTTAAGGAAAACTTGTTAACAAGAAATCGGGTTTAATTACAGATATCACGAATAGTGTATTCGAGTGTATTCATCACAAATAGTGTATTCAAAATACCAAATTTCGAATAAAAAGTGCAATTTTCTTAATAAAATGATTACACACACTTAGGCCGAATTTTTGGGATGTGAGTTAAACTTATGTTTTTTAACATAAATTTGTCGGAACAACTTTTCGTTACATAAAATTTTGGTTTTCATTGAAATAAAATAAATTAAAACAAATTTCAAAATCAGTATTCAAATTAAAAGCTGCGATAAACTGAGTTTAAAGATAATCTACATCCTAAAAACTCAAAATTAGACAACAAATAAACTTTTTCGACTGTAACTATTCATTTTCGCTTATTTAATTTTTCGTATTATTTAAAATGTTCCATCCTTGATAATATTTGTCGCATTCTTTGTGTTGTTTTATCATATTGACATATTATTTACCGGTATTAAAATTTATTAAATTAGGGATGAGAACGTGACATAGTTTTTATTCAATAAAAAGTTTTAAAAATTTAATCACGGATTTCTAACATGCGTGGTAAACGAAATCATGCGTAGTTCGACATCTTCGTAACGGATCTATCGATAATTTCGGTAGACGTGTTATGTAACTGTATTTTAAGGGTAATGCCATTTAAAATAATTTCAATAAACCTATTGTTTGTCAAACCTATTTTTTAATAATCTGTCTATCTCTATTGTTAATACATACAAAATATCAAATAAAAACACTGTATTTAAAATTTTTAAATTTTTTGTGATGGCTTCTATTTTAAAAAATTCTGATTTAATTGATGGTGGTCGAAATATAGGTTTAAGACCCCATAAAGTATATATATTCGTGATCCTTATGCAACTTTAAGTCGATTTAGCGATGTCCATCTGTCTGTCTGTCCGCCTGTCTGTCTGTTGAAATGGCGATCACGACGCGAAGACGCAAGCGGGGGTGCCTATTTTTACCCAGATTATTGAACATCCTTCCGAGCAGTTAGGTATTTAAAATATGTAAAATCGGTCAAGCGGTTCAAAAGTTATGAGTAAAAATGTGAAGGTACCTCTAAATTTTCCATACAAATTTGTACAATTTTTCTGTATCTATTTTTTTCTGTTAAGTAAAAATGTTATTAAGTCTTCTTCTTGTTCGATTACATTTATTGTCTTACATACTATGAGAATAATAACATTTTTAGAGCTATATGTGTGTTACTCCTATAACTAATTTAACGTAAAAAGCAAGATTGTTGAAGTCGCTAACAGAGCAGACCTCTGTAAATAACATTATTAAAACTAAATAAATAACATTGTTAAAACTAAATAACAAAAGTTCTGTTACATAAATTGACAAAAAATATTCATATCACAGTTCATGCAAAATTTAGTATATACGTATATCATCTTCAGCCCCTATGATTGCCGGAGGCAGGGCTCATATAGAATGAGGTAAGGTTCAGAGGAGTTGGATCGTCATTAATACGTCCATTAATTATATCAACAGAAGAAATATATGTAGATCCAACCCAGATGGTGTTTTTCTCGCTTTTGTATATTTGGCTGACAAACATATTATCGTGTAGCGCAAGTTTCTCAACAAATCTGGCTTACAACGACATGGAGTACCTACAGAAGGGTAGAACATCGGCGTTTTCATAGACGTAACTATTTGAAAATAGTTTTATGAAATTTTCATAATTTTTTCCGATGCATTTCTTTAGGATTTTCCGTATAGTAAACCAGATTGGGTTTTTCTGTTAAGATTTGTTGGTTTTTCGTTTCATTCCATCAAATGTATTTTTTGTTTTGTTTTTGTAACGAAAGACATTTATATCTAAAGAAAGAGCAAAATACATAATTGCTTTAGTGCCGCTACTTTTGAATAGGTGGCGCTGAATTAACTAAAACAATACCCTCGGCGATATAGCCTTGGATTAGGCTTTCAATTTATTTATTTACCAAAAATATTAAATTAACTACATACTTTAAATTATAATGCATTCAGATATTGCTAGTAGATTTATTACATAATTTTAAAGTCAATTTATCAAATGGTTGACGTAATAAAAGCATTTGTTTCACATTTTTATGTCAAAAAAGAAATTTTAATAGAGGAAAATTGTATTTTTTATTTCATTTATATTTTTGAGAATTGAGGATTGGCAAATGTATATTATTGTTAATTTTTTCTTTTATAAAAAAATACACATGAATAAAGTGCAATATTGTGCTCTTAAACATCTAAATGAATATTGATTTAAAAAATTAAGGTATAATATGCACATAAAACATATAGTTTTTGGCAAATATTCATTTATGTTACGAAGAAAATAGAAAATCAATAATACTCTACTGCATATTGTAGCACAATATGGCTAATGGAGACTAGCTCTGCAGCAAAATATGCCTAATGGAGAATGCACCTTCTGATGGGCCATCTATTGACAAATAGTTACAACTCATGTTCTTTCATTAATAAATTAATTTCTTTGCTGTATTCTCTCTATTAGACAAACACACTTCAATTTTTTTAAAGAAAGAACATTCGTTGCAACTATTTATCAATACGTGGCGCATCAGAAAGTGCATTCTCTTCATTAGGCGTATTCAGCTGCAGAGCTAGTTCCGCTTAGCCGGAACAAAATTGAGTATTTGACAAAAACTATGCTTGAAAATGTGTTTTTTGTGCAGTCCATGTTTAAAAAACTAGTGAAAATGTAAAGGTGCCTCTAAATTGCCCATACAAATTTAGTACAATTTCATAGTAGGGACTGGAACATAACATATTTTTTCACCAGTCGCTTAGCAATAAATATTTTGTATTTACCTCAAACATTTTTTCACAACTAAAATTTTTTTCACCACAAAAAATTTTTTCACCTTAAACATTTTTTTTCACCTCAAAATTTTTTTTTTCACCAGAAAAGTTCTTTTCACATCAAAAAATTTTTTCACCTATGTATATAATTTTACTTCAAAAGATATGTTATTTGTATCAAAAACAGAAGAGAACATCTTTTTAGGATATTGGTGGAGGGTATCCAAAGATTCGGCACAGCCGAATTTAGCCCTTTTTTACTTGTTTACTGTTAAAATGAAAAAGTACTGGAATATAAGCAAATACATAAAATAGAAGTTTTTTTGAAAATAAATATTCTACATGGCTTCGTTGAGCGAAGACTCAACTACCGATGTTAGTTGGTTGGAAGTTTATTTTTTTTCGTTTTAAGTTTTTTTATTTTAAAAACTTCCCAAGTTGTGAATATACAAAAGAAATTTTGAAATTAATTTGGTAAGTTTGAATGTAATCGGTTAACTTTTACAGATTTTATGTAATTTTTTTAAAAAAGGATATATGACAGGTAAGCGTGTACTTCCTTCGATTGGAATGAAAATTGGCAGACACGTTAATAACTTTGTTCTAATAACAATTATCGATTTTCGTTAGGTTCTGACCAAATTTGAAGATTTTATTACATTTTTAAACATAAGGATATATGGGAGGTAGGCGTGTCCTTGCACCAATTTTTCCAAAATTTCGTTTATCTTCTAATTAACAAACTAAAATAGCGTACCAAATTTCAGTAAGCTACGATAACTCCTTCTATTTTTGTCCACTCGTTATATGGGAACAAAGCACTGCGCCCCGTGCCATTTGCTAACTTTTGCAGCGAATAGAGTTGCACTAATTGAGAGAAAAGTTGGAATTGAGAACTGGTCTCACGTTGTTTCCAAACATAACCCCGCCGATTTGGCAAGTCGTGGATCTCTTGCTCGTGATTTAATTGAAAAATTTGTATGGTGGGATGAGCCAAAATGGTTATCTCAACCAAGGCCACAAAAATCGATAAATATTTGTTCTCATTTGGAATGCGTTGTTTCTCAAAACTCCCCGAAGAAAATAATTGATATTTTCGACCCATTTGCTGATTTACCCCAAGCAATGCAAATTATTGCATATTGGTTTCGCCCGTCTTCACTTTTTGCGAAAACGTATTACTCATGCGGAAATGAAATTCGTAAAAGATCGTCTGTTTATAGTATGTCAGCAAATTTATGTTCCCAAATATTCGATGCTATCAAAAGAACTTCCCCTCCCTTCTAAAGGCCATATACTGTCTTGAAATCCCTTTATTGACCTGAATAGGTTTGTTAGAATGAACTTTCGGCTTGTTCATGCATCCGGACTGACGTATGACGAAAAATACCCTAGAATTTTGCCCTATTCAGCGGCCTTTACGGATTTTTTTGTAAAACATGTACATATTTCTACTATTCATGGTGGGCAGTCGTTAATGCTCCGCACCATACGAATGGAGTTTTGGGACCCGAATCTGATAAATTTAATTTGTAAAACTATTCGTAATTCCACTATTTGTGTATTACATAAAAAAAAATCGGGACAACATATTATGTCCGCTTTATCTCTAGAAGGAACTTTTCTAACGAGGCCCTTTACACACACATGTCTAGACTTCGCTGGACCCTTCGATATAAAATCCTATAGGGGTAGAGGTTGCCGTACAACAAAAGGCTTCGTTTACTTTGCAATAAATGCAATCCATTTAGCAGCAACTGCATGTCGCCAGAAACGTTCTTAACACCGTTCACGCGTTTTTTCTCGCGACATGGTTGCCCTTCCCATTTATACTCCGATAATGGGACAGCGTTTGTTGATGCTTCTAATACGCTAGAGGTAGGTCGAAAACATTTTATTTCTCACCTTAAACAGCAGCTTTTTTCTCAGAGTAATTTTCAAATTGTGCAATGGAGCATTATATCCCCCTCACATGGGCGGACTCTGAGGAGCTGTCATTAAGTTTTAAAACCCACTTAAAAAAGATCTCGAACGCTCAAACATTTACGCATAAAGAGTTTTACACTATGCTCACAAGGATAGAAGCTTGCCTAAATTCACGGCCCTTATCTCCAATAAACGAAAATCCACACGAAATTGTTTCTCTAAAACCCGGTCATTTTCTTATTGGTGCACCGTTATTATCTCCTCCTGAACCCAATTTATTCAATGTGTCACTTAGTCACGCTAATAGGTAGCGGAAGCTAAAAATTCTTTACCATCAATATGAACAAAATTAACCCTTCCTTTTTCTTCCCATAGGTTGAAAATGTCGTCAGTCAGTCGCCGCCTTGAAGTCCACTGACCAGAGGATGCCTAAAATCCCGAAAATGCTACCACTGGGTCTTCAAAGCGGGGTCTTGCTTGAAAGCTTTGCAAAAAGGACCATCCGCTACGCAAATGTTTTCGTTTCAAGCGCATGTCGGTGGACCAACGGATTCAAGCGGTAAAATGGTTGAAATATTGTTTTAACTGTCTGGCAACATCAAAGTGCGATAGTGGGGATCGGTGCATCGAATGCCTTGAAAAGCACCATACGTTTCTGCACCGACAACCCTCTATAAATCTGGACACTGGGAATAAAAAGAGGACACGTCAAAAATGTAATCAACAACAACGTCACCAACATCAACGTAACCAACATCAGCATCAACCACCACAATGTCAGTGTGGAACACGTAGGGGCGATAACACCCATATAAATTATGGTGGGAGTGGTAGCCAACCGGCTACCATAGTCATAAACGTCCACTCCGGACAAAATTTTTATTTTTTTTTTTTTGTTTTTTTATTAAAAAAATAAGAATACTCATTGTTTTAATTTAAAAAAAATGAATTGAATTTTTATAAAAACGAATTTTTATTTAGTTTTAAGTTTTTTTTTGAATTGTATTTAAATACCCGTCTGAATGACGACCTCGCACTTACTCCTTATCTACTCTAGTTGCACCCGTGCAAGGGGGCGGGATGTTTACGCGTAAAATGCTGAACACACCTATTGTTAACATAACGAAACTTATTTTCTCAGATTTGCTTCGCCAAGCTAACATTTTAATACTCTTGTATCCACCCGCAACTAAGATACGTTGCCAATCATTTAAAACCGAATTATTTTATTTTTATAAATAAATTAAAATAACGATTTTAGAAAAAATTCTGACCTGCATTTTTTATTTCTTAAATTTTTGGGGAACATTATTTGAGCAAAACAAAATCAGTAATATTTTTAATATAAAAAATATTATTTCAAATAAAAACACCTTTTTAAATTGAAAAAAAAAATTAAATGAAATTAAAAAATATGAAATGCTATTCAAAAAAAAATCACAAGGTTATTCTATTGATATAACTGGGGGTCAATTCCGAATAAAGTTGCTTTGCGAAGTGCTAAATAATATATCATTTTCAATTCACAGTTATTTTTCACTTCATGTTTTAATTTTGAGCGATTCCCATTCTCGTTATGAAAAAAATGTTGTTATAATCACTATCTGTTAATTTTATTTCATTCAGCTCGTTCCATGAGTTTTAAATCAAAATTTTATTAAAACACTTAAAATAATTATTTTTTCATTAAAAAATAAACATTTAATATAAAGAAATGTCTTTATATGCGTTTATGTATCTGGAAGAGAAACAAAAGGCAAGTTTTTGTTTTGTTTATTATGTTTTATTTTTGTAGTGTTGCAAACATGGATTTTTTGAATGCGATTTGATCGTTTTTTGTTTTTATAATAATAATTTCGTAATTAAATTAAAAAACTATAGGCTCGTTTGTTTCGAATTTTATATCTATATCTATAACTACTTGTAAAGAAAACGACTATCCCTAGTCAAGTAGACTTTTCTTTATTTTTTGTAAACAAATACAATTTGGACTTTTGGGGCCGCCTGTGTACGAAAGTAGTTTTCGTACATGGACTTCGCCGGAACGCCAAATAGAGCAATTATATTTTTTGCCCACCTCTACCTTTATTTACAAACACATAATTCATTTGATAAATTTTGTTATTTTTAATATTTTATCAAATGAAAAATACAAAAATTTGAAATATTTTATGACAAATTTTTTTTTTACGTTTAAAAGCCATTTATTTCTAAGTCTTGCTAGCATTTTTATACATTCTTAATTTTAAGTAGCTATATCTATAACTGCTTAGCAAGTCTATAACTACTTATATTTGTATGGAATATTTATATTAAATTCAAAAAAAAAAAAAAATATAATATTAGAAAAAATAGAAAAAGTAAAAAGTGTACATTTTTATCACTTCAGAGCTTAACGCATTTACAATCGGTACCCTGAAAATTTGGACATGGATATTCCACATCCCTGCTGTTTTGGTTTTTCAAAATTCACGGTGTAGCGATGCTAAAAGTTGGATTTTTTAGCGGCTCAAAGTTGGATAAATACCTCATGCTTAAACTGATCGAACTTTTTTGCAATTATTTTTACAAATCGTATCTCATATGAAATCTTAAATATTCTACTCTTAGATAATTGTTTAGAAAATAAGCGGTTTGTTTCTTTACAGAAATATTTCCAAATTTCAATATTTTTTAATTACGTTTGGTATTTTTTTCATTTAAATTTATCTTTTTTAAGTATAAATTGCGAATTTTTTAATTTTATTTGTAATTTTTTGAATTTAAGTTGTGTTCTTTTATTGCGAATGTGTTTTTTTAATTTCAACTGTCATTTTTGGGCAATTTTTTTTTAAGGGGGGCATTACCCAGGAAGTTCTTCTTACGAATTAATGTGTTGCTTTCTTCGGAAAGGGGATAGAGGAGAGATCATGGAGATTTGGCGAAATTGTTGAAGATTTTTAGTTCATAAACCTGTTATGTTATTTTACTTCAGTAGGGTTAAGTGCTTTAGGAACACCAAAGGAGGGGGCTGCGATATGTAAGAGGTATAGGAAACTAATACATATTAGTTTTCTAAATTGATGTTGCCGTCGCTGAGGATCGTACCCGCAACGTTCTGTGTAATGCGCTAAACATTACACCACAACCCCGCCCTCATATATGGGTAATTTAAAATTTGTATTATGGCATATTTTTATTTTAGAATTTTGTATCTACCCTACGGAAAATGAACCAGTCACAGAGTTAGTCACGTGAGCGAAAGTTGGTTCTTTTATATGAAAATGAAGGGTCGATTGATCCAATGTGATAAATCTGTGATAGACAAATGAGAGACATGTCAGAAAGCTAGTGTAGAAATAATTCAGTGTCTGAAAAAGTGGTAATTGCTGTAAATTACCAGTGTACGAAATATTAAAATGGTGGCAGAACATTGACTGGTTCTTTCTAGATATATTATGTAACTAAAGAGAAACGAACATAACACCAATGTGGACTAAGGGAATTAGAACTTTTATAGTTGAATTAATGACAGAACACGGAACTAGTTCAACAAATTTTGCTGTGTATAAATCCCGCGACTGTTGCAAAGCTGACATAATACTGAACTGATTTAAACATAACCGAATTTTTGACTGCAGATAAGATGACATAACACTAACTAGTTCAAAAAGAAGTGATTACGCAACTGTTTAGACATATACCTGCATTAATTCAAAATGAATCCAATTTGCATGATGCAGTGTCAATGACAGGCAAATCAAGCTGCCCGCGACTGACTAATACGAGTAGGTATCACAATACTTAAGAGTTTATAAAGAAACAGGAGGATGTTATCCCTAAAAATTTCGATCGACGACTCTTTTTCTCTTCAAATTAAAATATATAAAATAATTTTTCACTTAACTCCATTATGAACACTGTTTTATTTAAACGACTATATAATTGAAAATGGCTATCTGTTTGAAAATTTCTTAAGTATAATTTAAGTCAAAAATCCTTATAAGTTGTTACTATAATACTGCCCCTTATTTGTTTAAATTATATTAATCCATTTTCCGAATTATTTGAACTAAATTTTTTACAACTGTGTGATTAATTTATAATCATTTTTAAGGAGTAATTTGGTATTGAATAAAGAGGGATATAATTTAATTTATATTAAATTAATTTTGTTTCGATAGAATAATTTGTTTTATGATTTAATTCGTGAACTATATATCAAATACACCATTTTTGTTGGAATGATTTTTTAAAGTTGATTCAATGATTAATATTAATTTAAAACATGCAACGATTACAAAAATATTATAAGAGTCAAAAATTCGCGAAATTGTTTACTTATGCCACTTATGTTTTTAGCCTTATAAAACCTGATACTGACTTGAAAATCTTTTAAGTCTAAAAATTTTACTGAATCAAATGAATTTTCTGGAGGAGAAAAACAACTAAAATTTGAGAACTTCTATTGGACAATTTGGTTGAAATCTATAAATATATATTTTTGAATATAAACCAAAAACGATCGAATTTAATAGCATCGTTCTTTTGAATTCGCACTAATTCCAGAAGATCTAACGTTTTTGATTTGCGAAATATTAATTTTTAATTTGTTTAGAGTACTCGATTTTTATTAAAACATTAATTTATTAGGAGTAAATTTAATTTGCATTTGCAATTTTTTTTAAATGAATGTATTAATTCATTAATTCATAAACAATCTATTTTAGTTCGTGAATCAAAAACAATTTTATTTAATAATTTTTAGAAATAAAATTATTTGATTTTGATTTATCATTCTCTACTGGATATTTTTCAAAAATTTTTGGAAAAATATTTTTTTGGCGATCGGATGCGATTTTGAGAGTAAAATTAAAGGAAAGGTCGGAAAAATATTGGCAGCCAAAGAGCTAAACTTCGTCCTAGAGCATTATCGTGAACAGGACTGTCTGGGGCAGACTTGCCCCTTGAATTATTTGTTTGTTTAATTAGAAGCAAACAATTTTTTGTTCTTTAATTTTATTAAAATTTGAAAAATATTCACATTCTGTGATTGTATTTTTTTTTTGAGGGAATAGTTTAAAATAGCAAAACATAAAAAATTGTAAAAACTTTTGTAATAAAAATTCAGTAACTGGACCTTATGGAATCTTTCAGAAACACGTTCTTAATATAAGACACGCGGAAGAAATATTCACAGGTTCTATGACATATTCACTTGCTACAGTCAAGTGATATGTCACGAGTACTGCAACATAACATATTGTGATTGATATGTAACCAGTATTTTATTAATTACAAGTCCTCAGTCCTGTGGTATGTACATTTGAGCCAGTCACGTAACGTTACATGTTGAACTAGTTCTGATACATATCACGTAGTCTCTAACATAAGACTAGTTATGTGTAAGATAATTCTAACCTGTTCTTTTGCGCATCAACTTACACCTATGCAGTGATATGGTACCCTACACAAAGTCAAAGATATGTCCCAAGTAGCTTAGAAGGTAGAAATTGCCACCAACTCGAGGTCCGGTTTCTGCCACAAAGTTCCGGTCACGTGACTAACTCTGTGACTGGTCCATTTTCCGTAGGGATCTTACATATAACTAGCCTCATTTTAGACACTATGTGATGTGTATCAGAACTGGTGCAACATGAAACGTTACGTTACTGGCTCAAATGTACATACCACAGGACTGAGGATAAGTAATTAATAAAAAACTGGTTAAATATCAATCACAATGTGTTATGTTGCAGAACTTGCAGGGAATGAATAGTTTCGTGACATATCACTTGACTGTTGCAAGTGACCATGTCACAGAACACTGTGTCCAGTCACTGAATTTGCCTGCAATGTTTATTACAAAAGTTTTTAAAATTTTTTATATTTTGCGATTTTAAACACTTAAAAAATACAATAACAGAGTATGAATATTTTTCAAATTTTAACAAAATTGAAGAACAAAAACTTGTTTACTATTTGATTAAACAAAAAATGTATTAAAAATTTTATATTATGGGCAGGCAGTCCTATTCACGCTAAAGCTCTAGGACGAAGTTTAGCTCTTTGTCTGCCAATGTTTTTCCCACTTTTCCTTTAATTTTAGTCTCATAATCGCATCCGATCGCCAAAATCAATATTTTTTCTAAAAGAGAATTTTTGGAAAATTTCCAAGAGAGAATAATAAACCAAATCAAATAATTCAATTTATAAATATTTTTAAATAAAATTGTTTTGATTTACAAATTAAAATAGGTTGTTTATGAATTAATGTATTTTATATGTGATAAATGAACTTATATTTAATTCATTGACTTAATAAAAATTGCATATGCAAATAACTCCTAATAAATTAATGTTTTAATAATACTTTAAACAAATAAAAATTATTAGTGCGAATTCAAAAAGAATTTTTTTTAATTTCACGATGTTATTAAGTTCGATCGATTTTGGTTTATCTTCAAAAATATATATTTATAGATTTCAACCAAATTGTCCAATAGAGGTTCTCAAATTTAAATTTTTCTTCTCCTGCAGAAAATTCATTTGATTCAGAAAATTTTTAGACTTAAAAGATTTTCATGTCAGTACCAGGTTTTCTACGGCTAAAAACATAAGTGGATGCTAACTTTTTATTATTTTTAAGGAGGATAAATAATTAGTTCTGTAATTCACTTTTTTAAAATGAATTAAATTTGACTAGTGAAGTTAATATTTTATAGTTGATCTTTTTAATACTTATATGTATGAAAAAATATTTTTAGTCTGGTTCAATCGAAAAAATTTTCTTATTTTTTTTTTACCCAGAAGAAATAATCGTCGAGCATACCATAAATAAAATTCACTTGATACCAAAATAAAAATGAGAATTGCTTCGGCCAAAGATGTATGTACTTTGCCCGACGCAATTTTTATTTTTTCCGAGATGAATTTTACACTAATGAGTTTACAGTAATGGGTTCCATCTAACAATTATGCTTTTTAAAAATTAAAAGTAATGGGTTACATTTTTGCAGATAGGAAGTAAAAAATAATTGGTTACCTAAATGATTACGAAAAGGTTAATAGTAATTGGTTACTTTGACTTTTAATTTTTTAACTTTAACTTTTCACTTAAAATCTTTAAGTTTTCAAACCAAATTAGGCTTTTCTACAGAAATACAAACTAATAAAAACACGAATGCTAGAGTTTCTGAAACTAAAAATTCTTTTTATCAATAGATGGCAGTAGTTTTTAGATTTTACAATAGTGTGCAATATAAATAAATGCACATCCCGTAGTCTAATATGGAGACAAATATGTGAACATATATTGCGGCAAATGTCAAAATTATCTTATCTTCTGTGTGGATGACTCGATCTCGTAAATATTTATTGCCGGCAATTTATGTTGCAATAATTCTCCGGCAATATTCGTTTTCAATTATTGCTATTACGTAAAACTTATCTGTCATTTTCGTTTGACAATGATAAAAGAGGCGACACAAAAAAAATCAAACAAAACATGATGAAATTTAAAAGAATTAAATAAATTTTAACAAATTATTAGTAAACCCAAAAAAAATTAATATAAGCTCGGCGATGAGCAATTTCGTGCAGTTATTCTGCCGACACTTTGTACTTATCGGTAACTTATTACCTTATATTTCATAATAATGCTCAAGGTATGGAGTATACATTACAAAGTAATGCATTATGTATCCAAATATCGGTAACTCACTACTTTATATTGAAAAATAATGATATAGGTAAGGAGTTTAACGCACCCTTTACCAAAGTTTTCCTGGCTACTTTAAATTTTCAAATCGTATAAATTTGATGTAATCAAATGATTTTTTCATCAATTATTATTAGTTTTTATGCATTTGTGTTATTTCATTACCATTGGTAATGAAATATTTGCATTAGTGCAAACTAATGGTAATGAAAAATATCCGATTTACTACTCTTGAACAATTAGAACGATGATCATCTCTAGGAATTACCAATGGGTTATATTCTAAATAATATTGAAAATAATGAAATTTCTATATAAAATTCAAATTGAGTATTTTTAAGTCCAGTTGCAATTAATAAAGTATATAAAAAAGTGTTTTGCAAACAAAAAAGTAAAATATTCAATCTATGTTGATTTCACCTATTTTCGTTGTTATTTCTTGTCACAATGATGGGTAAAAAATTCAAAATTGCAAAGATTTTAATTTCTTTGAATAATTAAGGAAAAACGTAAATTTTTTCAGTAATATACTTTTTTAATTGGTTTTTCTAAAAGCCCACTAAATTTGATTCATATTGGTAAAACTACAACAAACTGATCGCAATTTGCAAAAATTTTGTAATTAAATAAATTTGGCGTCATATGACAACACACCTTGGATAAGCATTTTTGCTGGAATTAAACCTAAAATCAAGTGTTTACATGTCATGTTTTCCAATTTCAATCCTTGATTTATACTTTAATTACACTTTAAATCAGTAGCATATTTCAGCAAAATGGACACTGGAATTCAAGTCGAACATTACAGTGAGAATATACTTTAATTCAAGCCTTAAATCATAGTTCAATTCAAGTTTAAACAACATAATAATCACACTTGTTTTCAAGCTTAAAAAAAGCCATAGAAACACGGTAATGATAGGTTTTGCTACAATTTATTAACTGTTTTTAACACACACACATTTTTAAAATATTAGTTTTGTATATTAAACAAAACGAATGCGGTTATCGGTAAGGGTAAAGATATTTTGTATTATTTCGGTAACGTTATTTTAAGGCCAATGCTATTTTATATTATTTCGGCAACGTTATTTTAAGGGTAACGCTATTTTATATTATATCGATAACGGCATTTTAGCGATAACCCTATTTTCTATTATTTCGGTTACAGTATTTTAGCAGTAACGGTATTTTAGTTATTTCGTAGCCCAATTCATGGAATTTTGCCATCGAGACTAAACACGTGTGCACCCGTGCATTATGGTCAATTCAGAACAAACGCGGCACCCATCTTGCAGACAGCTTTCTTAAATCCTTTTACTCTTCGATCGGCCAACACCAAATCATGGATTTTTCGACATTTTTGGGTGTATTGACCTCAATTGGCCGTCCAGAACGTTCAGCGTCATTTTTACTTGTGCGACCACAACGAAAGTCAGTAAACCACTTTTTTACCATTGAAATCGATGGTGCAGAGACCCCATAGTATTTATCAAGCTTTTCCTTGGTTTGGATGACGGTTTTTTTCGCAAAAAATAATGTTAAATAAGCACTCGAAATTCGCTTTTTTCCATTTTTCAAAAAATCCACGAGGTTGTATGTTTTGAACAGCTGTTAAAGGCAAAGTAAATGACGGAACTTGCTCAAAATTTGACAGTAGTCTATTAACAGGTGGTTCTTCATGGGAGCAGTGTTGCATTTCATATAACTACGAGGAAAGTTCGAAAAGTCACGGACCCTCGTATGTTTTTTCACATTCAATATAATGAGCCATGAAATTTGAAAATTACATACAAAATAACAACGAAAATAATTTTGTTGTTGTTTTTTGCGTTCGCCAAGTTAACAATACGACTTAAAGTAATAAAAAAACGCATCGGTGTAAAAAGGGTAAAGTTATTTTATATTATTTCGGTAACGGTATTTATAGGGTAACGCTATTTTCTATTATTTCGATAACGTTATTTTAAGAGTAACGATATTTTATACTATTTCGGTAACGGTATTTTAACGATAACGATATTTTCTATTATTTTGATAAAGGTATTTTAAGGATAACGATTTTTTCAGTTATTTCATTAACGGTATTTTAGAAGTAACAATAGTCAGTTGACAAGGTATTGAATCGATAACGGTATTTTAGCGGTATTGCCTGCCAACCCTGATATTTAATCTAGATTTTTTTACTTTCGATGGTTTTTCTCACTAATCCCTTTTTTATTTAAAATCTTCCTGCAATAAGAAAAAAGACAATGTAAGGACAAACTTTAGCTCCAACTAAATGTGTCTTATCTTTTCTTTAAGAAATTATGGTTTTATAAAAATCTTCACAGGAAAATTGTAAGTTTGAACAAGTGTTTTATTTTTATTTTCAAATATTGACAATAAACGAAAAAAATTAAACAAATTATTTTTATTTGTATTAAATTGATTTTGACTGTAAAAATCACTTAAAATAAAGCACAATACAATCAATTTTCAAATCTTATTGGGTAATTTGTTTGGGAATCCTATAAATAATAGTAGAAATAACATTTATTTAAATAAAATTTGAATTTTTTGTCATTAATATCAGCTTTTTACTATTACAATTTATATTTTATAATGCTAATAAAAATTGTGTTATAATACTAGAAAAATAATGATTATAAACGATTTTCAACTGATTTATTTTCTGTGTGTATTGTTAGACTTTCTTTCTGCACTTGTTATTGATATTGTGGAAATGATTTGAAAATCAGCTGCTTGGAATTTTTTTATTGATTTTGAGCCAAGGGCCGAGGCGGCCCTAAGCACGGCCTTCGGCTGGGCTCAGCCTAGGGGCCTAAACGTTAACCCGGAGAAGACGGAAATATGTCTGTTCACGGGGAGAACGAAAATTCCTGTCTACAGGGAACTCTGGGACGAATGCCCGTGGGGATCTGTTGCTACACAGACGGATCTAAGTTGGTGAATAGAACGGGTATGGGGGTCTATATTGAGAGCTCGGAGACCGGGATATCCTTCCGTCTTCCTGATCACAACACCAGCTTCCAAGCGGAAGTCCGTGCTATTACGGAGTGCGTGAGATGGATTGAATCGAATATGGGACGAGTAGACGCCAACATATTCACCGACAGTCAAAGGGCGATTAGGGAGATTTCAGCTAGTAGGGTTAAGTCCAGAACCTTGCTGGACTGTATAAGAGCCATTACTGAGTTTTCCTCTGGGGGCAGGATCCATATTATATGGGTACCGGGCCACTCAGGGATAGCCGGGAACGAAAGGGCCAATACAATGGCCGTCGGGGGAAGATAACTAGAGGCAGTTAACTTGGCGAACGCAAAACCGTTTGGAACTAAAGGCGTGGGCAAGAGAAACCCACACGGCCTGTTGGAACAACGGGACGGTGGCCAGGACCACTAGGATTTTGTGGTCATGCAGGATTACGGGCACAACTGTACCGGATTGGACGGGCAGATTCTGACGAGTGTAGAGCGTGTGGCGAGGAGAGCGAAACGCTGGAGCACTTTCTCTGCCACTGTCAGGCATTTGCAGAATTAAGATCCAGGCACCTCGGGGGCGATGTTATATCGGACCTGGAATACCTGAGGAACGTCGACTGGAAAACCTTGAGGAGTTACGTCCGGGAAACCAGGTTTCTGAAAACCGGACGTTAACAATCTCCATGTTCTTAAGGAGCGCACAACAGACCCAGCAGAGGCCTAGGTGTATATCGTAGCGATATGAGGTTGCATTTCGATGCTTCATCCTCCTTTCGACCTAACCTAACCTGAGCCAAAGGAGCAAAAAGTTGAAATTAATAGAAATAGAGGCTTAAGGGAAGTTTTTTTTTTTTAAAAATTAAAATCTTCTAAGAGCAAAAAAAATTATCCCTCCCCAAAATCAAGGGCTGGACCCGCCACGGGTCCTCACTTTATGATAATTTTAGTAGTATAACTGCTGTCATATATAAATGGGAGTCAGATATTTAATCCTCTGGAAACCTCTATACTCATTTTGGCCAGATGCCCCATCACACCCCCATTTACAGTACACTGTTAAATTGCCCCTTTCAATTTTGTTTATCTCTTCTACTGACTTGATCTCTAGGATTTTTTAGCAGTATGGTCTAACAGATTTTGTAGAGGTACACTACCTAAAGTTTTAGTAAAGTGTTAAAATAATCCTGATATTTTTTCCCAGATTACTTTAATTACAGATAATTAGGTAATTCTAAGTACCTCATATCTCAAAATAAACAACATAAATTTAAGTAGCAAATACTAAACATAATAAAAACATATAAAATACGTCCGTTATAAATGCAACTAATTAAAAAGGGCCACCTAGATGCACTTGAAATTGATTTAAAACGTAAAGGCTGGTACTAGACAATGAATTGGTAGTGATTTCCAAATGAAGGCAAATGTAGTTAAAATGAAAGGTCCTAACGGCTAAAATTATTTTATGTTGATCAAAATATTTCTAAACAGCAAATAAAAGTCTCCTATTTCAAATAAGAAATAAAAAGAAAAACTAATGCAATAAAATAATATTCGTCTTGTAGATCTTAGGTTTATTTCAGTCAATACAACCTACAAATAATAAGTTTGAAACGGCTAAAATTGTACCAGTTATTCCGATTTGATTGTAACAGTTATTCCGGAATTTAAAAATACTATTGCATATTGCATTAATAGTTTGTTGACAATTTGACGTTATTCCGCGAAATCCCCACAGTGCGCCGTCGGAAGAACCCATGTACCAAATTTAAGCTTCTCAGCTCCAGCGGTTTTGACCAACAGCTACAAGGGAGAAGGAACCTGCATACCAAATTTCAACTTCCTAGGTTCAGCGGATTGGGCAGGCTGTTAAAGGGGGAGGCATTTCACCCTTTCAAAAACAATTTTAACCATGTCCCTGGCTAAAAATCTAAAATGTAGCTTATCAATAGGTTATCCAATACTCCAGGTAATACAAATTTCAAGTTTCTGGCTATTTCGGTGTAGGCAGGCCGTTAAGGAGGAGATTTTGCAATTTCAAAAATCCCGCCTGGGTGGATGTCTACATCGGAGGAGGAACCAATATACCAAATTTCACCTTTCTAACTCCAGCGGTTTTTGCCCGTTGGATTTTTCAACATTGTTGTCCACAGAAGGAGCTTGCATACTAGATTTTCTAGGTCCAACCTACATACCAAACTTCAACTTCCTACCTCCTGCGATTTGCGCTGGGCGATGTTGAATTAGTGAGTGAATCAGTCAGTAACGTTATTCCTTTTATGTACAGATATACCATATTTTATCATATGAAGGCTATCTAATATTTTAAAGATCAATATATGTATAACCAGATGTGGTTATGTATGACAATTTTACCGACATTATTATTTGATAAAGTCCCATATGATTATATATAAACTTTTTTACACGGGTTACTTCAAAAAATAAAACATTTTAAGGAAATTTCGTCGATCAGCAATGTTGTAGTTCGGGCCTATAATAAAAAAAAATTAAAACTTGGTGCTTTCATTATCAGTATTTTTGTAGTTACTTATTAAAAACAGTTTTCGAAAATCTCACTTGCTCACGAAATTATAGAATGGAATGCCAACTATAGTGTACTTATAGAAAATTAGTTAAAAAGCAACCTGTAGAAAAGCATCCTGAAATCAGCAGACTTTTTACGAAATTTTAGTAAGATAAGATCAGAAAAATAACATTGTTAAGTACACAAAATTGTATTTATTTTATTGGGTTTAGATGAAATTTACTTGATAATTTTGTGTTTTTTTTTTACATTCTCCTTTACTACTTTGTGTCGAAATCAGCAATTAGCTAATATTAAAGACATTTGGTTAAATTGATTTTACATATATTTAAACAATTCTTTTTACCGTACCAAGTTATATTTAATAGTGAAGTTTTTATTTGTATAGTTGATCTTTTAATTCTTATATGTATGAATATATTTTTATAGTCTTGTTCGAGATCAGAAAAATTTTTTTTTTACAAACGAAAGCATTTTTCTTATTGTTTATTTAGTAATTATGAAGACATTTTACAAAATTTTTACTTTTAAATGTTTTAATCTATTATACTAATATTTAGTCAGATTCTTTGCTGGTTTTAGCAGGATAAACTTTAGTTTTTAATTAACCCAAACCAAAATTTTCTATTTTTATTAGTATTATTTTTTCTGTTCTTATCTTACTAATATTTAGCAAAGAAATCTGCTAATTACACTATTCAAAAACCGAAACCGAAAACCGGTCAACCGGTTTCTTTATTTTTAAAAACCGATCGGTTTCGAATATTTTGTAAATTCGAAGAAAACCGAAAACCGGTCTTTATTGTTCGGTTAACCGGTTTTTTTTTATTACATCACCAACTGGTCTCTTTTATTTTTTTCGAACACTTTTATAATCGTTTGTTTGGTTATGAAGATTTAGATGTAAGTCTCATAGATTTCGATGAAAACTTGACTTTGGATATTCCAAATTCAAATAGTTTAATTTCTGATCTAAATAACACAATAAAAAGTATTCAAAATCCTAAAAAAGAGACTACAAAATCATTAATCATTATATAATGATTTCATATATCTTGATAAATGCGACAAAATAACTTAAAAGTTGGAAAATTTATATAATTGTCTTTTGACTATTTGTCCAAAATCTAGTATTAGTGAAAGAGTATTTTCCACTTCTACCTTTATCAAAAGCAAACAAAGAAATCGTCTTAAAACAAAACATTTAAATTGCATATATTTCTAAAATATTATTTTAGAAGTGAAAATTATATTTTCTTTTTCAATTTACAAACTTAATGAATTTTCGGGATATTAAATTAAAAAATATTAAAACCAATAAATAAAATCTTGAAATGAAATACAATAAACAAATTAAATTTAAATGAATATCAAAGAATGTATTTTTTTATTTATATTACTTTATATATTAAATTTCTGTTTTTTAACAAATTGTATGGGATTTTTATTAAAATTAAAAAAAAACCGAAAAAACCGGTTGACCGGTTTTTTCTGCAAAAACCGAAACCGAAACCGGTTTTTTCAAAATTCGATTTTTCGAAGAAAACCGAAACCGGTTTTTTCAAAAGGCCGGTTTTTTGAATACTCTACTGCTAATGTCAGCAGTGTTTTCTCTAGGGCTCTTTTTAACAAATTTTTAGTGGACACTATGACTAAAATCAGTTGGTACTATTGATTTCCACAATAAAGATCGATTAATAAACTACAAAGTTCGGTTAATGTAACACCCAAAATATGCAGCAATCACAGTTGAATATGGTAGTGTTAACCGAATTTGTTGGTTGTCGCAACCAAAATTCAATTCGGTTAGCCCCTTATTTTTATGTGTATTTTATGTATGTTCATAAATAAATACGACTTTAAATTTAAAATATTTTTTATATTAAGACCCAATGTTTTAACCTCTTAAAAACACTCGGAAAAATAATAAAATAAGTAGTTAAAATGAACAAATAAATTAAATCTTTATTTGTTTCCTTATTAAAATCTGTATAAAAAGAAATTTTAAATATAAATTGATGTTGCATTCCTTGGAATTTCAACAGTCATACAAGGTGCTTACATGTTGCAATTGCAGCTCAGGGCATGAAATCAAAAACCAGCAAAATTTAAAAAAATAAAGTAAAAAAAATATAGCTAAAAATTCTTATATTTTTACTAACAAAACTATTACTCAATCTTAATTATTTGATCTTTTTTTTTAAAAAGCTAACCTCTCGCTATATGTACACTTGGTGTCTGACCCCTTTATTGAATTTCTGGTTCCATAACACTGACAATATATTTTACGTTACCTACTGTAGTTAATTTAAAAAGAAATACGTAGACTTTGTTTTTAAAAGAAGAATCAGTTGAAATTCATAAAAATATATTTTTTAACTATTTGTATCAGTTATTCAAAAACCAAACTAAAAAAATACACACTTTCAGTAGGTGTTGATATCGTATTTTCCGTTAAATGTAAAATTTTATGTTGTCTGTTTCTAACAATAGAAATTCAAATAATTCCTTTTTGTGTTTTTTTTTAATCAAAATAGTTTGTTTAAATACAAAATTATTTAAATCAAAATTACAAGAAATTATTCAAATATACATTCACACATTGAAAATAAAATGTATAAACATCCGTGCGTGTTGTCTTTTGTAATAACATACAAATAAAAAAATTTTAAATCTGAAAAACAAACCCCAAAAATCGTTTTTTAACAACTTTGTCAGTTAAAAATCGATGGATATTTTAAACGACTTTCGATTGTTTTTACTACTTTTGTCGATTATTAAACAATGATTAAAAATAAACAACAAAATGAGTTATTATGAAAAATCAGTAGTCTTTTTTTTTATTGTATTTTCGATTATTTTAAAATGTATTTTAGATTATTTTTAAAGAAATAATATTGTGAGTGTAGGCAACAACCCAGGTTTGTTTTACATATCCTTTTGTATAACTTCAGGAATTAATAAATGCAATATTTTTGGCTTTTCATGTTAATTTTTTGCCAACCCTTTGAGCTATCCTTCAAGTCGACGCCAATTATGTGAAAATTATAGTAAAGGGTGGTTAAATTTTAAGGGCCGATGTTGATTTTGAATAAAACACAAATTATTTAGGAAATTATTGTAATTTCTTTTTATTATGATAATATGGTATGGTTCAATTATGTGTGGAACAAAATATCGGCCAAATGGCCGCCGCGACCTCGGCGGCACACCTCCATTCGATGGTCCAAATTTTCGATGACGCTGAGGCCTAATTGGGGTTATATGCCGTTAATGTGCCGAATTATCTCATCTTTTAGCTCTTGAATTGTTGCTGGCTTATCGACGTAAACTTTTATTTCAAATAACCCCTAAGAAAGAAGTCCAACGGTGTCAAATCACATGATGTTGGCCGCCAATTGACATCGCCACCACGTGAATTTGTCGCGCAAAAGAGCCATTGTTTCGTTAGCTGTGTGGCAAGTCGCACCGTCCTGTTGAAACCACATATCGTCCAGGGTCATATCCTGAATTCCCGGCCACAATAAGTTCGTTATCATCTCGCGATAGCGTACACCATTCACGGTAAATGCTTGGCCGACCTCATGACACACTATCGCAAACATCAGCAATGTTTTCCGCAGAACGAACTGGGTGAGCATGCACAGGTGTTTTCACATTTCCTACATTCCCGGTTTGCTGAAATTTGCGCACAATTCTCCCGATTGTGGACACATTTGGTCGATTATGCTGACCAAAAAAATGCACGAAATGCATTTTGATTTGAACGCCCATTTTCATAATAAGCCTGAATAACTTTAACGCGTTGCTCGATTGTGTATCCTTCAATCGTTCAAATTGAGTTAGTCTGAAATTGAGAAATGTCAAATGAAATGCAGTAAAAAACTTGAGGCTTAGGTGTGGTTCACATTCAACATCGGCCCTTAAAATTTAACCACCCTTTATTTTATAATTTGAGAACATGTGATCATTTAAGCAGCTGACACGGTGCTACCAAAGTAATGAAGCCTTAAAGCTCAAATTTGTTTGGAAGTAAAGTACGGCAAACTGAGGTAGAAATATATTTTCAATAGATTTTCTTACTTCAAGTCTACTTCCAGACTAAGTTGTTTTGTATACCATTATCAATTAAAAGTAAAGAACTGACTCAATACTTTACGGTACGAACGGAGCCTTAAGGCTTTATGTACGAGAAAGAGAATTTGTTGTGGATAGAAGTTTTTAGGGATAAAATATATAATACTCGTATTAAAAGAATTTTTTACTATCTGATAATTTTTAATAAAAAAATTTTTTGTACGATGCTCACAGTTAGTTATTTGCTCACAGTTAGTTATTTGTTTGGGTTTTATGTGGAAAAATTATTATACTCCAAATAAAAATGATTTTTTACGATAACGAATTTTACCCAAATTTCATATAAAATACTATTATTTTCTAGTGAGAAGGTAACATTATGTGTTAATAAAAAATATTAATTAAATTACGATTTGAGGCTATCAAAGTTCGAGTAAAATTTTTCCCGGGAAAACAATATAGTTCTATGCTTTAAAAAAAATATTTTGTTAATAACATTTAATTTATATTTGCTATCTTTGTGGCAAACAATTTTAATGGATTAAATTTTTTGCAGAAATTACCACTGATTCCGAAATTTTTCATTTCACACAATGTATTACTTTCGCCGTGATCAAGAAACAGCACTTTTTTTAAGTAATTATATTTCAAACCGGTTAATCGGTAAATTGGCAGGATCAAATATATTAAAACACTAATATCAGTCCATCCAGCACACATATCCAAGCAAAGCGTCCATCAATTGGATTGAGGAGCATCACATTTTGTGTATGTATCTGTATCGCATGTCGTGGCATGTCATGACATTCTGGTTGAGTATCAAATTGCCTTCTTTTTTCTTGTTTTCTTTGTTTTTACTAACTTATTCAAGTGTGTCAGTCGCTATATGTAGCTGTAAACCTCCAGCTAAATCGCTGGTATATTTATGTGGATACTCTTCATTTTTTGACGCCTTGGTTATTTGCGTATTATGTGCACTTCAGCAGTAGTACGGGTAGAAGTAAGTAGTAGTAGAATGTTGCATGTGTTCATATTGATGAAAAAAGGCAATTGTTTTTTGTCGACTGACGACGATCATCCAATTGGCAGATACACATGATCGACATAAAGAGAAAACTATCGTATATATGTGTGTTAGGGTGGCCAAAAATACAAAAGTGTCAATTTTTCGCACTCCATTAGGATGTCTCTATAAATTAGTAGTCGCAGAAATTAATCAATGGTAAGTGCGTTGGACTGTTATAAACAAGATTACGGGTTCGATCCCCGCCAACAATAATATAGAAAAATAATATAGTTTTATATTTCTCATACATATCGCAGCGCCGGTGTTCCCATATCACTTAAAATAACATATGTTAATAGCGTTATGAACTAAAAATCTTCAATAAGTTAGCCAACTCTACATTAGATTCTAAGAAAAGGGTTCATAATTATGATAAAGCTGTTTCAAAAAAGTCAAAATTGATTACAGCCTTCTTAATATTTAAGAAATGTTTCATAAATATGTTGAGGTTTCATAAATTTTATAAAATGTTTAATAAATATGATGAAGTAGTTTCGAGTAGGCGGAGCTTAGAAGTTGAAACATAATTTCGAATAATCAGGACAACATCTAAGCGAAAGGAAATCACTCTGAAATATCGTCTTCAACATGATCCGATGTATTAAATACTTTTAGGTAATAATAACTTTTTCGTCAAAACATTATTGCTCTATTGAGCCAATTCTTGTTACACAATCATATATTGATAAAAGGAACAAAAATATACTTTTCCTTTTTCATACAAGTGTGGGTCAGCCTAATGTACATGTTTTATGTGAGGGGACAATGTCCAATACCATAGAATCGTTTTTCAGGCTGAGATTGTGTGCTTTTTTTCGCTATTCTATCCACATATATACGACGACGAACATTTCAAACAGGAAAAGGTATCGCATTCCTTTGGTTAGCTGATAGGCGCTTACCACAAATGAGGGTTCCGCGAAGATTCTCATATCATGGTCATATTGTATAATGTAGTACTATGTTTGCGCATTTTTTATGTCTTTAGCACTTCTTGTTTTTTTTTTATTATCGTGTTTCGTTTTTGAATAAGTTCATGCAGAGTTTGTACAAGGCATTGAGTGCAAAATGAAACACGAAACGTTCCTAATTGTACCGGCAAACCAACTCATGTATAAAACGCACATCCGCCATGCGGGCTGATTGACAACAATTGGGGCAACTGTGCGATCGACAGTCACTGCAAGGCAATTGCAATTATTGTTATTGTCTGACATGACATGTGTATAATTGGTGTGAGGCCGTAGTGAAAATTTACAAGGCAAATAAAAATGGAATAACAAATTAATATCGCATCGTTACAACAAAATGGCAAAAGAATCTTTAATGATAATTTATACACCATTTTGCTGCCATTTTACACTATTTAAGGAAGAATAAAGGCTCTAAAAAATAAATAAACGTCACCTGCTTTCAGTGTCATGTTTCTATAAGTGTTAGCCTTTAAAAATGGCATAGAATAAATCAAAATATTTATAGACATTTTTGTATTATGCCTCACAAAAACTTAAAGAAATATGATGTTTTTCTAGTTCTACGAATATCCAAAAATGAAAAATTTGTTTAATTGGTGTACTACCCAATAAACATTATTGCTGGAATTAAAGCTAAAATTAAGTGTTATACAAGTCATGTTTTCCAATTTCAAGCTCAATATAGTTTTTTTTCTCTCTGTATTAAGCAAAACTTTCATATTGCCTCTGACAGAGTTTTCAAGAATGCATAAAATGCATACAAATGAATCGTATTTCCGCCATAACAAGGTTTTCATAAGAATTATATAAAACCAACAACAAATTAAAATTAATTGCTTTAAACATCAATGAAATGCTGCGCTTCGTATTTTCGTTCGTGATGTCGAAATATAGAAACAATATAAATGGTTCAAAAAGTACCTTATTTCAGAGTGTACATATTTAAAATTTAAGGCTTCTAAGCAAAACGGATTTGAGCAGGCCGCCAAAGGTGAAACTTTTTCCATCTTCGTAGATATTTTTAAAAATCAGTATTTAGCTCATACTCCAAGAAACAGGTATATCAAATTTCAAGCTTCTAGCCAAATAGATTTGTGCAGGCCCTCAAGGGGAAAGAAGAATTCCTTCTATTTTCCCTTCACATAGGATTTCAAAACCCCGTCTTAGCGGATGTCTACGGCGGAGGGGGAACCTACGTACCAAATTTCAGCTCCCTACCTGTTTGCAGCTAATAGATCCACGATTAAAATATACGCTCTACTTAGGTTTACGCCGACCCTTTTCATGGAATTTTATAATTGCTGAAGTGTCACAACCAATTCTGAGCGCTGATTTTTTAGGTCATCACAATCTTGTGATCAGTATGGAACAACGTAAAGTTGGATGGTAACACTCACATGACAAGTATTTGTTTTATCACATCAATTGAAACACCAATTATTGGTTTGTCTGCTATCGACGTAAACGATCAATTTCAAGTACTCCTTAAACAATATCCTGGAATCACACAAAACCGGTCTAATATTAACACCGCCGTTCATGATGTTTCACATTACATCATAACACCAGTATTTGCAAAAACTCCTCGTTTTGTACCTGATGAGCTTAAGGCACATCCTCGATGCTTGTATATGCTGCCCTTCATCTAGTCCTTGGGTAAGCTCACTCCACATGGTAAAAAAGAAAAATGGTGAGTGAAGACCATATGGCAATTACAGAAAGCTGAATGTCATTACTGAGCCGGACCGCTACCCCATCCTTCACATACATGACGTCACCCATTGGGTTTTCAACGATAGACTTGCTGGAGTATCATCAAATACCTGTGGCACCGGCCGATGTACCGAAGACTGTCATTAATACGCCTTTCAGCATGTTTGAGTTCACCCACATGACGTTTGGTATCAGAAATGCAGGTCAAACTTCCCAACGTCTAATGGATCACAATTTTTCGAGATTTGGAATTTGCTTTCGCTTATTAAGATGATAGTCTGATCGCCTCAAAAGATTCAAAATACCGAAAAAACAGGTCAAATACGTATTTGAAAAACTTCAACAATTTGGTATCATAATTAATCTGTCTACATACAATTTTGCTAAATCGGAAATTTAATTTCTTGGCTTTACTGTAAACAAAAATAGCATCCGCCCTCCTACGGAAAGAGTCAACCTAATAACTCAATACAAATTACCAGAACGTGTTTGCGATCTAAAAAAAAAAATTATGGGAATGGTAAACTTTTTTTTTATTCCAATTGATACGTGGAAACAAGAAAAACGACAAAACCGTTATAAAAAGAAACGAAGAGAGAAAGCTTGCATATGAAGAATGTAAGCACATGCCTTGCTTTTCCTAAATCCAACGCACAATTAGCACTTTTGGTCGAGGCCTCTAATATTGCTATCGGTGCAGTCTTACAACAACTATCAACCCCTTGGCTTTTATTCGGAACGTTTAACCGGATCACAACTACAGTACCTACAACAGGGAGCTATTGGGTGCGTACAAGGCAGTTAAACATTTTCAGCATATGGTAAAGGGTAGAAAATTTTGTATCTACACAGATCAAAACATCTACAATTTGCATTTAAGCAGAAACTTGTCAAGGCAAGTCCAAGGCAATTCGTCACAATACACATAAATAAAAACATTGATTTTTCGCAATTAGCTCGTCAACAGAAAAGTGACGAAGAAATTAAAGCATTTCTCGACTCTAATTCAAATTTGCAAGTCAAAATATTTAAAGTGCCTAGGACCGACTTATCTATATATTGTGACATGCTCCAGTTGACCGTTTTAACAAAAACTTATCGTAAAACTGCTTTCAATTCAATCCATAATTTGTGCCACTCCAAAGCAAAGAAGACTACAAAATTATTAGCTGAAAAAATTTGCCTGCCCAAATATGAAAAGTGATTGTCATACATGGGCAAAAGCATGTATCGCCTGCCAAAGAAGCAAAATAGATCGCCACAATAAAGCGCCGCTATGTAAGGACTCTACTTCTTCTGGGCGATTCAACCACATCAATATAGACATTGTTCGCCCGCTGTCACCTCCAAAAGATTTTCACTATTGTCTAACTATGACAGATAATCTGAAAATTGGGTTGAAATTTTACCTCTTATACTTCTTGGATTTCGGGTAACATATAAAGAAGAGACTGATGCAACACCATCTCACTTTGTCTACGGATCTTAAGAAGTTCATGAACCATTTACGCCCATCCGTTACTTCTTGTCATTCTAATACGAAGCTGTTTATTGAGAAAGATTTACATACATCCACAAGTGTTTGTACGTAATTCCATGGTTTGTAAACCATACAAGCTCCTTATGAGGGACCTTTCCCCGTTTTAAAACGTCACGAAAAATATTTCACTGTCGATGTCAACGGCAAAGATACGAACATAACTGTGGATCGTTTAAACACAGCGTTTATTCTGAACCACTCATATCCAACGTTAGAAATGGCGATTCGATTAACGAACGGACAATAAACGTAAGAGTTAAAGATTCACCAGACAAATCATCGACCTTTAAAGATTCCACTTCACCGACAATTGAAAAATTAACAACTAAGCCACGGCTAAGAAGCCCTCGAACATACTGCTCGGTTTGGGCAATGAACCAAGATTTATAACCTTCGTTAATGGCCGCAAGGTACGCTTTTGTCTTAATTGGAAGGGGGAGTAATGTGGCGTACGTTCCCCCACATACGAACGTGCTTTGCAGAAATATTCGTATAAAAAACTGATCTGGCAACTCTTAGAAAAAGAGATGATGCAATAATCATTCTAGAAACGTTTTTTTTCGTGAATAGACGCAAAATGGTTTACTTATTTTAGAAAATTAAAAGTATATTTAATAAAGTTAAATTTGTATTGTTCGTATAAATAAAACAAAATAGACTTTTTATTTTAATTCAAATTATACCTCCACAGTTTTATATTTAGAGTATTTTTGAAATGCTTAATAAATACTTAAATGTGGTTCCATGTAAATGTTTTCGAATTCCAGCCAAGAAGATAACAATCTTTTTTGTGTTTTTTTTTTTTAAATTTATTTTATTTTCTTCTTAATATTTTATTACAAAACTTTTAAATTTTAACGCGAGATAACAAGACCTAGAAATTTTCGATAGGATATAAGATATAATTAGTACATATTGTTACGAAAATTCGATTCCATTTACTCGAAACATGAATTCCCATAACCCAGCACTGAAATTTAAAACAGTTGCGACAGTTCACCACGACTATTGTTACATTCGTGTTTTGCTTCTGACAACTTCAAAGAAGATACTCGACATTTCCGGTATACAACTTCCAGATAATGTTTCCACTTTCTAGTTATTCTCGCCACCAGTGGCGTGCCAAGCCCCCCTCCCCCCCCCCACGAAATGATTTCAAAAATCAATTTTTTTTATTATGTTTACTATACATATATAGAAAATAGCTTGTTTTTTTTTTTTGTTTCCAATTGATTTTCTTTGAAAGACCTATTGAAGTTTTTTAAATCAGGGAAATCGTTCACTGTTTCTTAATATGGATGCGGGCTCGCTAACTAAGACCTAAACTAAGTTCTGGTTTCCAAATTTCTATGAAATTTGAAAATGTTTGAATTTAGAATTTATTTAGCTACTTCGTGATTCCAATTGTATTAATTCTTTTTTATATTAAAAATCCTTGATTCAAATGAAGTCTGAACTGGAATAGCAAAAATTTCAGAATTATGAGTTGATTTTTATATCAAGACATACATACTTAAAATTGAAAATATTTAATTAAAGTAAACTCAAAGTATTGTTGTATGTATTATCTATTAATATCCTTTCACGTTTCAAATCATTTGAAAACAGCTGTTCTAAACAAGTTTTTTGAGTTTCTGTTGTTTACTTAGTTTTTACCGCCAATTTACTTGGTTGCGTTTTTCTTTGTTTCTAAGAAAATGCAACACTAATACCATTTGATTCTCATAATCTTATGAAATATTTTCAAAACGAGGAAATCACTCTGACTGTCAAAATAAGGGATTTTCTATACGTATCAGACAAAATGAGTTTGCAGTATAGAATTTTGGCTGACTCGTTTTTTGACAGATCCTATGAGTTGTGGTATAATGTAAACCCCACTTTAGTAACGGTACAGCAGGACATATAATATAGTTTTTTTATAAAAAGAAAATATTTAAGTCAGTGTTACCATAATTAAAATTTTTAATTACCCATAAATGTAGAAAAAATTGGGCAAAAATGATAATTGAAATTAAAAAAAAAAAAAACGAAATAAAAGAACATAATTTATATTCAAAAATTCGCAATTTATACTTCAAAAAGATAATTTTAAATTAAAAAATAACAAACGCAATTTAAAAGATTTTAAAATTCAACACAATATTCATTTAGTTTAATTTGGTGTTTTTGAATTTCAATTGATGTTTTATAAATTACATTTTAAGACATTTCAAACGTTTTTGAAACAATCTAATCCTTTTGAAATGGTCTTTGCACGTTACTATTTCACGTTACCATGATATCTTTGTTGTTTTTTGTTTTTTTTTTCTTCAAAATTCGATGTAAAATTCACGGTATATCGCAGCTCGAAGTTGGTTACTTTTTTTTAAATCGAAAACGTGTTTGCATTTTTGCAATATTTCTGTAAAGAAACCGCTTATTTTCGAAATAATTATCTAAAAGTACAATAGAAGATCAAAACTTTCATGAGATACAATTTGTAAAAATTATTTCTAGAATAGTAGACCAGTTGAAACATGAGGTATTTATCCAACTTTAAGCCACTAAAAGTATCTAATTTTAAGCAACGATACACCGTGAATTTCGAATAACCAAAACAGCACAGACATCACAGGAGCCTGGAATATCCATGTCCAAATTTTCAGTGATATCCATAGAATGGCTCTTTGGTTTTTCTATTAGCATTTAATATTTTTTAATTTCAATTGATTTTTTTTTGATGTTTTTTTTAATTTTAAATAATATTCTTTAAATTTAAAACTTGACTTTTTGATTTACAATTTTTATTTTTTAAATGAAAATGCTGTTTTTTAAATAAATGTTCCAACAAAAATTACTTATTAATTACAAATTAATTATTAATTAGTAAATCTTAATAAAATAAAAGCTAATGAGCATATCAATGTAGTAGTTGATATGTTGAATTCGATGAGGAGAAATGCTGAGGAGGAGTTTGTTATTATTTATATGGAAACTATTGAAATTTCCAAGCTGTATGGCATAGAGCCAGAGTAGGAAACAAAAATACCGTTCAAATTTACAAACAGATGATCCAACGGAATATTACAGATCAGTCTTATTTGTTCCATATTTACATAAAATAATCTTAAGGAATATTGTACAAAGCCGAGTCGTTGACGCTTCGTCAAAAGAGTTTTGTAGCCTCATAGAATTTTATCAAAATAGTTTAAAAGCAGAGAGAAATTTTCTCCATTGGCTCTATGGTCTGTGTGTCGTGAAGAGGTAGACCCAGACAAAATTGTTGACGGTTTAATGCCAAAAAATCGACGTAATAATTTTTAAGTTCAATATGAAATGTATACATTAGATCTCAGTCAGTGTGATAAATAAGTTTTAATATAAATTTTTAAATTAAAAAATTTAGGTTTTGAAATTACCAACTTTTAAAAAAAATTTTTTGGGCCCCTCCCGAAACAAAATCCTGGGCACGCCACTGCTTCACTAAGATTCGATGACCCTTGATCATACTGTTCTGCATATTAAAGTAATGAAGAAGAACTCTCCGCAACAGTTTCTCTAGTACGAAATTCAACATATTCGAGACAAAATTTAGAATTGTTGTTTTTGTTCACAATAGGCTTTAGCGGCAAGACCTTGGAAACTGGAATATTGGTTCATATACTGGTGGCGGACTCTTGCGTGAAGCGCTCATTAATAATTCAAGTTCCTAATATGATAAATAAAATATTTTAAAAACCATAAATTAATCAATATTTAACAATGCATACTTCGCAACTTTTTTGAAAAAAGTGAAAAATATTGTTCCATGTTGTATTCAAGTTATATATGACAATGAATAGTGCAAGTTTGACATTAATTCGATATTACGTTTACTGCAGCGAGACAGTTTCCTACGAGAAATGAAGTGAAGATTGATCCAAGGTAATAAATCTGTGATAGATAAATGAGAGACATGTCACAAAGCTGGTGTAAAATATAATTCAGTGCCTGAAAAAGTGGTAATTGCTGTAAAATAACCAGTGTCTCAAATATTGAAATGGCGGCAGAACATTGGCTGGTTCTTTCTGGATATATCATGTAACTAAAGAGATGAACATAACATCAATGTGGACTAAGGAAATTTGGACTATTATAGTTGAAATAATGACAGAACACGGAACTGGTTCAACAAATTTTGCAGTGTATAAAAGAATGTCAATCGGTGGCGAAAGCCCCAGTCCCGCGATTGTTGCAAAGCTGACATAATACTGAAATGATTTAAACAGAACCGACTTTATGACTGCAGAAATGATAACATAACACTAATCTAGTTGAAAAAAATGATTACGCAACTGTTTGATAGTGACATATAACTGCATTAATTCAAAATGAATTCAATGTGCATGATGAAGTGTCAATGACAGGCAAATCAAGCTGCTCGCGACTGGCTAATAACATAGGTATCAAAACATTTATGTGTTTATTAAGAAACACTTAGGGGGATGTTATCCCTAAAAATCCAAAATTTGTTTTTGAAATTTGCGATCGACGACTCTTTTCCCTTAACATTGTTAAAATTTTATTGCAAAATTCATCAAATTAAAATATATAAAAATTAATTTTCACTTAACTTCATTATGGACACTGTTTCATTTACACGGCTATATAATTGAAAATGGCTATCTCTTTATTGAATAAAGTGGGATATGATTTTTAATTTATATTAAATTACTTTTGTTTCGATAGAATAATTTATTTTATAAATTGATTTGTGAAATATATATAAATTACACCAATTTTTGTTGGAATGATTTGTTAAAAACATGGATGGTAACCGAAACAAATGCGGTTATTGGTAAGGATAACGCTAATTTATATTATTTAATTAACGTTATTTTAAGGGTAACGCTATTTTCTTTTATTTCGGTAATGTTATTTTAAGGATAACGATTTTTTCAGTTATTTCGGTAACGGTATTTTAGGGATAACGATTTTTTCAGTTATTTCGGTATCGGTATTTTAGCGATAACGGAATTTTCTATTATTTCGGTAACGATATTTTAAGGGTAACGTTATTTTTGTTATTGGGGTATCGGTATTTTAATGATAACGCTAGGTTCAATGCACACCGATATATTTAACCCCATCATGATCAGCCTTTTGGAAGATAGATATATGTATGTACAGTGAATATATTTTTAAATCCTTTTACTTAACAGCGGCCCCTTGCAAAAATATCTATAACCACAAATATTTTTACATAATGAATCACAGATAGTTTGAAATTAATTGGCAAAAAGTAAGTATGCCCGAGCAAAATCCAAAGCGGAGGGGCAAAAAAGTGGAAAATTCTCTCCCTTGACGGTACATAGACTCCTTACCCAATGTAAATCTGCAAAAGTGCAAATGTTCAAATGTGTAAGTGTGCAAATTTGCAAAAGTGAAAATGAGCAAATGTGCAAAAGTGAAAATTTTATTGATTGTTTGATGGTTTTATAGATTGATGGTAATGTAAATGTTCAAATATGCAAATGTGTAAATGTGCAAATATGTAAATATTTATTTCTTTATTTCATTCAACATCGCCCAGCCCAAAACGCAGGAGGACGCTGAAATTTTGTATGTAGGTTCCCCCTGCGGCGTAGACATTCGCTAAGACGAGGTTCTTGGAAACTATTTCGGTAAAGAGCAAAACGGGGAAAACCCCTTCCACGTCCTGCCCAAACCCTTATAGCTAGAAACCGGAAACATGAAATATGCTTTTCTTAGAATATGTGCTTACTCATCGATAAAGTCTCCCCCTTAACAGCCTGCACAAACCGTTGGACCTAGGAAGTTGAAATCCAAGGGGGAGGGACAGAAAAGGGAAAAATTCTCACCCTTGATGGGAGTTCAAAGGGAAAAATCTGAAATATGTGTTACCCGTAGTATGAACTAACTCATTATTGAGGTGCATCTTAGAATTTGGGTCTGGAACGTGGTAAAGATTGGGGACTCCATGCAATTATCTGGGAACTTAGTATACTCCCGGGCGTTAGCCCGGACAATCATGGCTGAATTAACGGTACTAAATTTGTCCTGATTTAATATAATTATATAACTATATATAATATTATATATAATTATATATAATCATATATTATTGACTAAGAAAAAATGTGAAGAAATAATTATATTTAAAGCGAAAAAAAAAAAAAATATATATATATATATATATATGTGCACAGCGCATGTTGCGGGGTCGGTTTTTCGTTCCCAAAGTTACTAAGAAGACATTTTGTTATTTTGGGGACTGTCCTTAAACTTTTCGTTATTCTACTGTTTACACTGAAGCGCATATTATAGGGACTTTTTTGGCTGTATATACAGATGTCTTCAAATAAATTTTCACCACTTATATCTTATCAATAATTTCTAGTTCTTGTTATCCCGAAATGTTTTAAAATTTGAAAGTTTTGTAAAAAAAAATATTATTAAGAAAATAAAAACAAACTAAAAGCACAAAAAATTTATCTTACTGGCTGGGATTCGAAACCGCTGACATGTGGCCACATAGAATTATATGAAAATATATCTATTAGCATATCGAAAATACTCTAGATATGGAAATATATATAACAATATCTCAAATTTGTTTGCACAATTGTATCATATATAATTATATCAAAAAATATTTCTAATATTAGAACATATATTAAACCGCAAATAGTTATATCTCATATCTCACTGTTGATAATGGCCCATATATTATTATATCTCAAATATTAGAGAGCATATATAATTATTAATGGTTCTTTATAATCCATATATAAGTATATATGGTCCTGTACAAGCCATATATAAATATATACAGTCCCGTGTAACCAATATATACAATTTATATGATATAATATATACCATATCTAATCATATAAATCATACATCATTTTATAAAGATCAATATATAAACAGATATGGTATAACAAAATATAAGGTAATTTAAAAACAAATTATGTAATATCGGTGAGATTTTATATAACATATAATTTTGCGATAAAATTTTGGAACTTCTAAATAAAACAATTTCAAAAACTAAAAACTTATTTTATTTTTAAATGATTAAAATTTCAAGTACATGCTTATATGTTTTTTCTTTAGTTTAACCAACCCCCTTGTCTTCACATTCAATATAATATGCCCTGAAATTTAAAAATTACACACAAAAGAACAACGAAAAGAATTTTATTGTTGTTTTTTGTGTAATTTTTAAATATCATGGCAAATTTTATTGCAGACACCTGGTAAACAAGACCATAACAGACATTACTTAAAAAAAGTGTTGCCACAGTGTTAAATATGCAAAAAGCATTCGCAAAGTTAACAATACGACTTAAAGTAAGAAATTATCGGTATTTTAAGGGTAAAGTTATTTTCTATTATTTCGGTAACATTATTTTAAGAATAACGATTTTTTCAGTTATTTCAGTAACGGTTTTTAGGGATAAAGATTTTTTCAGTTATTTCGGTAACGGTATTTTAGGGATAACGATTTTTTCAGTTATTTCGGTATCGGTATTTTAGTGATAACGTTATTTTCTATTATTTCGGTAACGGTATTTTAAGGATAACGATTTTTCTGTTATTTCGGTAACGATATTTTAGGGGTAACGATAGTCAGTTGAAAGGGTATTTAATCGATAACGGTATTTTAGCGGTATTGCCTGCCAATACTGGTTAAAAATGATTCATCGATTTATATTAATTCAAAACTTCTAACGATCACAAAAATTGCATAAGTGTCAAGAATTCGCGAAATTTTACACTGAAAGTAGCTTAAACACTCCACCCTAGCTCAGCTTATTTTAAAATAAATTAGAATTCAGCTTGTCTATGCGATAGTTGCGTGTGTGAAAAATTTTATATAAACCCGATGAACCACCAAATAATATTCAATATGTCCAACTGTGTAGTTAGCGCGGTTTTGATACTATTCTAACCAATATGTTAATGTTTGTTATTATAAAGATTAACATATCTATATAGGCCCGTAAAATTAAAGGGTTTTTTTAAATATTAGATTTTTTAAATATTCAAATAGCAATTTTTAAACGGGCATCTAAATTTCTTGTATTTTATCAAAATGTGTTTGCGGAAGGTTAAACTAACATTTTCTGACGAGAATCCTCAATACGCCTCGAATGCGTTTATAGAAAGTGAAAGACAAAACTAATTTTTTATCATCCTTATAAATAATAAAAAGCAGTCACTTATGTTTTTAGCAGTAGAAAACTTGATACTGACTTGAAAATCTTTTAAGTCTAAACATTTTTCTGAATCAAATGAATTTTCTGCAGGATAAGAACAACTAAAATTTCGAGAACTTCTATTGAACAATACGGTTGAAATCAAAAAATAAATATTTTTGAACATAAACCCAAAACGATCTTTTAGAATTCGCACTAATTCGAGAAGATCTTTTAATTTGTTTAAAGTACTCGATTTTTATAAAAACATTGATTTATTAGGAGTAAATTTAATTTGCATCTGCAATTTTTATTCGCACAATGAAAAAATTTTGAAAACTTTTTTAATAAACATTGCAGGTAAATTCAGTGACTGGACCTTATGGAATCTTTCAGAAACACTTTCTTAATATGAAACACGCGAAAGAAATTTTGACAGTTTACATGCTTACTAATTTTCGTTTGCTCTGTGTCATGTGCACTTGCAGCAATCAAGTGATATGTCACGAAACTATTCATTCCCTACAAGTTCTGCAACATAACATATTGTGATTGATATGTAAACCAGTTTTTTATGAATTACTTGTGCTCAGTCCTGTGGTATGTACATTTGAGTCAGTCTAGTTCTGTTCTGATGCGCATTTACTTACACCAATGCAGTGATATGGTACCCAACACAAGGTCAGCGATTTGTCGCCAGTAGCTTAAAAGGTAGAAATTGCCACCTCTTATGACAAGCCCATGTTAAAGTTATCGGTTACTTTCATATAAGAGAACCAACTCGAGGACCGGTTTCTGCCACAAAGTTGCGGTCCCGTGACCGGAACCCGTAGGGTTGGTATGAAAGCATCATATACATAAATAATTAAGGATTTTTGGTTGATTGCAGACCATTTTTGAAAATTGTCATGTGGATCTTTTTGCTTCAGAAATTATTAGGTTGTTTATAAGGGGTGTATAATTGAGTTATTACGTTTAATGTGTTTAGCAAAGAAAACCCAAAACAAAATTTTGGGAACTTCTGTTTTCCTAGCTCCTAGCTGGGCGATGTTCAGTGTGTGAGTGAGTCAGTCAGTAAGGTTATTCATTTAAGGTATATATGCAGAGCTTCAAAGTGATAATGAATCATAAATAGGTACTTCAAAACGAAAGTCACCGCAGATCTTAATGCTTATTACAAAAATTAATAATTTAGCTAAAGGCTGATAAAAAAATATTAAAATTTTTAAATTTTAAAGTGGAAATAATTGTTTTTTTTAATATTATAGCACAGTCGCAAAAATGTTAATACATATCCAATTATGTACAACTAGTAAGAGTTCTACAGTCTCCCAACACTTACAAACAACTGTAGAATTTAATAACATGCAGATTTCATAGGCATGGGGATAATTGTGCACAAACTCCCATCCTGGAACTAGTTTGAAAAATACAATTTAGAAACGAAAAATGGGGAGCAAAACTGGTACTAAAGTGGTAATCGTGGAACTGGATCTGACATGACTGCTTTGTAATACCAGTCAGTTGAGAACTGATTAAAATAGATAAAAAAAATAAAGGTTTTTCCTTATAAAGTGTAGATTTGACCGATAGTTTCCTTTTCTTGAGTCCATTTGCTAAGATAATAAAAATATTTTGGATGAAAAATTCAAGTATTTATTTGCAAACTCGTGATCTTCATTTTCCAAACTTTATTAATTACTTATTTTAGGCTTAAACCTACTTTAACAGAATAATAAAGTTTTTAAACAATTTATACATTATGGTTTTGTCAAATTAGCTTATAAATGATTTATTGGACTGTTTAAAAACTTTATGCATACATTGTAAGTGTTTATTTAAAAATTTAGATTTTATTATTAAAAACAAATGTAAACAAAATTAGAACTACAAAACTTTTTTAAATCTATGTTTTGTTTAACAGTCCACGTCAATACTATACACAATTGGTCTAAAATTTTTTTTTTTTTTTTCCATATTTTATATTATTTATTGAATCTTCACTTTTAAAAACTGTGAACTAACAATAATTATCCAAATCTTAAAACTAAATATTAATTGTTAAGTCCAGCCAGTGCCAGACTGATGTTGTGTGGTTCAACTGGGACCATTATTTCCCCTTATTATTAGCGGACCAGATCCGCAGTGTCTCTCCTCCTAAGACGCTGGTGGCCGTGATTATCAGTTAAGTTACGGGCTAGTATGTTGGGGTGTGTTTCCAGTTTTGTTAAATAGCGTTGACAGTGTCTAATAATTTCATCTTTGACCAGGGGTACATTCAGGTCTTTATGTATGTTGTAATTCCTAACATACCAGGGTGCGTTCGTGATCGCCCTCAAGAATTTATTTTGCATTCTCTGAATTTTCCCTATATTGGACGCAGAGGCAGTACCCCAGAGCTGAATTCCGTAGCACCATATGGGTATCATGATCGAATTGTAAATGAGTAATTTGCAGTCCAGGCCTAGTTTAGAGTTTTTGCCAGTAAGCCAAGCGAGTTGAGCAGTTTTTAGCCTCATCTGAGTTATTTTCGCATCTATATGATTTTTCCACGTGAGTCGACGGTCAAGGTGAATACCTAGATATTTCACACATGTGTGTTGGGGTATATTCAGATTATTAATTTTAATGGGTGGACACGTCTCTTTTCTCAGTGTGAAAGTAATATGGATACATTTCTGTTCATTCACCTTAATTCTCCACTTATCCAACCAAGCTTCCAATTGTGAAATGTGAGTCTGTAACATTCTAGACGCTATTTTTGAGTCATCGTGGACGCTTAAGATTGCAGTATCGTCAGCGAAAGTCGATGTGTGGGTATTAATATCTAATGGCATGTCTGAAGTATAAATGATATATAACAGAGGACCCAAAATGCTACCTTGTGGAACTCCGGCTTGTATATCTTGAGGAGAGCTGACAAAACTTTTTTCAGCAAGAGTGAATTTTCGATTTGTTATATAGCTTTTGAGTAGCTTGTGAGTATTTGTTGGTAACAAAAGTTTTATTTTAAACAGTAGACCTTCATGCCAAACCTTATCGAAAGCCTGTGAAACGTCGATAAAAAGGGCAGAGCAGTATTTTTTCTCCTCGAACGTTTTTCTGACAACAGTAACCAGCCTGTGGGCTTGCTCAATGGTGCTGTGTTTTCTCCTGAAGCCAAATTGGTGTGATGGAATACAGTTGTTTTGTTCCACATAAACAGTTATCTTTTCCATTAGGATTTTCTCGAACAGCTTTGACAAATTGGATAATAGGCTTATAGGCCTATACGATTCCACCTTTGTGTAATCTTTGCCTGGCTTGGGTATCATTCTAACGAGTGAAACTTTCCATTCTGGGGGATAGTATTCAAGGCGTATAATAGCATTAAAAATAAAGAGAATTATCTTTAATGCTATACGGGGTAACTCCAAGAGCATCCTGTTACCGATTCCATCGATACCAGGAGCTTTTTTGGGGTTTAGTTCAAAAATAGCCTTTTCGACCTCTCTCATCTCAAACGTTAATCGGGTAGCTGCTCGGTGCTGGGGTAAAATCGGTGGCAACTCTGTTACAGAACTTGTTATATTTGGCGTGAATACTTTTCTTAAATGTTCTACAAACAGATCTCCTTTTTCAGTATCATTTCTAGCCCAACCTCCGTCTAATTTTCTCAAAGGAGGCTTACATAAGACAGGTCTTTTTAAATTTTTCGTTGCACGCCATAATGAGTAATCAGTTCTTGATGTTGGATCTAAATTTTCAAGATATCTGTTTAATGAAGCAGTTCTCTTATGTTCAAGTAGCTTTCCTAATTTTTTAGTGCATTCTTTCAACCGTTCCTTAAGTTGAGGAGATCTGTGCTGTTGCCACTCTCTTCGAGCTCTTCTTTTTTCATTTAAGAGTCGTTCGACATCGGCAGACAAAATAATATTTTGTCTGTTGTGTCGGGGGGGTTTGGTAGCAAGTTGAGCAGCAAGTTTGAGATTTAGTTCAAAATTTTGAATCGAGAGGTCGATATCTTCCGGTGTTCTTAGCGGTATGTTTTCCGAGCAATGTGTACTGATAAATTTTTTATACTTCAACCAATCTGTTGTTTTGCCTGTCAGTGCTAAGTCCCCAGAGGGGGGTACAATTCCTCGGGGGTTTAAAATAGTAACAACCGTAGGTGTGTGATCAGATGAGAGATCCAATAATGGTTCTACATGGACCAATTCTCTCGCAATAGACATTGTTATTCCAAAGTCTATCAGATCGGGTATTTTCCGACGATCCGTTGGCCAGTACGTGGGCTCTCCACTAGAGATCACATCCATACCCAGCTTAGAAATTGTATTAAACAAAACACGGCCCCTAGGGGTAACAAGCCGTGACCCCCAGAATGTATGCTTGGCATTATAGTCTCCAGCTGCCAGAAAACGCGGTCCTAATGATTCGAAAAAGACTGTGTACTGATCCTCCGTTATGGAGAATCTGGGGGGAGAATAAATTGACGAAATCACCAAGTCCCTATCGAATTCTTCAAAACATATAGTAGTGGCCTGAAGATAATTTTCGCAAAGATCACACATAAGAAAATGTTTCAATCTAGATTTAATGAGAATAGCTGATCCTCCACATGACCTGCCTCTTGGGTCCTTAGTATCATACATTGTGTACCCGCGAATTGAAAATGAACTTCTCAGGGTTAAATGGGTCTCAGAAATAAGCATTACGTCAATTTGCTGATTTCTGAGAAAATACTCGAGCTCTTCTTTATGTTGGCATATGCCGTTAGCATTCCAGTAACATATTTTCAAACTGTTCATGGTTTAGTTAACAAAGCTTGCATCAAAATAGACTGATTTCTCATCATCTCTTGCATCATATTACTCATTGAGTTTGTAAAGTTAGTAACAGTTTGAACCAGGGATTCAATGGATGCTTCAAGTCTGCTGAAATTTTGTATCTGGGGTTCAGATTGAGAAAGTGGAGCATTTGGATTGACTTGTGCGGCTTTTGGAGTTTTTGGGGGCTGTGGTTGTCCTCTTAGAACTTCAGAGTATGAAGCACTGTTGGTGATAATTTGTGGGTATTGTGGAATATAAAATTCGGGTTCCAACTGTGATTTCATTCGGGGGTTTCGGGTTCTGTTTAAATTTGAGTTTTTTAATTTTAAATATACCTCACAACCTCTGTAATTAGCAGTATGGGGGTTACCGCAATTGCTACATTTCTTTTCAGTATTTACTGTCTTTGGTTTGGTGCAGTCAGCTGTGCTATGCAGCTCACCGCAAACTACGCAAACTGCATGTAGTCTACAATAAGACCTAGTGTGACCATACTCCTGGCAGTTCGTACACTGAGCAGGTCCTCGTCGCTTATGTGGTGCTTCAACTGTAACTCTATAGTGTAGCAAGTACCTAAGTTGATAAATAGGGTGTGTTTCATTTTTCTTCAACTTGATATCGCCAGGCTCTAATTCAACTCGGAAAAGGGGTTGGGGGAGCTTATCCCGGTTTCTAATATTAACAACGGACTTAACTTTAAAGCCGTTGATTTCGAGTGCCTTCTTTACTTCAAGTGGGTCATTGTATGATTCAATACCCTTAATGACTATCTGAAGACCTTTGCTGCTCTTCAACTGGTAAGTATAAAAATTTTTTTTTCTGGATTCAAGAAATGATACTAATTTTCTGAAATTGGATTCACATTGAACTTGAATCTTAGTTTCAACAATTTTGCCATTTTTATTGGAACAATATAATTGGTCTAAAATGATTATTTTTACAACTAGATTTGTAATTAGCAGTCCAAAAACTAGTACAATTCAAAACTTGTTCGGAGAATACGAAAATTCAAAAAACTTATTTCAGATTTCTAGCCAAAACGGTTCGAGCAAACCGTCAAGGGGGAGACTTTTGATTTTTGCTCCTCATCGTAGGATTTTCCATAAATTTCGTATTATCAAAGAAGGTTTGGCAGGCCGTCAATAAGGCGACTTTTTTTTTTTGCCCCTTCCCGTGGAAATTTCCGAAATCCTATTTTAGCGGTTTCTACGTCGGAGAAGGAACTTACGTACAGCTACATATTTTGCATTTATCTAATACTTGTATTAGTGTTGGTGCAATAAAATAATGTTGACCTCGTTTTTTTGTTGAATGGATTCGACCTGGTTCATTCTTTGGGCCTTCAAAACCATCCAGTTCATCCCCTGATTCGGAGTCCAAATTTTCTTACTATTCTGTAAAATTTGTTTTAAAAATATCTCAATTAAATATAAGATAATTTCACATTTATAAAATATGTACCCTAACACTTTTGTGAAATCTTTATATCTCATCGCAATTTTCAAAGACCCGTAACCTTTTAACTGGTTTTGCATTTTTTTAAATGTATTAACCAGTTTTAAATGTATAAACCAGTTAACTAGTTACTAATTATTTTTAAATACTAAACTGATTTTATCAGGTCTTCCTTTTTTTCTTTGATTTAATAAAAATATCTTATCTTCCTCGATATTAATCATATCTAGAGCATTGGCATTAGCAACGTCAAAAAAATCATCAAATTTGTCTAAGAAAACTTTCTCTTGTTTTTTCTGTATTAATATCGGCGTTTGCTATTTTTCTGTAATTTCCTCAATTCAAAGATAAACTCTCAAACTTTGTGACATATTTGTCACGACAAGGAAAGCACTTGCTTTACTCTACGCATATTGTAAAATAATAAACGCAAAACTTGGGCATTGGATGGTAGTTTAGAACCGATAATTTGACTTTCGTCATGATCGAGCAGATATAACTTTTCTCGTCCTCTTGTATTCATTTTTTCTTTTATTGCTTTAACTTAATTTATTTCTTTAACTTTCTTACTTTAATATCCACTTTATTATTTTTTTCACTTTAAAATACATAAATGATTTATTGTCTAAATAAAACTTTTACCTAGAAAAATGCTGTTTTTGTTTACTTGGAAACAAGAGATTTTAGCTCTGGGAATTACGAACCAAAAAAAGTACCACGATCATAAGGTAGAACTTTATGTGGCAAATAATAAGCTTCATTATATAGTAACCTAACTGTAAAAATCTGAATATTACAAAAAATTGTTTGACTTAGTTATATTTCGGAATATAATTTTGTATTGAAAGCCGACGCGTTATGATAATTTAATTAACAGATTCGGATTCAGTGTAGAATTTTACATTATTATTTATCTTAAAATATTTCGGTTTGTGGCATAGGCGTATCGCAAAATTGATATTTGTGCAAATTTTATTCAAATTTCACATATTTTAGCAACTTCAGGGCGTTTGAGCCACGCCTTCCCGATATTCGATCAGCCTAATTTTTTTCAAAATATAGGTTTTTGCTAAGAGGAACATTTTTAGGGGGAGTTACGGTCGAATTTCTAAAGTTGAAAAATAAGGCGCACCCTAGTGGACACTAATGCAAATGAAAAAAAATCATTACAATTTTATTATAATGAAGTTTTTCTATTAAAAATTTCATTACAATTGATTGAAAAATCATTTGTTTACAAAAAATGTATTCGATTTAAACATTATTAAAGTAGCTTCATACAAAAAATAACAAAACAAAATATAAAATATGCAAATATTAACCCGCGTAAATAAATATTAACACATAAAATTATGGCTAATAATGCTAATGTTTTCTTTTAATTGGTGCATAAGTAATGGTAATGAAATTCAAAAACATTGTCATTAATCAATGAAATCACATTCTTAAATCATTACCATTAGTTCAAACAATGGTAATGAAATGTATTTAATTACAATTGTTATCTATGTAATGGTAATGAAATCATCAATTAATTAGTGTAATCAATGCATTAGTCCCATGTATGTTATAAATGCATAAACTTCGTCGAAATCAAATTGAATTTTTCTATAAAATTATTAATTTTTTATGTTGAATCATTTTCGCTTTAAGTTCTCTGAGTTAAGCGCCCTCTCGTGGTGTTAAATAGAGTCAAACCAAAAATATTTTTTCATATTACAATATTATTAGTTGGCTTATAATCTTTACAAAAATGTATATTAAATCAATATTTTAGACAAAATTTTAATTTCTAGTCAGCCAGCATATATGTATGCAATTGTTGACTAGTGTAATTAAAATGATTTGAGCAAAACCCATAAAAGTTTAGTTACCTTAGACCGTTCTCAGCAAAACACTTTTTCGTTTAGAGCAAAATATTTTGCGTGTTTATTATTTTGCTGTTACGTGAGCTACATGCATTGAGTACCACAGTAGCTCATAATCATGATCAGATGCATGAGATGCTGACTTGGATGGCGGTCAATAGATTCTTTCTATTATAATACCATTATATGAAGTGTTTAGTTAAAGCGCGTAAATATTTTCAATGTATGGAACATTTGTATGTCAGTACTGTATACAATAGGGAGTTCCAAAAAAAATTAATTTATACCACTCAGACGATAAGTATTAATGAGTGCAATACGGAAAAAATAAGTTTAAAAACCGAGGAGATCTTTAGTTCCCCGCTAGCTCTTAAAGTTGGAAACATTGATACATTTTATAAAAAAGGTCTAAAATTTGTGCACAAATTAGTATTAAAATTTACGTAATGACAATCAAGTTACAAAATATGTTTTTTAAATTTTTGTTTGCTTTATTTTGGTGATCCAATGCTTCTTTCATGATAAAAAAAAATCAGATTGTTTTCGTCAGTGCACAACGTTTAAGAACCATTTTGCCAAAAAGTTTAAAATTGCAATAACGAAAAGTTGCTCCCTGAAAATTATTCAAATGCTTTTTTCACACAAATTTTGCGAAAAAAAGTTCAAAACTGTTTTTTTTTTTCTTTGCCAAATTATACCAAAATCGGAATCTTTAATCGCAGGTAGGAAACTAATTACCCTCTCTAAAATTGATTTTATTATTTCCTAATATTCAGCTCACTAGTACGCATCGCTTGAGTGCGATTAATTCAACAAACTCACAAGAAAGATATTTCTCGGAACCCCCTAATGTACACCAAAGCCCCACAAAATGGCTTTTTAAACGCTACACCATTACGTGAAAAAGGTAAAATGAATTTGGAGAGATGGTTTTAAATATTTAGATGAAAATTGGCACATGAGCTTTTATACGCCCAAGGACGAACCCTATTTAAATTGGTTAAATCGTATTATTAACTAAGAATCGTGGAAATCTATTTGTTATTTGGGATTTAAGTATTATATAGAGCCAAGCATCATGCCTCCAAATGTGTAGAAAATCGGACTAGTCCCCATATAGAGTCACATTCCTAGTAGACTGAACCAAAAACATTGGTGAAAACAAAGGGCAAGGAAGTTCATTAATTTATAATCGTGGTTTTTTAATTTTTAAAATTTTTAATGCTATAAATTTAATTTTAATATTTTTGTTTTTAAAATGTGATTTAAAAAATATCGTTAGTCATCGTGAAAAAGTTAGTAATTTTATTTTTCTGTTAGTGCAAAATCTTAAGGCCACACTGTTTTAAAGCGTTTTTAATAAATTTATTTGTCAATACTGTTGAACCATTAATATTTTAGCTTTCCTTCTTTAATTTTTGAAGTCATGATTTGAACAGGCTTCTACAACACTCAAAGGAAAAGAGATGTGCGAAATTACTTTACCACAGTTAATGAATGATTACCATTACAAATGAGCTTTTTACATAAATTTTCAGAATTAACCTTGGGAACCATCTTTGACTTTCAAAGCACAAATTGAAAGGGTTCCCATTCCAACTATTAATTTTTCCATTTCTGGCAGCAAATTTGGAATCTAAATCGTTTACTAATATTTTCCACAACAAATTTGTACAATGTTCCTCCCATAAAGGCAACAAATCTAATAGCTAAAAAAACTGAAATTAGTGCTAAAAAACTCTAAAGTTTTGATATTTTATTTAATGTATATATATTTTTTAACAAAACGGTATCATTTTAAAGTTTATTTCAATACCTTTAAAAAAAATTATTAAGAAATTCTCGTTGTTGCCAGCCATCTGATGAAGAGTTGGCGAAATTTTTGAAGCTTTTTTGAAGTGGTATGGGAACACTGAAGGAGGAGGTTGCGATATATTTAAATTAGCATTTTGAAGATATATTTACAAGAAGATATTACGAAAATATCATCCTGAAAAATATACAAATAAGTATTTTCAATATATCTTTTTTTAACCATCTGGGAGATATTTCGGTCATTAAAAAAATTTGCGACGTTATCACCTTAATACATTCCTGAAGCAAAACAAAACAATTTTTAGAAACTTATTGTAATTTAGAAAAATTTCTCACAAAACTCCGAGAAAATGGAAACCATATATCCATCATATATCCATCAAAAACTAACCAAAATACATACTATTTATTAAGAGCCAAGGGTAAGCTATATTTTTCGTGCAATTTCAAAAATTGCAAAAAAAAAATATTATTTCTTTTCAGAAAATAATATTCATAAAGACGATGAAATGAAAAGAAGAAACAAAATGTGGATAACTAATAAATATATGTAACTAAAATTTTTCATGAAGCGATGAAGATTATAATAAAAAATAACAAAATAAAAAAATTTGCATTTTGGGGATCGAACCCACAACCTGCTTTGTAACAGTCCAAGGCGCTAACATCGCCTCTAATTTGACATATGATTTTTCTTTTTTGAAATGGTATTTTTCGAAAAAAGCCTATTATCTCAATATTATAACCATGAAAGGTACAGACATTAAGCTTTAACTTAAGGTACCATTTCATCCAATAGTTCATAAAGTTGTTTTTTATATTAAAAATTAAATAAATTTTTCAATTTTGCTGCTGTTGTTGAAAAAATAAAAAATTGCGCCATTTATAATATTTTGTCTTTCCAGATATGGCTTATTTTCGGCGCGCTCTAAGTTGTGGTTTGCAATGGGTTAATAAATATATGTTTTCGGAAATATATATTTTCGGAATCGAAAAGTATTTGACATATCGAATCGAATCTTACGCAGGTAAGTGCTTAATTTAGTGTTCTGAATACTGCATAAATTTCAAAAGGATCCATCAAAAACTGTCTGAGTTACACAGACATTTTTTTTGAAGACTCAGGAAATTCATCCTTCTTATTAATGTGTTACTTTGACATATCGAATCGAATCTTACGCAGGTAAGTGCTTAATTTAGTGTTCTGATTACTGCATAAATTTCAAAAGGATCCATCAAAAACTGTCTGAGTTACACAGACATTTTTTTTTGAAGACTCAGGAAATTCATACCCAGCAAAACCACACATTACCAAAAAATCGGTAAAGTAATGAATAGCCATAGGGGTCGATGTATTAATTATCACCTTACTTTATTGATGAATTTTACGGGCGATGAGCCTCAAAGTAATGTATATACCCATTACTTTAGAGGTGATAATGTAAGGGGTTACTTATATGGTTACGAGAATGGATAAAGTAATGTGTCTAAAAATATATTTTTAAAAAAGAGGAATTTTTATTAAAAAAAATTATTACAAATATTTTATTTAAAATATTTGTAATTAAAAATAAAGTGGTCAAGATGGGAATCGAACCAGGGAAATCTGGTTGCCAGCCAAGAACTCTACCCACTGAGTTATCGACGCATATAGTATTTGATTGCTTTAAACTTAAATGAATTGTTGCGCTTACAAAAAAACACAAAGTAATGTATCTAAAAATAGATTTTCAAAAATATTTCAATTATTACTTTACATTTGCGATCAGAATATTTAATATGATAAGTAATTATTTTGTTTAAAACAAATACCCAGGGGAAAATGAGTTCATATTTTACTCCATATATGCTCGGATAGTATATATGAGGGTATGAAGCCGTATATACTCATATATGGAGATATATGATTATGAGTAGTTTTTTTATATGCCAGTATAGAGCAATTCCATATGAAAACGATCAAAATTGGCAAATTTTTGGACGACCCCTCTCCGATTTTAAAATAAATAGTCTCAATCGATTGCCCAGCAAAAAATAATGTACCTACATATTTTTTTTTTTTTATAGTGACTGGTTTAGTGGTGGTGTACACCACTGTCATGTGACAAAATTGAAGAATTCTTCATAAGGGACCTCATTGAAAGTTGTTTAAAGAAAAAACTACTAAAGCGATCGCAACGAGTGATAGCTCGTTGGAAAGGTATTGAATCAGGCTTTAATTGAAAAATAAAATTTTCCTAATTTTTCTCAGAAATTTACCTTTTTTCCGATTTTCCACAGAAGCTCCTAAATTTTCCGGCTAATTTTATTTTTTTTGGATTCCTCATAATTTTTGCTTTAAGAATCAGCAATAAAAAAATGGGCCCCGACTCCTTGTTTGGACAGGAGAAGAGCATTTAAGAGACCACCTTGTTCTCATTGTTTTTATATTTTTTATAATTGAATTATTTTTAATTATTTAACATTATTTTATTTTATTATTAAAAATACATTTTAAAAATTATTTGACAGTTAAAAATACATTTATGAAGAAAAAATCTTTCTTATTTTGCTGCTTATACTTAATTACAATATTTATTAAAAGTTTCAATTGTCTTGGCATCATTATAAAATTAAAGTAACTTTAAATTTAGCACGTCGGCAGACGAAGAGTACCGCTTTACATTAATTGACATATCAGAAATATTTGGTATGAAGCAATGAAACTTTTGCGTTCCAGTTATAGTTTTGACATTATTATATCTGTTTTGAAGTCGTCGCTCCATGGCATCGTGTTCTTTTTGAGTGCATAAAACTGTGTTAATGGCAATTTCCTTGCTTTGAATCCACGAAGGGCATGGGCCCTTACCGTGGGACGTCGCAAAAAAGTGCCACTCGACCTTGCAGTTTTGTTCTTCTTCAATTATGCAAAGATTGTAAAAATTTTTTTTATTCTTGTACTGAGAAGCCGCGCCGTCTGAGAAAAACGTTACTTTGTCGATTGCATCGAATTTTGATCTTAAGAATTCAAACAGTTTCATTTGAAATAAATAAACGGACACATAATTATGAGCTAAACTCTCCGCGACAACAACAAGGCTTACGGTCTGTAGTTCGTTATCTTCGTTTTTGAAATAAATGCAAAAAGGATGCACCGTGCACTGGTCGTTTGCCCAGTGATAAGCCTGAATTTCATCCTGAAAGAGGAAAGTGTAATTCTCGGCAAAGGCGCTTATCACAATGAATTCATTTTGGGCTAATTTCTCCTTACTTTCCTTTAGAAATTTCGATTGCATCTCGGATATGAAATGGTGTGCCTTCAGTTCATTCAACTTGAATCCGAATTCCTCGATGAATTCCGGAATCTGCTTTACCACGGTCTCTTTGAACTGATGGTATGCTTCGGATAGATTACATAATAATAATCTGCGCTGCTTGTGTACTTTGTCTCCATCTTCACGTGTGATAACATAGTCACGTGTACCTGGGCAGGCGCGGCTGTTGTCATCATTGCAGTAAAAATCTTGAATCAATTTCACCGTTGCTTCGCTGAGGGTCCTTGAGCCAAATTTCTTGGTGGGAGTCGCCAATATGCCCTTCTGTTGAACTAATTCTTTGCTTCTTCTCGCGATGTAAAAAGATGTTTGAAACTGTTCAGAAATCTTGCGTATAGACCATGATTGAGGCAGCACAGATAAAATGAGATATTTCTGCGGAAAAGTGGTCGCTAAATTGAATTTTCTTTTCAACTGCTCAATCATTTGTTTGCCGTCATCAACGTCATCTGCTTGACTGCATTCGTTATCAGAGCCTTCATCAAATATTGTCGCGATTGCACTCATAACCTTGCCTTTTTTATCTTTCCTGTATTTTTCACTTCGCAACTTTCTTTTTCTAATAGGCGTTTCACCTAAAGTGGTAATAGCCTCATTTAAAGGACTCAAAGACATATTGACCATCGGAATGTCTGCCTCACTATCAGATGAAACATTTTGTTCAATTGTCATTTCACTCTCGGATTGTGGTTGCATTTGTTTCAATGCATTTGCTTGTTGAGACAAATCGATTTTACACTTGGGGCAAATGAATTGTGCTTCTTCACCGTATTGTATATTTAATTCATTCATGTATCGCTTCGAAACACCAGTTAATTTTAATACTTTTATCTTTTTCGAACGATGTCCACTCTTGTTAAACGGATTGCAGCAAAATGTATTCATTTTACTTTAAATTGTCTTTACAGCTTCACTCTTTACTTTACAAAAAAAAACACTTTAACACTTTCACGTTTAGTATTCAACTGAAATTTGACTCAGAGTGTGTGAAGTATTTATATTTATTTTTTGGTAAAAAATATGTAAAAAAATAAGCGATATTTGCTTTTCGCTAATAGGAAAATTTGCGTGAACTACTGGTCATAAAATGTTTTTTAAAGAGGGACTTAATTGGTTACTGCCAATAAGCCGACCACAGGTCATAAAATGTTTTGTAAATTTTTTAAATTACCAGGTAATAAATATTTCGCCATATTTATGGAAAATCCGTGTTTTATGACTTGTTTCTGCACGTGTCATTTTAGGCGAAATATTTATTACCTGGTAATTTAAAAAATTTACAAAACATTTTATGACCTGTAGCCTCAGTCGGGTTTGGTGTGCCATTACATGCCACTGCTGCTATTATCCATGGATTTATGGCCGATCTTGTGAAGGCAGGCAGACCATATTCACTACACACTCAACTTGGGGCTCTTAAAAAAAAATTGATTTTTTCTTCATAAATGTATTTTAAACTGTAAAATAATTTTTAAAATGTATTTTTAATAATAAAATAAAATAATGTTAAATAATTAAAAATAATTCAATTATAAAAAATATAAAAACAATGAGAACAAGGTGGTCTCTTAATTGCTCTTCTCCTGTCCAAACAAGGAGTCAGGGCCCATTTTTTTATTGCTGATTCTTAAAGCAAAAATTATGAGGAATCCAAAAAAAATAAAATTAGCCGGAAAATTTAGGAGCTTCTGTGGAAAATCGGAAAATTTAATTTTCATGGAAAAATTTAATTTTCATGGGGAAAAAGGTAAATTTCTGAGAAAAATTAGGAAAATTTTATTTTTCAATTAAAGCCTGATTTAATACCTTTCCAACGAGCTATCACTCGTTGTATGTTCGCGATAAACTCCGAAACTACTGAACCGATTTTTATCAAATTTCGTAACCATCTGTAATTTGGTCCAACTTAAGAGAAAAACGACACTAACTGAATTCTTTACATTATGTCAAAAATCTGATGTTTTCGGCCAATTAGCAAAAACATTACTATATACTGATGTTCCGCGCTATTTTGTAGAAAATATATTTGATTGCATCAATATAATGAGTAAAAAATTAATTCAATCTATTATAATTACTGAGCCTGGGTACATACTTATTCAGAACAATAAAATTTCAAAATCTAGAAACCTCGGCTTAAATGAATTTAAAATTCACTACGCAAATTTACTATTTCAATCTCTTCATATTAACAAAAATAGTGAAATATTGTTATTAAAATTGCAATTACATTGAAGTTCAAGTAATAACAGTTTTCCAGTATTTTAAAGTCATAATAAATTAGTGTAACATGGGTCATTAATGTCAAACTATATGTTCTTATTCTCTTGTGAATATTCGTAAATATTATTGTAAAGAAATTTGTAAAATATGCTTACTTTGATATTTAAACCATGGTTTTTATAAACCATAAAGCCGTTAAGCAAGACATCGTTGTATAATGTTATATGAAAGTATATTTTGTTCATTAAAGAATAGTTTCTTTTACAAAACACAGCTTTATAAAAAAGCCACAAACATATTCAATGGATAGTAAGCAGCAAAGCTCTGGTTAGCTAGTTTTACCACTCAACTTTGTTGTACCTACCAGGAGTAATAATAGTTCAGATGGCATGTTGTATACTGCAGCTTTCGTGTCAAAGCCTTTTCATTCAATTCAATAATGATCATCAGTCACCTACATACATACTTATGTATGCTGCGTAGCTGTTAATTAAAGTGTTTAAATCCAGCATAGAGTCGAATAAATTGGTAGGTGTAAATGACTAAAGCATAAGAAATGAGCCGCTTAAATAAATAAATCTGCAAAATGATATACAATCTTTAAAATCCCGGGATTTTAGGAAAAAGAAAACTCTATCTTTTCTAATACTTCGGGTTTTGATGAGATCTTTTGCTAGATCGAAATATATATTGACGGCTTAATGTCCTAAGGGCTTAAGTCGATTTTTTTTTAGATCAGAAGAACACTCTGAAACTGAGCTTCGAAGAATTAATTTACTCATTACTTTTTTGAACTGAATTTATATTTTGGGATTGAATTCTCTAACCGAACTTTAAAAATTTAATGAATTTTTCATACGATTAATCTTAAAGGAATTTATTCATTATTTTCTAATTCCATCATAAAATTAAAAACATTAATTCGCAAAGAATTTCATAAAAATCTAGTTAATTCAGCTTTTGGTCAAGGAAATAATTTCCTATGGAATAAATTCCTCTTGAATTTAGTAAATTTTCGCTTAATTCCCTAAGGAACTAACTTTTTTCCTTTAATTCCCTCAAGGGAAAAACATTAAAAAATGGGTCAACAAAAAAACTTCCTGAAATATGTTGTATTATTATTTATTTTATGTATTAACCTTAATTATATAATTACAAATTATATCCTAATACCTAGCACTAGAAATAAAGGATATCGGCTCGTTGTAGCGTAAACAGACCAGCACCTACTAATCACGGCCAAAAGAGCTACAAGGTTACCACAGGGGTTCCACAGGAGTCAGTTCTCGGCCCATTGCTATGGAAGATAATGTATAATGGAGTCTTGATGACGCATATGCCTGAGAAAACGACGGTAATTGGTTTTGAAGACAACATTGCTATCGTCGTAACCTCCAGATATTTAGACAAGGTAGAATTGTATGCTAACGAAGCTACAAATGCAATAAGATTGTATTGAACAACGCCGGTCTGAGGTGGTTTTGATAAGCGATCTAAGAAAAGCTCAAACTGTGACTATAAAAGTGGGACATCATTAGATGACATCTAAAGGCGAAATTAAGTTCCTGGCAGTGATGATTGACTCAAAGTTGAATTTTAACTCACACTTATCATACGTATGCAAGAAAGCTGAAAATGTAAGAGCGGCTCTTGCCCGAATGATGCCAAATATAGGTGGACCGCGACAGAGTAGAATGCTGGAAATATTTAGCGTGGTCAACTCAACACTAATGTATGCATCAGCAATTTGGGCTAGTGAAATAAGTGCCATGTTTTGGAGAAAGAGATCTTTTAGTGCACCGTCTGAGCGCACTACGAGTATACAGTGCGTATCACACTACAGCACGTCGTTATGTCTCAAAAAAGAAATCAAATATATTTCAAAGGCCGACATGTATAGATCGGAACCGAAGTATCCGTGCAAAATTGGCAGAATAGGGGAATCATAGTAACAGAGGACGTTGGACATACCGACTTACACCTAATGTTAAAAAAGGGTGACTAGAAGGCATGGTGAGTTGAATTACCATCTTACACAATTCCTTACCGGTCACGGTGGTTACAGAAGTTATCATATAAACATGAGGAGTCCCTGTTGTGTCCTTGGTGTGCAGAAGTTCTGGAAGATGCAGAACACATTGTGTTTAGTTGTATACGTTTTGCAAACGAACGAACAAGAATTGAGAAAAATTTATGTGCTCGTATAAATACCTAAAGCATACAAGTCGAGAACCTGAATTTGAGAATTTAAAATTTGGTTAATTGTATGTTAAATATTGAAAAAAATCACTTAATCTTTAACCATATGTATAAGTGTCAAATTTATATAGAAATGTCTATGATTAATGTTTAACTTTGGTTGTTTTTAAAATAAGTTACCCGTTGATTTTAAAAGTGTTAAATTTCATTAAAAATCAGATTTTGGGAAGTTGTGAAAAAGAACTGCCTTAGAAGAGGAAAATATGAACTAAACGATACTTTGGAATCAGTTTAATTAATTCCTTAAGAATCACTTCCATTTATTTTTGCTGGGAAGTTAAGAACAGAAGAGACTTAACTTAAATACAAAATAATGACCTACTGATAATGGATGGTAGAATTACTTATATGTACATGCAAAAAAAAAAAAAATTTTTTGTTCTGAAAAAAAATTTTAGTGGTGAAAAAAAGTTTTTGAGCTGAAAAATATTTGAGGTGAATACAAGAAAAACAAGTGAAAATATTGTACTAAAATACACCAATTTGTATGGAAAATTTAGAGGTAACTTCACATTTTCACTCATAACTTTTTGACCGCTGGTCTGATTTTGCTCATTTTCAATACCAAACTTCTCGGAGGATGCAATTAATGAGCACCTCCGCTTGCGTCTTCGCGTTGTGATCACCATTTAAACAGACATATAGACAGACGGACATCGCTAAATCGTCTTAAAATTGCATTAGGGTGCCTTAGACATATATTTTGACATGTAACAAACGGAATGACAATCTGATATACAGGTTGGTTGAAAAGTTCCTGCGCTCGGTATGAAAGAATACTGTTTTTGTTACGAAATATATTTTTTTTATTCAATATAATATCCTAGAAGCTCAATACACTTGTTCCAATGATCTTCCAATAATTTTATCCCATCCTTATAATGGTTTTCCGGAAGCTCAGCAAAATAACCGTCTACGGCTGCTATGACCTCTTCATTCGACGAAAAATACTTTCCACGAAGGAATTGTTTGAGATTTCTGAAGAGCTAGTAGTCACTGGGAGCCAAATCTGGTGAATACAGTGGTTCAAGCAATTCGTACTTTAATTCTTTGAATTTAGCCATCGTCAAAACACTTTTGTAAGCAGGTGCATTGTCTTGATGAAAAATGATTTTTTTCTTCTTTAAACCAGGTCTTTTCTCACGAATTTTTTCATTCAGCTGATCCAAAAGGCTGCAATAATATTCAGTGTTGATTGTTTTACCTTTCTGAAGATAATCAATCAACAAAATTCCTTTTGCATCCCAAAAAACTGATGCCATAACCTTCTTTGCTGATCGTTGTGACTTCACCTGCTTTGGAGCTGAACAACCAGCTTCAGTCCACTGTAAACGTTCATGTTTCAATTTAGGATCATGGTGGTACATCCACGTCTCATCCGTAGTTATAAAACGACACAATAAGTCGGTTTTATTCGGCTTAAAACGCTCCAAATTACGCTGAGAAATTTGTTTTCGATCCAGTTTTTGTTAAATTGTTAATGTGTGCGGCACTAACTTTCCAAACAGTTTTTTCATACGTAATTCTTCATGTAAAATATAAGGAGTCCTCACCTGTAACAAACGGAATGACAATCTGATATACAGGTTGGTTGAAAAGTTCCTGCGCTCGGTATGAAAGAATACTGTTTTTGTTACGAAATATATTTTTTTTATTCAATATAATATCCTAGAAGCTCAATACACTTGTTCCAATGATCTTCCAATAATTTTATCCCATCCTTATAATGGTTTTCCGGAAGCTCAGCAAAATAACCGTCTACGGCTGCTATGACCTCTTCATTCGACGAAAAATACTTTCCACGAAGGAATTGTTTGAGATTTCTGAAGAGCTAGTAGTCACTGGGAGCCAAATCTGGTGAATACAGTGGTTCAAGCAATTCGTACTTTAATTCTTTGAATTTAGCCATCGTCAAAACACTTTTGTAAGCAGGTGCATTGTCTTGATGAAAAATGATTTTTTTCTTCTTTAAACCAGGTCTTTTCTCACGAATTTTTTCATTCAGCTGATCCAAAAGGCTGCAATAATATTCAGTGTTGATTGTTTTACCTTTCTGAAGATAATCAATCAACAAAATTCCTTTTGCATCCCAAAAAACTGATGCCATAACCTTCTTTGCTGATCGTTGTGACTTCACCTGCTTTGGAGCTGAACAACCAGCTTCAGTCCACTGTAAACGTTCATGTTTCAATTTAGGATCATGGTGGTACATCCACGTCTCATCCGTAGTTATAAAACGACACAATAAGTCGGTTTTATTCGGCTTAAAACGCTCCAAATTACGCTGAGAAATTTGTTTTCGATCCAGTTTTTGTTAAATTGTTAATGTGTGCGGCACTAACTTTCCAAACAGTTTTTTCATACGTAATTCTTCATGTAAAATATGGAGTACTCGTTCCTCTGAGATGCCTATGGCATTAGCAATTTCACGCTTAGTCAAACTTGGATCTTCACTCACCATATTATGTACCTGCTCAATGATTTCTGGTGTGGTTGCAGTTTTTGGTCGTCCTTCGCGTGGATCGTCTTTAAGGCTGGTACGACCACGTTTAAATTCACCAGCCCAAAATTCAACGGTGCGTTTTGAAGGTGAGGACTCCTTATACACTTCTAACAATTGTTCATAAATTTCCTTTGCTTTTAAACCCTTCAAAATAAAGAATCTAATAACTGCACGATATTCAATTTTTTCCATATAAAAAAAACAATGACACGTCAACTTCAAATGGCTTGTAAACAAAGAAAGAATTGACAGAATGACTTGCAACTTTGCATGTGTTCTCAGGACAGTTATACCAACTTGAGCTAGCAGTGCCATCTCTTGGTTAGCGCAGGAACTTTTCAACCAACCTGTATGTACCCTCACCATATATATATGGTGGTGGGTATAATAACATATTAACAATTTAAATTATTTAGTCTTTACAAAAAAATTTAAAAAAAAATTATTATCAGTCATTTCATAAAAATTAAAAAATTCATGTATTGCAAAATACGAAAATAAATTATTAAATGAATAATTTAATTTAAATTGTTCTTTAAAAAATTAATATTAAAAACAAAAACAAACAGTTTAAATAAATTAGTTCTTACATAAAAAAGTTTCAAATTAGTATAAAATAAAAGTTTAAAAAATAAAAATTAAAAAAGAAATAAAATTGTCATAATTGAGTAAGATTTAAACACACATTGTTTTTTTAACTAATTTTGGTTTCTATTCTGAAAATACATTTCTTATCGGTCAAGCGAATTTTAGATGAAGCATTACGATTTTCATTTCTTTCATTACAGAATCTTTATAAAAAAATCCTTTTTTAGCACTTAAATTTTTTACATCATGCATCATGTGTCCTTGAACATTCTCAACGTCATTATATAATTAAGTTTAACTAATTCAACTTTTGATTGTGTTAAAAGAAGCATTCTAAGTTTTTTTTTAAAGTTCTGTAAAGAAAAAAGTGTAAAATAAAAAAAGGAAAATGTGCTAAATCAACAAAAAGTTCACATGCTATGTCTAAAATTCAGATTGACCGATCTGTTTCATTTCAGAATCGTCAATAATTATAACTATTATATTATTAAAAATTCCAAATTTTAACCTTTTGCGCTGCAAAACCCATTAACAGATTTTTAAACTTACATTTATAACTGATTTGGAATTTTTTTCAAAATTTTTTTGCAATAGGACATATGTTCAAAACAAAAATTTATATTAAATAAATAAATTAAGTTCAATTTGTTTAAATTAAAGAAATTGTACACAAAAACAAAAACTCAATAAAAATAAAGTCAATTCCATACAGAAAATTAAGTATGCTTATCTTTAAATACAAATAAAAAAACATGTCTTTTGTAAAAAAAAATAAAAATAATATAGAAAAGGCGTATCTCGATTTTTCAATACTTAACACGACAATGAAAAAAATAAATTAAATTAAAAACTTACAGGTTGGTTGAAAAGTTCCTGCGCTCGAAATGAAAGAATACTGTTTTTGTTACGAAATATATTTTTTTATTCAATATAATCTCCTAGAAGCTCAATATACTTGTTCCAATGATCTTCCAATAATTTTATCCCATCCTTATAATGGTTTTCCGAGAGCTCTGCAAAATAACCGTCTACGTCTGCTATGGCCTCTCCATTCGACGAAAAATGCTTTCCACGAAGGAATTGTTTGAGATTTCTGAAGAGATAGTAGTCACTGGGAGCCAAATCTGGTGAATACGGTGGATGTTCAAGCAACTCGTACTTAAATTCTTTGAATTTGATGAATAATGATTTCTTTCTTCTTTAAACCTGGTCTTTTCTCACGAATTTTTCATCCAGCTAATCCAAAAGGGTGCAATAGTATTCAGAGTTGATTGTTTTACCTTTCTGAAGATAATCAATCAACAAAATTCCTTTTGCGTCCCAAAAAACTGATGTCATAACCTTCTTTGCTGATCGTTGTGACTTCACCTGCTTTGGAGCTGAACAACCAGCTTCAGTCCACTGTAAACGTTGTTGTTTCAATTTAGGATCATGGTGGTAGATCCAAGTTTCTTCCATAGTTATAAAACGACGCAAGAAGTTGGTTTTATTCGGCTTAAAACGCTCCAAATTACGCTGAGAAATTTGTTTTCGATCCAGTTTTTGTTAAATTGTTAATGTGTGCGGCACTAACTTTCCAAACAGTTTTTTCATACGTAATTCTTCATGTAAAATATGGAGTACTCGTTCGTCTGAGATGCCTATGGCATTAGCAATTTCAGGCTTAGTCAAACTTGGATCTTCACTAACCATATTATGTACCTGCTCAATGATTTCTGCTGTGGTTGCAGTTTTTGGTCATCCTTCGTGTGGATTGTCTTCAAGGCTGGTACGACCACGTTTAAATTCACCAGCCCAAAATTCAACGGTGCGTTTTGAAGGTGAGGACTCCTTATACACTTCTAACAATTGTTCATAAATTTCCTTTGCTTTTAAACCCTTCAAAATAAACAATCTAATGAATGCACGATATTCAATTTTTTCCATATTAAAAAAAAATCAATGCTACATCAACTTCAAATGGCTTGTAAACAAAGAAAGAATTGACAGAATGACTCGCAACTTTGCATGTGTTCTCAGGACAGTTATATCAACTTGAGAAAAAAAAAGTTTGGAGCCAGCAGTGCCATCTCTTGGTGAGCGCAGGAACTTTTCAACCAACCTGTATGATACAAAAACCGTTTTAGTGCAATTTTCATTCAAAACAAGAACCAAATTTATCATTTCTACTTGCAAAATTTGTTGAGGCAGATGTGTTTAAGAGATCTACAAGAAAAACCTAAAAACACGGTATTTGCAGTCATATATATTATTTATAGAAATGTTAAGGAATTTTTTTTAGTAGTTGCAAAACGTAATTTTTTTTCGTGTTTTGTAACCGAGTTGGGGGGAGATATATCCCGTTATTCCCCCCTGTATCCGCGCCTGCTTAACGTGCAGATCCACCGTGATTTTTCAACGTTAGACTAGTCTATAAATGATTCTAAATACGTTTAGGATGAAATTGCCAATGTGGCGTCTTTGATGCCAAACTATATTCATGGACTACAAAGTTGCATGTCCATCTTTGTTCAAGTTCCTTTGATTTGTTTAATTACCTAACGTTGTAATTATTTATGTACACATGTATAGATTAACATATTTTGGTTTACCTTTATCATGGAATGTTTTAAAATTGCTGGCCATGTGTCCACGTTTGCATCCCAGCAAAAACTTTGATTACCAACTAAGTGGTTATACAATGAATTTAAAATTGTTAACTACATATAATTCAGTGTCTGTACTACATAGTTATTTTTGTTAGACAAAGTAATTTTTTAGGAGTCAAGCTTGCGCGTCACTACATGTTCAATTACAAAAGTAATGTTACAGAATGAAGGACTTATTTTTTAATGAGTATGTCTACAACTAATTACAAAAATTACCTTGCCGAATAAAAATAATGAGTATTGACATCGAATTATATGCATTATACCCTAAATATACTGCTTATTAGTTAGATATTTAGTACACTCACAATATATTTTCCGTTACCGACTGTAGTTTATTTAAAAAGTAATACGTGAAGTTTTTAAATGAAGAATCAATTAACATTATTTTCATTATTTGAATCAGTTATTCAAAAAACAAACTATAAAAAATTGCAGACATTCAGTAGGAGTTTAAATGTAAAATTTTATGTTTTCTGTTTCTAAAAAATCCACCAAAAAAAAATATAGCAAAAGAAGAAGTGATTTTAATTCCGATGTTGTGAAAATTTGGATCGGAACCAATGATTTTTACATAGGGGTGTCAGGGTGGATATTTACTTTTATGATCATTTTTCAATGCATCTAAAGCCCTTCTTATGGTTTAGTGAAAAAAAGAGATCTTCTGATGTTCCCAAATAAACTTTGAGTTTTGAATTTAAATTTCAACAGGACATCAGTAATCCGGCCTTAACCTCATTTTCGCAATGTCCCGGTAACTTTTACCTCGGAATTTAACTGACACATTTGATGTTACTGTTGTTTGAGTTTGACTGTTGGAAAAAATATAACCGGACATTCAGTAATCGGTCCTTATTTATAACAGGACATTCAGTAGTCGGGCCTTATTTCGAAAAATTTGGTACAATTGATTACTTGTTTCAAAATAACTAAGGTTTAGTACTTAACCATAGTTATAAATGTCAAATTTATATGTAATTAACTGTGGTTAATGTTTAAGCTTGCTTGTTTTTAAAATACCTGTCACGGATTTGAAGTGTAAATTTTATTTAAAATCACATTTTTGAAGTTGTGAAAAAGAAATGCTTTGGAAGACGAAAATCAGTATTAATTAATACTTTTGAATCAATGAAAAATTAATTCCTAAAGAATCACTTTCAATTATTTTTGCTGGGTAGAAATTCATACAATTCCTTTTTGTTTTTTTTTACCAAAATAGTTTCTTTATATACAAAATTATTTCAATAAAATTCCAAGAAATTATTCACACATAGAAATAAAAATATATACATGCATCTGTTTGTATTGTGTTTTTTTGTAAAATTACATACAAATAAAAAAACACAAAATGGTTTTTTCTACGTTGTGTCAGTTAAAACTGAATGGTTATTTTAAACGACTTTCAATTGGTTTTACTACTTTTGTCGATTATTAAACAATTATTGAAAATAAACAACAAAATGGGCTGAATATAATTCAGTAGTCCTATTTTTGATTTTATTTTCGATTAATTTAATATGTATTTATTAGATTAATATTTATTAGATTTAATATGTATTATAGATTATTTTTTAACAAAATAATATTGTGAGTGTGATGGTCACCCATTACTGATATTTTGCTGAGTGTTAATGTGAATCAGTATGTCAAAATTTGCTTTATGCATTAGTCGATTTGTGAACATTCATAGTGACAAAATGTAACATCGCGATATTTATTTATGTCGAGCAAATGTATGATATTCATTCTCTTCTTTAAAAACAGTAGTAAAAGGTGATTTTTTTAACCACTCGTGTTTTAAAAATTAAAAAAAAAACAGAAAATTTGCAAAAGTGAAGAAAATATTTATTTGGGGCGATAAATGAATGCGTGCGATTAAATTTTTAAAGATAATTTCATCCAAATGTTGCCCGCGGCTACGCCGTAGGTAGTCCATCCATGAGCTCCAATTTTGGCATACTTTTTCCAGCATTTCGGAAGGTATCTCACCAATGGCAGCTGTGACGTTGTTTTCTAGTGCGGTCAAATTGCATGATCTTGGCGGCCAATGGACTGCTCCAAAACGTAAGATTAATAGCTCACCAAACTCGCCTCTCAATAGTTTCATGGCATGTGGCGCATTTTTCAGGGTGCATTGGCAGCCCTAGCTGCTCTTCACACCAAATTCGGCAATTCTGTTTGTTGACGTACCCATTGAGCCAAAAATGAGCTTCGTCGCTTAAGACCATTTTTCGATAGAAAAATGTATCTTCATCACCAAACAAATGACGTTGTGCTACGTCACCTGGCTTCAGTTCTTGTAGCAGCTGTATTTTGTATGGTTTCACACCGGGGTTCTTACGTAAATTCTTCCAGCTGGTCCAATATCACATCCCCAATTGTTGACAATGGCGACGAATTGACAAATCGCGACACTGGTCCATACAGCAACAATATTCTTCTCGGTACGCACCATTCGCATACGGGTTGGTGGATTGATATCCAATAAAGTGAAACTGGTGCGAAATTTGGTCACAACAGCTTAAATAGCCTGTTCGGTGGGTCGGTTATGACGACCATTAAATGGACGTAATTTACGAAACACATTTCTCACACAGTACGAATTTTGATACTAAAACTCAATGATTTGCAAGCTATGTTCGTTTGTTTGTGTATTCATTTTACTGAGCATTTTAGAAAAATTTACACTGAAAAACCAAATAGCAAAAAATCACCCTTTATATTACATGACGTACCATGTCATGTTTTACATATACTATGTACACATATTTGCATAAGCATGAACAAAAGATAAATAGAACAATGCTCTCCGACAGTTGTCTTTAAACCAATTTGATAACGATTCCCTTTGCGGCTACCAATCATTCTAGAGGTCCTTACAATTGTCTCATAATACTTTCACGATTAGTCTTGTTGATCGAACTGTTTTAAGGGTTGAAGACAAACTAGTCCAGACAAGTAATTATTTGTTTTTAGATAAAGTTATTAATTGTTCCAAAAGCAATAAAGATTAATTCATTGATTGTAACCAAAAACTTATCTCATTGTCAAATCGGAACTTATAAGGAAACTATCCCGATGGCTGCCCACTAGAGTTTTTCATAGAAATTCCCAAAGACTTAAACTCCTAAATCCCATTTCCCGGGAATGGAATGCGGAATTCCTAGAGTTTTTTGTAATATTTATCAAGAAAATTCGTTTCTTAAAAGGTAAAGATTCAAAATTATATGCACTGAAAAAGTATTTAAAAAAATCCTGAAACCTTTAGTGAAGACTTGGGAAATACTTAAAGTATTTTATGAATATTTAAAATTTTCAAGAATAAACGTTTACTGGATATATTCCATTGTGTCAAAAACAAGTTTAACAGCCCTTTAGTGCGATTCCTTAACTTTTAACGACAAAATTATGTAGTAAAGTGGTCAAACTTTCATAGTAAACTGAAAACTCGTCTAAATTTTTAACGTCAAAATTCAATAGTTAAATTGTCAAATTTAATTATAGAACTTCCGAAATTTATTGCAAAGTTAGCGACAGAAATTTATTGTAGATAAGGTAACTAATGAGTAAACAAAGTTTTGAAAAATAACACGGTGAGTTAAAAAGATTGTGTTTTAATGTAAATGTAATAAAAAAAACAATTAAAATTTATAACTGACATTGAAAAAATTGCATTTTAGTACATTGAATGACATAAAACATATACATCCATCATTTGAAAGTTAATATAAGCTGAAAAAAGAAGTAGAATTGTCAAACTATTTTAGAATTAGCACAGAAAAATTCTTTGAACCCATTCTAAAATTACAAATTTTAGAACTATTTTTCAAGGAATACTTACACATTTTTTAAAAGCATCATTGAAACTAGTGGTGGTGCAACTAGTTCTAGAACCCATGCAAAGAAGTCATATTTTGCATTTTAACTACGTCTTTATTGTGCTTTAGGAACTATTTATGACTTTCTAGATCGGTACCCAGAATCTGATGCTATATCCATCTTAAATTAACACAAATGTTCTATAATTTTCCCCTATAAAAATGTAAAACAGCAGAGGAACAGTTCATGAAAATAATCCTAAACCAAAGGAAGGAAGAACAAATTAATATAAACTAAATGGATAACTTCTTCAAATCTGTTTTGTTTATATTTTCGGGATAAAGATTGCTTAATACAGTTTTAAAGATCATTAACATATTATCCTTGACTTATCTCCTCCAGTATAGGGAAATCAGAACATTATATTTATTTGTAGGGCAGAGATGTTAAATTAATAATAGGATGCGTATATCCATTTGGTCCAAAAAACCGATACATGTTACTACACCAAGAACATAGTATGAGTTGTGGTCACCGAATTTGTTACCAATTCAAGTCTGGCGGTTGCGGCAACTATCTTCAAATTAAATTATATTTTTAATCGTGAAGTCAAAAATTGAGTTGTCTAATTAAATATGTAAATGTCATTTAAATTTTATTTTATTCCACAAAAGTTTATTTCAATAAAAATTTTATTTTTCCATTTTTTCAGCAACGAGCCATGACATTCAGATTTATAGTTCACACTCTTAGGCCGGGTTTTTTGGATGTAGGTTAAACTTGGTTTAGTTAAACCGAAAACGAATTTTGTCTGCCATTTCCATGTTTATTAAAATAAATTTGTCGAAACAACTTTTCGTTACATAAAATTTTGGTCTTCATTGAAAGAAAATAAATTATAAAAAATTTCAAATCACTGACTGAGTAAACATAATCTAAATAATGGCTTTCGATATCATTTTCTAGAGGCTATTATAGGTTATTATTTATGCCTTGGAAGTGTTGTATTTTAGTTTTATTTTCGTTTGCACTACATTTAGCCAAGCTGCGCGACCTACCTCTTGTGTATTTGATTGTCGTCCAATATAAATGTCATATCATTAATATCAGCGCAATTTTGTTAGCAACAAAAAATAGTACAAAAATTAGTTCAAAGTTATATTATTTCTGAAAAAATATAACTAAAGTTTTTTTATACTTGTTATACAATCCCTTTAACTAATTTTTAAACTATCTTATTTTTTTGAGTGTCGTCTGCTACTAGGGTATTGAATCTGATAAACGTTTTTCGATTAATGGGACCATTATTTTAAATAATTGGTCGAATAATTTAAATAATTCGAAAATATACAAAAATGATTCAAAAATATGTTTTCTAAAGATTTTTTGCTTAAAAGCATTCATAATAACCTCTAGAAAAGGATATCGAAAGCCATAAGATTCGAAGATGTTAAAATGCAGTTAAACAAAGAAATCTATAAATAATTTGTTTACATGATTGTACTTACCATGAAGGAAATGTCTTTAGTAAGACTGTACTGATACACTATTCACTTTGTTACCAGTGATACTGACCAATTATACCTCCGACAATACTCTCTCTCACATGTTAGAATTATCTTACACATAACTAGAATCATGTTGAATATTAGAACTAGTGCAAAATGGATCGTTACGTGACTTGCTTAAACATACATATGTATCGCAGGACTGAGGCAAGAAATTAATAAAAAAAAACTGGTTACATATCAATCGCAATGTGTTATGTCACAGAACATGTACGGAATGAATAGCTTCGTGACATATCACTTGACTGCTGCAAGTGAACAAGTCACAGAGCAAACGGAAAATAATTTGCAAGTAACCTTTTAATATATCTTCCGCGTGTGTCATATTAAGATCGTGTTGCTAAAAGAATCCATAAAGTCCACTAACTGAATTTACCTGCAATGGTACATAAGATCAAGGCTTTGATACAAAATCAATTTTGTTATTTAATATTTGAAAAATAAAATTTTGTGTGGAACTCGCTGGACTAAATTCTTAGTTTTAGCTTTTAAGATATGTAATACTTATTGGTAGTTCACTATATATAAGTGGATTCAATAATAAATATGAAAATAATGAGGCAATATATTGAATCATATATAATTATATCTTACACCATATTAAAAAGATCGTATGTATATAATTATTGTATATCCTATACCCTATTAAAAAAACAGTTTTGATAATGCACCGTATATTATTATATTTTAAATATGTGATAGCATATATAAATATGGTTTTTATAAGCCGATATAATTACATATAGCGTTAAAAATAATTTTATAAAGATCTAAATACATATCAGTGGCACAGTATAATATAATTTAAAAAAAAATATTAATGTAGACATAATTATATATGGTTATGCAAACCATATATAATTATAAATAAAGGGTGTCCCAAGAAGAACGCAATTTTTAAATTTTAAATAAAACACAGATATTTAAAAAAAAAATCGTGAAACTTTATTATATCGTAAAGTAGACAGAATGAGGTTATGTATGGAACAATATATCGTGCAGATGGCCGCCGCGGCTTTGCTGGCATGCACGCGATCTTTTAATGAAATTTTCAATGACCGTTTTGCATGAATGCTGCGGTATTTCATTAATGCAGCGTCCAATTTCCTCTTTTAAGGCTTGAGTCGTCGTCGGCTTATTCGCGTAAACCATCGACTTCAAAAACCCCAAAGAAAAAAATCTAATGGTGTTAAATCGCACGATCTAGGCGGCCAATTCTTATCTCCAAAACGCGAAATAACACGACCGGGAAATGACTGATGCAGCAATTGAATTGTTTCTCTGGCTGTATGACATGTGGCGCCGTCTTGTTGGAACCACATGCCCTCCACATTCATTTCTTTAATTCTAGGCAAGAAAAAACTGGTTATCATTTCACGATACCGAACACCATTGACTGTTTGCGCTTGACCTGCCTCATTTTCATAAAAAAAGGTCCAATGATTCCTCCAGCCCAAAAACCACACCACACAGTGACGCGTTGAGGATGCATTTGCTTCTCATGAATCACTCGAGGATTTTCCTCACCCCAAATGCGACAATTCTGCCTATTGACGAAGCCATCAAAATGAAAATGGGCCTCGTCACTGAAGATGATTTTATCGGCAAAATCAGCATTTTCATGTTGTCTCTCCAATACCCAATTAACGAACTCCCTTCGCTGTCCATGGTCAGCTGGCTTTAGTTCCTGAGTCAATTGAACTTTGTATGCATGAAGATGCAAATCTTTCGTCAAAATTCGCTGCAAAGTGGATTTGGAGACACCAATTTGCTGAGCTCGGTCTCGAATTGAGGTGGATGGAGTTTGAGCGACATCATCACGTACAGCTGCGACATTTTCGGTCGATCGACCTGGTCGATGGCGCGTTGTTGTCTTTACATCACTAACAGACCCAGTTTCGGCAAATTTATCCATTAATCTCTTTACAGTTGACTCTTTTGGAGCATTATTGTGACCCCAAATTGATCGCAATTTGCGAACTGTAGCCGCAAAACTTTCACCATTTTGGTAAAACAATTTCACAATGAGAATGCGTTGTTCATTCGTGTAGCGCTCCATTTTTACTAACCTCGTACCTTCTACTAGCAAACAATAACAATTGTTCAAATGTCAAACAATGACACTTCGAATGTTGCCAGATTTAAAAATTGCGTTCTTCTTGGGACACCCTTTACATATAAATAACTCGGGATTGTATAATATTTTTTAGATATAATTTTATGTGGTTCCATGCCAATGTTATCGAATCCCTGCCAGGGAGATAAAAAATATTTTTTAGAGTTTTTTTATTACTTTTATTTTATTACTAATATTACTTATGCCTGGTTTTCATTATGTCATATGAACTGACAACAAAAACTGACTCAAATGAATTCTCGTCATTTTGTGTCAAATGCGTTTTCATTACATCTTAAAAACTGACAATAAGTCGATAAAGCAGAGCGTGTCAAAGACTTATGTCAAATTTTGGTGTCAGTTGACTGACACGCCGTTTTCATTACAAAGGTCAAACGTGATGCATAAACTTTTGGCGAGCGAACAGCTGATTAGAAAATATTAATTTGAAGTAAATAAAAAGCGGAAAAAATTAAAAATAATAAAAAAGAAACAAATGGCTGTAGCTAGTGCGGCGCTTTGAGTTATTAAAACACTAAAGGGCTTGGAAAAATAAAAGAAAGCATTGAAATTTATATTTCCAGGAAAAAAAAATAACAGCTTTGCGCTCGCCAAACAAAAAAAAAAATTGACAACTTGTTGTCAATTTAATTTAGATAAAAAATGCTGCCATATCTGCTGACAAACTGAAATTGACGATTTCAATTGTATGTCATTTTAGTTCGTGTGCACAACTGACTGCAAGTTCATATGACACCATATGACAACCCGTTTTCATACAATTGCCAACAATTTGGACAAATTGACATTAAAAATGACATAGTGAAAACCATGCATTACAGTATTTAAAATTTTTAACCCATTTCGGAGCACTGGTAGTTAGAATTTTTAATATCATATAAGAGAGAAGACAAAACAAAGCAAGATTCAATGTATTTAAAGCGAAAAACAAGCAAAAGTAAAAATTTGGGGAAAAACACACAAAAAAAAACAAAATAAGCAGAAAAAATATTTTTTATTAGAAAAAAACAGTTGAAGCCAAAACAAAAGGGTAAAAAGCATTTTAAAGCTCAAAAAACTTAAGAAAAAGCTACTTTAAAGCTAAAAACTTGAAAATCCAAAAAAAAAGAAAACAGAAAAAATCAAATAAGTTAAGTGAATTATTTAAAAAAATGCCTATAATTTCTAACATTTTCTTTCGGAACCTTAAAGACAAACAAAAATTACTTTAGCCCATATGACACTTGCGGGTGTCAGTATTAATAATCTAAACTATAAGAGAGGTCAAACCAACGTATGTAAAAATAATGAGTATGAAGACTTCAAATAACTTACATAGAAAAAAATAGCATTCTGTCAAATTCAGTCAGTCTCCTTAAAATGATTTGCATTAATAGTCCAAAAAACTAGAATCTAGAAACCCGTATGACACTTGCTTGATTTGTATTGGTTTTTTATTAAAAAAATTGATGAATTTGATGATTTCGAGATCATAATTAAATGTTACTGTGGAATAGAAAACACTAATTTTTAAATGTGAAGAATATGGAAAGAATTCATTCCCAGAAATGGAAACATTAGCAGTTAGAATGGCATCTTTGTCAATTTGTAGGTAGGGTAAGCTCTCAAAATAGATGGAAAAAGCTCATATGTATGGGTAATCATTCATTAACTGTGGAAAAGAAATTTCGCATATCAAGTACTGTTGTTTACGTTTTAACTAAAATGGCACAAGCTTCCAAAGGCGTTTATTATACCCTCCACCATATATGGTGAGGGTATATATCAGTTTGTCATTCCGTTTGTAATATGTCGAAATATAGGTTTAAGACCCCATAAAGTATATATATTCGTGATCCTTATGCAATTTTAAGTCGATTTAGCGATGTCCGTCTGTCTGTCTGTCTGTTGAAATCACGATCACGACGCGAAGACGAAAGCGGGGGTGCCTATTTTTACCCAGATTATTGAACATCCTCCCGAGCAGTTTGGTATTTAAAATGAGCAAAATCGGTCAAGCGGTTCAAAAGTTATGAGTGAAAATGTGAAGGTACCTCTAAATTTTCCATACAAATTTGTACAATTTTTCTGTATCTATTTTTTTTTCTGTTAAGTAAGTAAAAATGTTATTAAGTCTTCTTATTGTTCGATTACATTTATTGTCTTACATACTATGATAACTAAGTTAACGTAAAAATGAACAATGTTAAAGTCGCTAACAGAGCAGACCTCTGTAAATAACATTGCTAAAACTAAATAACAAAAGTTCGTTACATGAATTGACAAAACATATTCATATTACAGTTCATGCAAAATTTAGTATATACGTATATCATCTTCATCCCCTTTGGTGGAGGGTTTCAAAGATTCGGCACAGCCGAATTTAGCCCTTTTTTACTTGTTCACAATAGGTCTGTACGAGGTAATTTTGGGTAAAGTCTGGTAAAATGAGAGTAAGCAAAAAATTCTCTCACATAACCATAAAAATGCCCAAAATACTGCGAACGCACAAAACCACATTTCATACCCAAAAATAAACGTCAAATTTATTCATATTAAAAAATAGCTTAATTAATAAATATATTTGAAATGGCAAATATCTATTTACATTTTCAAATGTATTTTTCATAATTAAGAAGGAATTGTTATTTATAGTAAACTTTTATTTAAATTTAATTTTTTTCAAAAATGCAAAACAGTTAATTTATTAGCAGCAGCTGATGATTTGACAATTTTACCATTTTACCCAAACAAAATGTACGGGTAAGTTCTGGTAAAAAGAGAAACACAATTACTCTCTCATGAACGCTCTCATTTACCCAATTTTTGTTACAAGAAACGCTTTCTGGTAAGATTGGGTTCCCGCGGGTGCCCGCGGTAACGTACGTCGAACAGACCTAATATGTTTTTGCGTCAAATCAGTGGAAACTAAAATATTTTTTCATATACTAGTGGCGACCTCTTATGTAAAACGCGCATTATTATTTCAAGGTGAAACAAAATATTTGTCATAAATTAGTATACTCGTATTTAAATTTGTGATAAATTATATATTCTGTTCAAAAATTGTAGGAAACGGCAACAGTTGTTCAAAATAGTAATAATTCAAGAGTATTGAGAGTATAAAATTGGCTAAATTTTTCACTTATACTAACAAAACATATTATTACTGCCAAATACATATTTATTTATAACCCAGCAAATTGTTCTGTTAAAAAAATTGGGTTTAGAACAACTGATAACCCGTTGCACTGTAAGCTCTAATACCATTGGTTTTGTGTGAAAGCAACCGGTTCTATTGCTTCAAAATGCAACTGGTTCTCCCGTGAAATAGTTGCATGACATCTGTTCTTGTAGGATCAGTTCTGGAACAGATGAGGTTGAAAACCGATTTCAAAAAAATTTCAAGGAAATCTCGAAAACTGGCTAACTATATTTTTTGCTTCTTCGAAACAAAAATTTAAACATTAATTACGTCCGCCTTCATTTAAGCTAAGGATATGTATTTTGTATGTACAATATAATTTATGAAAAACATAATGTGGCCCTCCTGACACATATGTTTCATTGCAGTAGTTAATAATCCAACTGTACAAACAACTGTACTTTTATTTGAATCTACTGAGTGAAGACATGGTTTATATTGTTGTACAAATGTAAAGAAAATGGGCAATAAAAACAATTCTATTAGTTGCTATAAAGTTGTTATCAACAATGACAGATTTCTACAAAAAATCGATCACAATTAACACAAGAAGAAGAGCCGAGGGAAGATTTCACGTCCAACGATATACCAACAACTATGGCTAAAGTACTCAACAATTTTTCACTTGATTCCACAAGATGTCATAAACACTACTTATAGCTGTAAACGAAAAAACTTTTTAAAAATTTCTTTCTAAATTTGCAATGAACTATAACTGTTTTAATTTTTTTTCTTTGACACATAAATTATATTTATAAACCTGCAGACAAGCCAAGATGGCTTCGCAAGGTTCAACTGAAATGAATTGGAATATTTTGAATTTCTATTAATTAATAAAAAAAGGTCAGCATACACGGTTTATCATCTTATTCAAACGTATTTTAGGGTTTTTAATAACAATTAGCCTTTGTGATCCTGTTTTTTAATACTTCAAAAGAATATTCAATCAATTTTAACAGTTTTCAAACGAAAATAATATGGTAAAAACTCATGTCATAATTATGTTATTTTTTTTAATTTATAAACATTTAGGTGGCGAAATTTGTATTTAGATTAAATCTACTTCCTACCTTAAGTGAAGGTCTGATATAAATTTTTCTTATTTTTTTGTCATTTTGAATGCATAAAGAAATAACTAAATAACGGTAGCCATTTTCTTTTTTGTAAATGTGGATTTTTTTCATGCGCAAAACAATTGTTTGCCTAGATTTTTACACTATCCTAAAAAGTGATGATACACCAAAGAGAAGAATTTTTACTTTTCCAAAAGTATCTATCTTTATTTAATAAAACTCATTATTTGTTTTTTTTTTAATTCATTAAACATTTTTATTATTTATTTAAGAAAAAACAACAAATTTTTTTATTTTAACGCAAAATTTCTTACATCTATAAAATGCATTAAAAAACTAAAATAATGTACCAAGATATGTGTTTTGTGGAAAATTATAATGATTTCGTTTACCAGATATTCAACTGATATTAATCTGCTACTCAACAATCTGGTGAACGATTTGATTACTAAGTCACCTTGTTGAGTATGGCTGCCAATCGTCAAAATCGTCATTTTAAAATGAGAAATTGTCAAAAAACATCGCCAATATTTTTTACTTTATATTTAACATTTTTATCATTCATGTAACTTAACCTTTTTTGTTTTAACTTGCTCCGAATTTTGAATATTCATTTTCAAATACTAATTAAATAATTAAAATTTTAGCTTTTTTTAATAAAAGTACATATTTGTATTTAACAAAAAACATGAAAAATAATGTCAATTAAAAATCGTAATGTTTCATACATAAAATTTTGCAAAATCCTCAATCGTCATTTCATCAAATTTAATTTCAAAAATCATAAAAAACATTTTGGTAGAGTAAAACTTGTATGCTACTTGTGATCAAATAGTGATACATCAGGTGTAGTTTTTTATTATTTTTATTAGAGAATGTTAAGTAAATGCTAAAAAATATAATTATAAATAGCACAAATAAGTAAATAAAAAACAAAGAAAACTAAACAAACATTTGTATTTGAAAACAAAAACTAAGTAAATCCTAAGGCGTATGTAAATCAATTGCAGCGGTAGCTGCCCAATAATTTCCATCGAATGTTAGTATTTTGTTAAGTTAAAATTTAAATAATATACAACATCGCAGTTAATTTGATTAATAGTTATAGTTAGTTAAAATCTAAAAATTACACTAGGGTGGCGACAAAATCGCAAAAGAAAATTTATACTAAGTTTTGACATGGTCATGTGATAAGTAGTTAGTATCTGTAGGTATATTTATGTATGATATCAATGCCATTGTATGTGCATTGGCATATTTGCATATGTATGGAAATAGGTAATTGGCATAATTCTATTGTTGTTGTAAACAATTACATAGTAATGAAATGAAAAAATAATAAAATTTATAAAAAAAATATCTACAAGATTAATTGGACAAGGGATATTTAATTCATCACCCACGCACACTCATTACCACTTTAATTTTCACCATCACTGGACAGAGGTGAAATGTAGCCGCTACATTTTATGGGACTTTGGGAACGACTATTGGCCGGACTGGATAATTTGGAAGTGGCAGTGGAACGCAGAGATAAATCTTCTGGTTCACTATCGAAACAACTATCATTAGAGACATCGCTGTTTATGAAAGTTCCAAGATTTGTCGGTGAGTCAAAGGTGGCGGTGGCAGTTTTCGTAAGTTCTTTGTACAGAATGTTGCACTCCTTTTTGTTGATAATGTTGGTGGCCAAAGGTTTATTTGGTTGTAGAGCGGCAGCTGCTGCAGCTAGAGCCAAAAAGTTAAGACTAGCATTGAAGACTTTACACCACTCCAATAGAGCAGTATTGCCATTTTCCGAATCCGATGTATTATTAATATTTTGTATTTGTAAGAGACCGAGTGGCGAAATAGTTGGAAAACTTAAAGAATCTGAAGAGTTTTCCACTGTAAATTTACTTTTCTCATCCTTGACGTTGTTGTTATTCGAATCGTTAAATGGGCGTTTGTTTCCAGTGTTATTGGTGTTGTTTTGCATAGAAGTAGTGCCGGTGGTGGTTGTAGTTGTTGCATTGTTTAACGATGCTGACAAATTCAATAAAACATTTTCTGCAGGATCTTTAGCCCAATTTTTAACAGACAGTGATGCTGTACTATTTGTACTATTCATGTTGTTGTTTTTGGTATTATCTCTAGGTTCATCTGCTGTGCGTAGCGGTATTTTATACTTAACACTATCCATAGAGCCATTAGTGTTTGTATTAATATTTGGCATTGTCGTCAAATTAGGACTTAGCAAAGACAATAAATTTAAATTCTGCATTATTGAAAGTTGCGAATAGTCGCTAACCAGCGGACTGCTGCAACCCATTATGCCAGAAGCCATTTGATTAGAAATATTATCACCTGGCTGTTTAGTGGAATTTTCCGAGGACAAAACATGTTTCTTCATGATTTCATTAAACGCGATTTTCTCCAAAATGGCATTACTACCGTTTGAGGGAAAACTAAGACCATTCAATGGCAAGCGACTATATCCAAATTCATCAAAATTGGATGGAGCCTGAAACTTTGGTGTCTGAATATGGTTGTCGAAGCGGGGACGCTTCTCGGGAGGATTTTCCATGCCCGGCAAGGTACCCAACTGATCTCCTGCTCCCAACTGACGGCACATGAAACGTAATTTTTGTTCATTTTTACACCAGCCTCTGAGAGTGGATTCTGGTACTCCGATATCACGAGAAACGGAGGCTTTTGTTTCTCCATTGTGTATACGTTGTATTGCACGTACCTTGTCGCTTGGTGTTAAATTCCGCAGAGGTCGCTTGCCGCGAGTACTCATACGTATGTTCATGTGTTGATATGCAGATATATCCATTCGTTGCGCTTAATGGTCTCTTCGAGGTTTATTTAGTTGTCACACTAAAAGTGAGGGGGGAAATTCCAAAAGAACGCGAATTACAAATTGAGTTTGATCTAATGTAGCAATTAGATACTCGTATTTATTAAGATGCCAAATTATATACACACCTTATTAACTATGTTTCAATTGATGAATTGTCCGCAAAATTATTATTTTTAGTCGACGTTTGCCTTCGAAGAATTTAAAAAATATAATTAATTTTTTTTTATCTATAACACAGCGATGTTGACAAACACGATGTATTTTTCAATTTTTTTTTCTTTTTTTAAATATTATAGATATCGCGTAAGGAAAGTAAGCTTTGGCAAATGCAAAGTATTTTCCGTAAACAATTGCCGCGAAGGTTTCACATTGGAGAGTGGCGCGAGACTGTTAATATTGTTGTTCACTCGTTGAATTAAGAAAAGGATATGATTTTGATTACGCGAACATCGCTGCTCTCATGCCATTTAACGAAGCGCTACAGGCCATAAAAAATGCGGCGAAGAGCAGAAAGGTCCACATTTGTAAACAAATTACACGTACAATGTATGCGATAGTTAGTCCTGACACAAGTCTGTTCGAAGGGTATGAGAATATGTATGTAACAACAAACATCAATGGGACAACAACTTGTTACTCTCCTTCGTAATAAGCAACTATAACAATGCCGCTTTATTGGCGCGAGACCCCACTGCGCAGACACAAACACAGATGCTACCACCACCTCTTTTTGAATCTTGCATGTGTTCGATTCAGCCATCGACAAGTTGTACAGCTTTTAATACATGTCGCCAAACAACTTGTTCGTTTTACAGCATGTTTGTAACACACTTGTTTGTGTCAGTTTAGTTTGAGTGGCATGTTGTGTTGTCATCTTCCACTATCCTTTGAATTATAAAATGTGTGTATTCTCACTCGTCTTATGTATTTCCTTAAAATCTTTAAATTGATGTGTGTGTATGTTTAGCACGCGCTTAATTTTTGTCAGTCCCAAGTTGGGAGTCTAAACCATTTAAGACCACTTTCAATATCCATACATTCTACATATGTACAGTAAAAATCAAAATTTTTTAATAAATGCATGAAACTAGCATGCTATATAACATATGCTGTTCATAATAACACATCAATCAGGCATGAATCCTATATGACACTTTCTAGTTTTTTAATATATTAAAAAAATTTTTAAATTTTATAAAAATAATTTAATCATATCAAGCTCACTTCATTTCCGATTTTGATTTGTGTTTTGAACAGTTTTGAACTTGTAACAAAAAAGTTAAATAAATTCAATTAGGCCTTAAAATTTTAATCAAATTTTGTAAATAATCTTATGTTTGTGATAATGTGGCATCCAATTAGGGTTGTCACACGGTCAGGAATGGCCTGGATTTGGGTCCTGTCCAGTTACCAGCTTAAATACAATTTGTCCAGTTAAAAAAGAATTTCTCTATTTTGAAAAATATTTTTTTATTAATTATTCAGTACTTCCTCGGTTACTGCAACCCTCGATGACCGCAACTCCTCGATTATTGCAACAACTCAAACATTTACATTGTGGACTCAGTGTATGCAACTTGGCAAAAATTGTGACTTAGAATACGTGGCTTTCAAATTTTGTCGTAAAGTTGTTTATTTACTTCTTTGTTCACTATGTTTTTATCGTTATTTCTCAGAATACACAAATGTGTATGTTCATATGTTTGTTGTTTGCACGTGCATTTCTTTAACTGATTTTCTTTCTTCTTTTGAAACATAAAGATGCTGGTGAATAATAAAAGAGTTAAGCTTACAGTTAAAGAAAAAAAAAGTGAAATTCTCTAAAAACTAGACAACAATGTGCCTACATCGTATTCAGCGTCTTTATGAAATTTGCCCCGATATTACAAAAAAATAATTCTTGGATATTTGGGACAACGGTAATTTTACAGCAATTACCACATTTTCAGACACCAAATTATATTTTACACCAGTTTTGTGACATGTCCCTCATTCAGCTATTACAGATTTATCACCTTGGATCAATCATTCATTTCCCGTAGGGCAGTAACTCAAATCATGCAGCTGAACATGAATATATTGAAATCGAAGAGAAAATAGAAATTACTAGCACTGTCCAGGATTTGACTAAAATAAAGTCCAAGGATGCCATTAATTCTTTAAAAATTTGTATTCAATGATCTAAATAAAACAAAATTGGCTTAAAAGAAGACTTACTTCTTCAAGATCTTCATGAAAATGCGGTACAGAAACATATTTCTCTTATCAAAAAATAGTCCAAAATTTCTGTCTTCTTTTAAAACCCCATTACTCATATTTTTGTACATAAAAATGTGTATTTTTTGTGTTTTATATTATTTTCAATAAAATTAATTAAATTTTCTTGGAAAATATCAAGTTGAATAGTTAAATAGTAAAATTGGTTTATTTACGAAAAAATCTTTAGAATATAAACTATATATGTTTGTATTTAAATAATTAAAGCTATGTTTATTAAAGTTCTACAATTGACCTATAAAAATGTGTGACTCGGTAATGCAACTGTGGTGGTTGCAACTGCCTTGGTTTTTATTAGTTGCAGTGTTTATTTATTAATTAAATAAGTATTTTGTGCAGCAAAAAAATTGTGTACTAAATAAAAAGAAAAAATATTTTGAGTAATTATCATGCTTGGCAAGCAATACATTTTCATTATAACGGTAGTTGTCTATCACGCTCTGATCAATACCGATACCAAAATTTTAAAACTGGGATTCCAATAGTGACATGTGTCTTCTAATATCACGCGATTTATTTCATAATATTAATTGTTAAATTTTGTTATATCTGCAAAATACCATTATAAATCGGTGTTTCGGTAGTTTGCCGTTATTATGACGTTGAAGATCTGTCAAAATTGAACCGGTAAAATAGAGCAATAAGCCCGGTTATACAAAAAGACTCTTGCCTTTAATGGAATCGCCAATTTTCATATCGGTCTTAAAGTAGCTGTGGTAGCCAACTACCGTTATTATGGAAAGGTATTAAATGCCAACCATGGTAATTATACAATTGTTCAAATGTTTATTTGTATTTTATGCATAAAGTAATACAAGAATTTCAGTCACCAGTATAAACTCTAGAAACTTTCGAATTAGAAGCAAATCAGTTTTTAAAAAATGCTGTTACTTGGATCATCGATCTGATTTCGGAGACGAATCACTTTACAACAAAATTTCTGTTTTAAATTTCAAACAACCTTTTTTATCGTGGGATAACTTATCAGAGCTTCCAAATCTTTTAGAAATATCAAATTTAATTAACAACGACATTTTGCCTTTGATAATTTGACCAATTGATAAGATATGGTAAATTTTTTTAAAAAATGTGATCAAAATAACGTACAAAATCTATATAAATTGATCTCGTTTGTTTCTTCAATACCAATTATCAATGCTTTTTGTGAAATAATAATACTCACAAGAAAGGAATAGAAAGGCTAAAATTTTAATGAGACTAAATTTTGATGAAAGTTAAAAAATTAAAAAAAAAAAATTAATAAATTCCGTTAATAAAATACAAAATATATGTGGCAAAATAATAGTTATATTTTTTATGTGATTTAAAATAATATACAGTCGAAACCCGGTATAACAAATACTCAGTATAATGAAAACGTGATATAGCAAACGACATAATTGTTTGCAGTAACTACCTTATACAGGGTGTTTTTTATGTTCCAGGCCGATGTTTTTTTAATATATCTTAAACGGTACAATTTTTTTTAATAATATTTTATTGCATGAAATTTTGGTTTGTAACAATTAAGTATTAAATATAATATATTATTTTATTAAATATAATATTTATTTTACACAACATTTGGGCATATCACGGGTGTTATTGCTCTAATTTATTTAATAATGTTGTTCTTTAGTATCTCGATAATCCTTTCCCATCAAATACCCCAAAGAAAGTAGTCAGGGGCAGTAAATTCTGGAGATCGAGGGGGCCAATCGAAATCTCTTTTTAACATAATGCGGCCGGGAAAAAGTCCTCGCAAAATACGAGTGTGTAAGGCCGTAGGTCTGTCAATTGAGGATTTTCAGAACCCCAGTATCGGCTACTCTGTTTATTAACAAAGCCATCCAAGTCAAAATGTGCCTCGTCGCTCATGATAATTTTTCACCCAAACTGGGGGTTTTAATATTTTTTTATGTTTTAATGACTTCAACACGTTGTTGGTGCATTAGACTCTCCATAATAAATTGTTATCGACTGTTTTGCACAACTGTCAAATACAAACTTACAATTGTTAACCAAACAGAAATGTCAGTTAAAAAACATCGACCTGGAACATAAGAAATATGAAAAGAAAGTTTAAAAAATTTATTTGACTTTTGGTATCTGGCAACCCCACATCCAATCCAGAAAAATGTAAAAAGTTCATTATTTAATTTTATAATAATTTTAACCATGTTCCAAAAAAAATCATGACACTCTCATCGTCAACTTTTCGAATCAAATGATCGAAATTCGATGGCTTATTTCGTTTTAATATCAAAGCATTTTATCTACTTTGTTGAAAAATAAATATTAAAAATCTATAAAAGTAAAAGAGCGGCATTCGTAGAAAGATCGCATAAAATTTCAGAAAAAAATAATTTTTTTTCCGAAAAAAGTAATTACACTAGAGCCCCGACTTGCGTCGTCCCGATTTGCGTCGCTTTTTAAAAACTGGAAAAATTCGATTTACGTCGTTGCAATTTCAAGTTGCGTCATTTTGACCCCGATTTGCGTTGGTTCGATTTGCATCGTTTTGATTTCGATTTGCGTCGATTTGTTTCCGATTTGCGTCGCTAAAAATGTTTACATTTTTTTACTGCAGCATTGTGGATTACCATTTTAAGCATTTGTAGTGCCTGATTTAGCATCTTTTTTGTCTTTTAGCATTTTTACAACTTCTGGCAACACGATTGTCACCTGTACGTTAAGAAGTTTTCAAATTGCGTGAAATATGGGGAATTCCCTTTTCTTTGTAATATCAGTGGTGCTAAGAACAACTGTCTGGTTATGATAAGAATTTAGTGTGTGATTCGCCAAAATACCTTAAGGACGTAAAAAATGAGTCAAAGTAAAAGAAAAGTAATAAGTTTGGAACTAAAATTGGACGTAATAAAATGTTTTAAATCAGGAGGAAAGGCTGTTAATATAGGAAGATCTCTTGGACTAGCACCTACAACAGTAAGAACAATTTGCAACAGAGACAGTAATAAAATATATCAATTAGCTGAAATTGTCACACCACTCCAATCTAAACAAGATACTAGCAAGAAATCCCTTATTGGTCAAGATGGAGTCCCTTTTTTCAATTTGGATACATGATCAAAATAAGCGAAGAATGCCACTGAGCAAGGACGTAATAAAAAATAAAGCTCTTTCTATTTACTCCGACCTTAAGAAAAATACTGCATCTAGTAGTAACGAAAATTCTGATGATTTCGAAGCCAGCAACGTTTGGTGTAACCGCTTTAAAACACGGGCAAATTTACATAATGTGGCATTAAAAGGAGAGTCAGCCAGTGCAGATTCAGTAGCTTCAGAAAAGTTTAAGCTTGAGCAGAAAGCCATAATTGAAAAAGGAGGGTATTCTGCTAAGCAGATTTTGAATGCCGACGAAACAGGTCTTTTTTGGAAACGGTTACCATCAAGAACTTACTTGTCAACAAAATGGGAAAGCATGCCCTGGATATAAAGCCGCGAAGGATCGGCCAATAATACCAATCAGAAAATCCAAGGGCAATGATAAGTATAAACAAAAGAGACCTCGCAGTACACTGGCGCTCTAATAAAAGGCTTGGATGACCGCAACCCTGTTTAAAGATTGGTTACAAAATTGTGCCGTTCCTGAGTTTAAACGCTACTGTTCCTCTCAACAAATTGAGTTCGAAATGCTTTTGTTAGTCGATAACGCACCAGGACATCCAATTTTTTCAGATGACTTATCGGAACATGTAAAAGTTGTTTTTATGCCGCCTAACACAACATCACTTATTCAACCTATGGACCAGGGCATAATTTCAAACTTTAAAATGTACTACTTACGCCGAACTTTCCGGCAACTTCTTGATTCAACAGACTAAAATGATAAGCTCTCTATGAAGGACTTCTGGAAAAACTACAACAGACTGAAAGCTATTGAAAATATACATTTATCTTGGGAAGAAGTTAAGGCATCCTCAATGAAAGGGAGTTGGCGGCAACTATGGCCAGAACTTATTAATGGAGACGGAGATGGTGTCGATGATGTTCCAAACGTTAGTAATGAGTTGGCTAATTTAGCTAGAGAAGCAGAATTTGACGGAATGGAGGACGGTGATATTAATGAATTTTTGCATGTTTCAGAAGATGTCATAATAAGTGATGATACATTTAAAAAAAAAATTAACAATCGCCAATATTTCCAAAGCTATGCAATTAATTTCCCATGCAATGGATATAATTTCTGGAAACGATCCTAACGAAAACCGTAGCACGGGCGTAGCAGCATCCGTTGATCAAGCCAATAGTTGTTACAAAGAAATATATCAACAAAAAAAATCTTTAAAATTTCAACAAACTTTAGACATTTTTGTTAAAAAAACAGTGAGACCATCCAATCAAATGGATATAAGTGTTGTTGATTTAGGTTTATCTTCTAAAGAGAGCTCAATGTTAGCTAAGTAAATTACAATTTATTAATGCATCTACTTTTTATGAATATACATATGTAAATGAATTTAATTTTTGTTATGTTTTCTCTTAATTTATTGTTTTGATATTTCTTTATAATAATTATAAACATTTGTTAAAGTAAATGAAATAAAATGTATTTATACTTGTTTTTTGTCAAAAATACAAAATTTTTTGCTTTGTTTTGAATATTTTCCCCAATCAATTAAATTTCAGTGCATTTATATAGAAAAAGGTGATTCGATTTGCGTCGTTTCGATTTGCGTCGCGTTTCTCCGGTCCCCATTAACGACGCAAGTCGGGGCTCTAGTGTATTACCAACAAATTTGACATTTGTTGACTAATTATTACACAATTAAAAAATATGTGTTTCTTAACTAAATTTTATGACATTGGGACCGTTCTTCTATATTTTACGCTTGTCAATAATTCTTTTTCGGCAGCCCATTATAAATGGTTGCCAAGGGCAATTCTATAAATAGATGGAAAAAGGCTCATTTGTAGGGGTAAACATTCACTAACTGTTCTGTTCTGTGGTTCAGAAGGAGGCTGACGATGACCTGTTTGCACTCCCTCTAGCGATGATCCTCACAATTTTTTCCATTTAATAAAAAATTAGTGTTTAATATTCGTTAGTAACATTAAATTATGATTTCGGCCTGATAAAATTTCAAAATATATAATTAAAACAGATCGTATAATATATACAAAACTTACATAGAAAAACATAGGGCACGATGTAATGCCATAGGGCACGATGTATGCCAGAAATGGAAACATTAACAGTTGGAATGTCAACCCTGTCAATTTGTGCTTCGAAAAAGGAATTTCGCATAGTCATTTTCCTTAGAGTGTGTGCTATATAAGCCTATTCAAAGTCGTTAGTTGTTTGTGGGGTGGGTGGTTCATAAGGAAGCTGACGATGACCTGTAAACTCCCTCTAGCGCTGATCCTCACAATTTTTTCCATTTAATAAACAAATTAGTGTTTACTATTCGTTAGTAACATCAAATTATGATCTCGAGCCTGATAAAATTTAAAAATATATAATTAAAACAGATAGATCGAATAATATATACAAATTTTAAATAAAACCTATTTTGATTTTTTTTTGCCGACTATATTATTTTTCCATAATAGCATATTTATTTGTAGGGTTGTGGAACTCGTGAATTCGAACTTTTTGTTTTGACGACCTTAATGATCATACATGGGTTTGTTTATGATCATAAATGATGTCATATATGACCATATATATTTGTATCTGAAATTTGAGGGTACATGTGCGTATATAACCATTAAGGTATTTTGATCCACGAGCTCCACAACCCTACAAATATGCCACTATGGAAAAATATGGTCTGCCAAAAAAAATCTCAAAATTGTTTTATTTAGAGGTAGCACATCACCATTGAAGTTTCAAAGTTGTACTTTTTCTATAATTTTAAATTATTTTAAAGTTGAAAAAAATTAAATATAATTATAACTATCCTGACTCATCTTATCTAATATATTTTTGAGTGTACATTACGAATATATAATCAAAATTTAATTCGGAGTCGCGTATTTCGCGAACATTCCATTCAAAAAATGTTGCGATTTGTTCAAAAAATTAGCTTATATTATGTGTCCACAGAATGTCTTCTTATGTGAGACAGGATTTTTGTTAACAATTTAATTTTAATATGCTAAATCAGAGCGAAAAAACTAAAAAAAGTCAAATTTTTGATTCAGTTCGTAAGTAGATTACAAAAGTACAAGAAGTTGGATTTTTCGATGACAACATTTTTAGATAGTTATTAAAATACCACAAAAAATCGAATTTTGTTGAGTTTTCAAAAACCGTAAATAATTTAAAAACCACAAATTTGTGTTCAATTTTGATTGGAGAATTTTGCTTGATTATAGCGTATAGTATAATTCAATTTAAAATCAACCCTACTTTTTCTATAAATTACTCTAACGACAAATTACTTATTCTTAAAAATTAAGTTTTTGTTATGTTCAAACTTGGCACAGAGAGATTTTAGACATTAAGGAATAGGGACAACATTGTGGAGATTGCGAATTCAAACAACACTCAGAAAAATGTATGAACTAAAATTAAGTTCACACCTTACTAAAAAAAAAGCCATGAATTTTTCCTTAAAATTAATTAAAATGTTTCAAAATAATGCAAATTTATTTGGTTTTAGTTTACGAAAAACTTTCATCAACTTAAAAATAGGGACCCATTTTCCTTAATTTGTTTTTCTTTATTTATGATAAATATTAATTTCTTGTTAATAAAAAATCTTAAATGTCAAGAATTTATTATAAACTAAAAAATAAGGAAATTAAAAATTGTATGAGAATACAAAATATAAATATGAAACTTCTTTAGATTTAGTCCAAACATTTGAACTTATTAAAACGAAGTATGTAACTTCCTAAATTAAAGGAAATGTTTTCTTCAGCATTCTAAAAAGGTTTAGAATATTTTAAACCTATAAAATTCTCATTTGGTTTATAGTTAATATTGCATAACTAATTTAGTTTATACTTTCAACATTTAACTAATAAATTTCAAATTGAAATTTGTATGTATTAACGAAAATAATATTTTAATTATTTTCGTTAATATTCATATTCAAAAAAAATTAAATTGATTACTTAGATTTTATGATGCAAGCTTAAATACTTATATATCTAAAAGTTAGAACTTAATGAGAATTACAAATTAATAAATATTAATAAGCGAAATTTGTGTGTGAGTTTTTTGAAAGTACATAACATGAAAATAATTAATAAATTAAAAATAAAGTTTATTTAGCATTACCACGGGTTCAAGACTACTAAAATTTAAGAAAAATTTACTCGTTTACAAATAATTTTTACTAAATTTAAAAACAAATTTATACTAAATTTAAGTAAACAATATACTAAAATTTAAGAAAAAATTTACTTACTTTAAAAAAAAAATTTACTTAATTTAAGTAAATTGTTTGTACTAGTTTTTAAGAAAAGGGTACACTTGACTTAAGTTAAAATTTCTTTGGAGCCAAATCATTCCCAAATTTCTTAAAATTTAGTTAAATTACTTAATATTTGGTAAATATTTTTCTGAGTGAACAATTTTCGGATCCGAACATATATGAGACTGCACGCATGATAATGTATGATAATTTTTACATGTGTTTTTAAAAACAAAATAAATTTGAAATTCCGTGATTAATAAATTAGCAAACTTGAAATCTGACTTTCAACAACTTTTAAAAAACAACAATAATCGATTTTTTCAATATTGACCGACATATTGACCGTCTTTTACAATTTCACTCAAAAATTAACCCTTATCTGCACTGTATTACTTTTTTGTGCCCAGAGGGGGCCCGGGCCCCGGGAAATTATTTCGAAAATCAAATGTTTTTATTATGATTAGTATACATATATACAAAAAAGCTCTTTTTATTTCCAAATGATTTTCTTTGCAAGACCAGTTGAGATTTTTGAAATAAGTAAAATTTGCACAATTTTCTAAATTCAGGTTTCCAAATTTGTATGAAATTTAAAAATTTTTTCAAAGAAATTTAAAAACATTTTGTAAATTTAAATTTAGTTTAAAATTTATTTAGCTACTTCGCACAAGTAATTTTAATGAAATTATTTAAATTGTATATTTTTTAAATTGGTGATTCCAATAGTATTAATTCTTTTTTATATTAAAAATCTGTGATTCCAATACCACATAAAGTTTTTATATCAAAACATATATATTTAAAAGTGAAAATATTTAATTATCGACTTAAAGTAATGTTGGATGTATTGCCTATTAATATAATTTCACGTTAATTTTGAGTTCACTGATTTTTTTAATAAAATATGCCTTTAGTTTTTTGTATTACATTTGACATTTGTAAAATTTTATTCAACTGCTCATTCAGCAAATAAATCTGTCCTTATATCTCGTGCTACACTAATTCAATCGCTAACCTTTGACTTCAGGTTTGTTTTTTCGAATTTAATATAAATATTCCATAGAAATTTAAGTAGATATAGACTTGCTAAGTAATAGATATAGCTGCTTAAAAATTAGGAATTTATAAAAATGTTGTCTAGTCTTGGAAATTCGTAGCTTTTCTTTTAGATATAAACTTGTCTAAAAATATTTGTAATTTTTGTACTTGGAATTTGCCAAAATATTAACAACAAAAGCTAACAAATGAATTATATATTAGCTAAGCAGAGTTTACATTATCTGGTCTTCCATCTGATTTTACCTAAGGAAAATCAAATTAAAATCCTATGAATTGATACGCTTGTCAAAAAAGCCGATGTGTGTGTACACCTTCAGATCTAATGCAAGTTTTTTTTTTTGTTTATTGTTCACTTGGTTTTATTGCCAATTTACTTGATTGCGTTTTTCTTTGTTTCTAAGAAAATGCAACACTGATACCCTATAATTCTCATAATCTTATGAAATATTTTAAAAACGAGGAAATCAATCTAACTGTACGTCAGACAAAATGAGTTTACAGTATAGGATTTTGGCTATCTGCCTCGTTTTTCGACAGATCCTATGACTTGTCGTATAATGTAAGCCCCGCTTTTGTAAAGGTAGAGCAGACATACAATGTAGTTTTTTTATAATTAAAATTTAAAATTACCCATATATGTACGTTTTGTTTTTTTTTTTGAATTTTATATCTATAACTACCCAGCAAAACTTTGGTAATGGGTGCGATATTCTCATGAGTTACCTTGTAATGATAGCTCGATACCTTTTTCATTATTTGCAAGCATAAAATAATAAGTTGCTGATTATTGATTACGTAATATATTATTTATAAATGTAAAGTAATAATTAAAATAATTTTGAAAATCTATTTTTAGATTCATTATTTTGTGTTTTTTTGAAAGCAAAAGGGGAATGAATGTTTAATTTGACAACACTAGAGAAAAAACGAAGCGCAACAATTCATTTAAGTTTAAAGCAATCAAATACTATATGCGTCGAAAGCTCAGTGGGTAGAGTTCTTGGCTGGCAGCCACATTATTTTTAATAACGTTTAAAATATTTGTAATAATTTTTTTAATAAAAATTTCTCTTTTTTAAAAATCTATTTTTAGACACATTATTTTTTCCATTCTCGAAACCATATAAGTAACCCCTTACATTATCACATCTAAAGTAATGGGTATATACATTACTTTGAGGCTCATCGCCTGTAAAATTCATCAGTGAAGTAAGGTGTGAAGTAATCCATGTGCCCCTATGGCTATACATTAATTTACACATTATTTGGTAATGTGTGGTTTTGTTGGGGACTTGTAAAGAAAACGACTATCCCTACTTAGCTGACTTTGTACGAAAGCTGTTTTCGTATATGAACTTCGCGGGAACGCGAAATAAAGCAATTATAATGTTTGCCCCGCCCTACTTTTACATAAAAACGCATAATTCATTTGTTAACATTTATTGTTTTTAATATTTTATTAAATTAAAAATACAAAAATTTCAAATATTTTTATGACAAATATTTTTGTTTACACTTAAAAGAAAAAAGCCAATAATTTCTAAGGTTTGGCAACATTTTTATGCATTCTTAATTTTTAAGTAGCTATATTTATAACTACTTAAATTTGTATGGAATATTTAAATCAAATTCGAAAAAAGAAACATGTAGACAAAATTACCTAAAAAATACAATTTAAATAAAAAAAATCCGAAATAAAAGAACACTATTTAAATTAAAAAAATTACATATAAAATTTAAAAAAATTAAAAAAATCGCAATTGATACTTCAAAAAAATAATTTTAAATTAAAAAATACCAAACGCAATTTAAGAAATTTTTAAAATTCAACAAATATTCATTTAGTTTAATTTGGTGTTTTTGAATTTCAATTGATGTTTTATAAATTACATTTGTACACTCAGAATATTATGTAGTTAACTGTTTGTAGTTTAATAAAAAAGTTTTCCGTTCCATTTAAAAATAAAGGAAAATACATTTATTTTTCAAAGAAATATCTATATTAACTGTTTTATACATTTATTCGAAATAATTTACTATCATTTACCGATTTTTTTCAGTTTCATTTATTTTTTTCATTTGTTTGAAATTTAATAAAAAATTACCCACAAAACGGAAACTTGTGGTTTATTTGTGTCCGTAACAGTTATTACAAATTTAAATTTTGTTTTCTGTCTGTTTCAAAAAAAAATATTCAAAGAATTTCAATTTGTTTTTTTATTTAAATTGGTTGTATATATACAAAATTTTTCAATACAAATTACTAGAACTTCATAAACACACATACATACACAAATACATTCACACAAAAAGTGTTTATAGCTTCATATGCATACATACATTTTGTATTGTACGAGTTTATTAAAAAAAACAAAAAATACAAAAACGGAAATAATTTCAAATAAATGAAAAAACATTTATTTTTTAAGGATTGGTAGGTAAAATTTTGGCATTTATTTTAACTGATTATATCATTTGTTTCTTACGGATGTGTCAGTTGATTAATCAACATTTAAAAATAAATAACAAATGGCATTTAATTTAAATGAAAATTAAGTAGACCGGTTTTTAAATGAAATATCATTTCTTTTAAATGATATTTTCAGTTATTTTAACTTACAAACTTTTTTAAGTGTAGTCATTCCAAAAGTTTTTGAAACAATCTAATCCTTTTGAAATGGTCTTTGGATTTGCACGTGACTATTTCACGTTACCATGATATCTGTGCTGCTTTTTTGTTCAAAATTCGATGAAGTTCACGGTGTATCGCAGCTCAAAGTAGGTTTTTTTTAAATCGAATCAAAGTATTTAACTTTTAGCAACGATTCACCGTGAATTTTGAAAAACTAAAACAGCACAGATATCACAGGAACGTGGAATATCCATGTCCAATTTTTCAGTGATATATACAATCGCTTTTTGGTTTTTTTTAATAGCATTTCATATTTTTTAATTCCAATTGATATTTTTGGAATTTCAAATGGTGTTTTTTCAATTTGAAATAATATTCTCTAAATTTAAAATGTGAGTTTTTGATTTACAGTTGCTATTTTTTTATATGATAATGCTGTTTTTTAAATAAATGTTCCAATTAAAATTATCAATGTAGTAGTTGATATGTTAAATTCGATGGGTAGAAATGCTGAGGAAGAGTTTGTTATCTGTATATATAAAGGAATAACGTTACTGACTGACTCACTCATTCATTCAACATCGCCCAGCCCAAACCGCAAGAGGTAGGAGGTTCCCCCTCTGGCGTAGACATCCGCTAAGACGGGATTTTTAGAAATTCCTTCGGGGAGGGGCAAAAGCTCCCTTTCACGGCCTGCCCAAACCCCATTAGCTAGAAACCTGAAAATTGAAAAACTGCCAAAACCGTTAGAGCTGAAATAACGTTACTGACTGACTCACTCATTCATTCAACATCGCCCAGCCCAAACCGCAAGAGGTAGGAGGTTCCCCCTCTGGCGTAGACATCCGCTAAGACGGGATTTTTAGAAATTCCTTCGGGGAGGGGCAAAAGCTCCCTTTCACGGCCTGCCCAAACCCCATTAGCTAGAAACCTGAAAATTGAAAAACTGCCAAAACCGTTAGAGCTGAAAGGTTGAAACTGTGTATATTGGTTCCACCTGAGGTGTAGACATTAACCTAGGTAGGATTTTTGTAAATTCCTACAGGGAGAGTCAATAATGGGAAAAGTCTCCCCCCGAACGGCCCGCCCAAACCGCATGAACTATAAAGTTAAACTTAGGTATGCAGATTCCTTCTTCAGTGTAGACAACAGATAAGACGTGACTTTTGGAAAATCCAATGTAAATGTGCAAATGTGCAAATTTCAAAAGTGCAAATGTACAAATTTGATAATGTCCATATGTGCACATTTGCAAAAGTGCAAGTGTGCAAAAGCGAAAATTTGCAAAAGTGCAAATTTGCAAAAGCAAAAATATGAAAATTGTCAAAAGTGCAAATTTTCAAAAGTGCAAATTTACAAAAGCGCAAATGTGCGAGTTTGCAAAAGTGTAAATGTGCAAATTTGCAAAAGTCCAAAGATTTCCCCTCCGGCGTAGACATCCGCTAGGACAGGGTTTTTGGAAATCCCTTCGGGGAGGGGCGAAAAGGGGGGAAACTCCCCTTTCACGGCCTGCCCAAACCCCTTTAGCCAGAAACCTGAAATACGCCTTCCTGGGAGTATGTGCTAACTCCTTGATAAGGTACATTTTAGAATTTTTACCAGGGATGTGGTAAAAATGGGGATTTAAAGGGCGAAAAGTCTTTCCTTTTACGGCCTTCCCAAACCGTTGGACCTGGGAAGTTGAAACTTGGTATGCAGATTCCTTCTCCAGTGTAGATAACAGCTAAGACCTGATTTTTTTAAAATCCAATGGGGAGGGGCAGAAAAGGGTGAAATTATCCCTCACGATGGCCTCTCCAAACTGTTGGACATGGGAAGTTGATAGTTGGTATGCAGGCCCCTTCTCCAGTGTAGATAACAGATAAGACGTGATTTTTTAAAATCAAACGGGGAGGGCAGAAAAAGGTGAAATTCTCCCCCTCGACGGCCTGCCAAAACCGTTGGAGCTGGAAGGTTGAAATTGTGTATATTTGACCCACTTGAGGTGTAGACATCCACCCATGTAGGATTTTTGTAAATTCCTATGGTGAGGGGCAAAAAGTGGGAAAAAATCCCCCTTAACGGCCTGCTCACACCGAAATTTCAATATACCTGAAATTTTAAACATGTATTAGCTGGAGTATGCACTAACTCACTAATAAGCTACATTTTTGAATTTTAGCCAGGGACGTGGTAAAAATTGGGCTAAAAGGATGAAATGTCTTCCCTTAAACAGGTTGGCGAAACCGCTGGACCTAGGAAGTTTAAATTTGGTATGCAGGCTCCTCCTCCAGTGTAGATAACAGCTAAGATGTCACTTTTAGAAAGGGAAAAAAGGGGAACATTCTCCCCCTTGACGACTTGCCAAAACCGCTAGAGCTGGGAAGTTAAAATTTGGTACATAGGTTCCCACCCTAGCGTAGACATCCAACCATGTTGGATTTTTGGAATTTCCTATTGGGAGGTGCAACGGCCTGCCCGAACTGCTGAAACTAGAAAGTTAAAATTTGGCATGCAGGTTCCTTCTTCAGTGTAGATAATAGATAAGACGTGATTTTTGGAAAATCTAACACGGAGGGGCAAAAAAGCGAAAATTCTCCCCCTTGACGGCCTGCCAAAACCATTTGAGCTGGGAAGTTAAAATTTTGGTGTATAGATTCCTCCTCCTATGTAAATTTGCATATGTGAAAATTCGCAAATGTGCATATTTGCAATAGTGCATATGTGCGAATGTGCAAAAGTGCGAATTTGCAAGTGTAAATTTTCAAAAGTGAAAATGTGCAAAAGTGCAAGTGTTATAAAGTGAAAATTTGATTGTTTGATGATTTGATAGATTGAAGGTTTGCTAGATTGATGGTTCGATGGTTTGATGGATTCAATGATGGTAATGTAAATGTGCAAATATGCAAGTGCGTTAATATGCACATGTGCTAATCGGTAAATGTAAAAATGGGCAAATTTACAAATGTGTAAATGTAAAAATTTGAAAATGTGTAAATATTTATTAATTTCATTCAACATCGCCCAGCCCAAATCTCAAGAGGTAGGACGCTGAATTTTAGTATGTAGGTTTCCCCTGCGGCGTATACATTTGCTAATACGAGGTTCTTGGAAGTTCATTCGGGGAAGAGCAAGAAGGAGAAAACCCCCATTCACGGCCTGCCCAAACTCCTGTAGCTAGAAACCTTTTCTTGGAGTATGTGCAAACTCATCGATGAAGTCTCCCCCTTAAGAGCCTGCACAAACCCCGTTGCACCTAGGAAGTTGAAATTTAGTATGCAGGCTTTTATCTAGTGTAAGAACAGTTAAGACGTAACTTTTGGAAAATCGAATGGGGAGGGGCAGAAAAGGCAAAAATTCTTACAATTGCCATTGTTGCTGAAAAGTTAAAATTTTGTTCAAAGGTTCCTCCTCCGGTGAAGACAGTCACCTAGGTCGGAATTTTGGAAATGTGTACGGGGAGGGACAAAAAGGTGAACAGTCTCCTCCTTAACAGGCTGCCCCCACCGATTTAGCCAGAAAAATTTGAAATATGTGTTAACTGGAGTATGTGCTAACTAATTTTGGTCTGGGACATGGTAAAAATTAAGGACTCCTGGTAATTATCTGGGAACCCTATATTTTAGAATTTAAGCAAGGTACATGGTAAAAATGGGGTTTCAAAGGGAAAAATTTGAAATTTGAAATATGTGTTACCTGGAGTATGGTAATTATCTGGGAACTCCTTATACCCCCGGGCATTAGCCCCTGCAACCATTTTCTACGCTAACAACGTATCGGGCTTTGTCCGCTATGATGCATATGGTGAAATATTTGCAAGGTTAAATTTCAAATGGGATGGGGACAGAAATGGAATGGAAAGGGTACGAGTAAAATTAAAACACTAGACAAGGGATACAAAATGGAATAAAACGGGGTACGAGTGGAATTAAAATACTTGGCATGGGGATTGAAATGGAATGAAATGAGGAACGAGTGAAATCGATACATTGATAGGGTAAAAAATAAAATGGAATGGAATGGGGAACGAATGTAAATGAATCATTAGATGAGGGGCTGGAAAGGGGAACAATTGATATTAAAACAGTTAACACTGGGCACGTCCCCCTTGAATGAAATATAAACAAGAAATTTAAAACTTTAAATTTAAGCATCCACTTCAAAAGATGAATCAAATTTATTTAAATAGCAAAATCTTTAGAAAATAGAATAATATATTCTACTCAACATATTTTGATAGTTAAAACTAATGGTAACGAAGTATCGGGCTTTTAAGCTATTATTTATATGGAAACTACTGAAATCGTAAAGCTATATGGTATAGAGCCAGAGTTCTCAAGAAGGGTAGGAAAACCAAAATACCGTTCAAATTTACAAACAGATGATCCATATTAAAATAAAATAATCTTAAGTATCACATATAGATTTTCCGGTCATGAAAATGTGGTAAAGAATATTGTACCAAACCGAGTCGTTGACGTTTCGTCAAAAGAATTTTGTAGTCTCATAGAATTTTATCTAAATAGTCTAAAAACGGGGAGAAATTTTCTGCATGGGCTCTAAGGTCTGTGTGTCGTGAAGACATAGACCAGACAAAATTTTTGACAGTTAATTGTCAAAAAAAGTCGTATTATTTTAAGTTCAATATGAAATGTATACATCAGATCTCAATTAATGTGATAAATAAGTTTAAATAAAAATTTTATATGAATTTAAAAGCTGTAAATTTTGTTTTAAATGCTTCAAATAGGACGAAAAATTTAGGTTTTGAAATTACCCACTTTTTAAAACTAGAAACTTGAATTATGTGTTCCCAAGCCTCTTTGGGTAGAAAACCGAAGTCTGAAAGTTCCTACAGGCAAAAATAGCAAAAGTTTTTCCTGGACGAGCTGCTCAAACCGCTTTGATTTTCGCAAGGGACGTGGTACAAATGCACAGGGTAGTTCAAATACAGTTATCTTTTTAAATCATATGTTATTTTGGGACTGATATATTTTTTCTGGTCGAAATATTGGCAGTCGGTATCAGGGCTTTACGCTTAAACAAACTGTGCACAGATTCGGCAACACAGCACTCACTTTGGAAATTAGTTTGCAATATTTTCCAACGTCGTTCAAACGTAAAGCGACCCATGTTCAGTATTTCAAACAGAAAAAATCTGTCAGTGTCAAAATAACATATGATTTAAAATGATAACTGTATTTTAGTTCAAAGGGGAAAGTCTATACCTTTTGCCCACACCGATGTAGCTAGAGGCAAGATAATGGCTTTGCATGATGATGGAATGGGTGACGAGTAGAATTGGAACCCTAGACAAGGGAAACGGAGTGTAATGAAGCGGGAGATGAGTGGAACTGAAACACTAGGTGGAAGAAAGAAAATAAATGAAAAGAGGACCAAGTGGAACTGAACCACTAGACAGCGGAACGTAATGCAATGAAACGAGAAATGAGTGTAATTGAGACTAGAAAAGAGGAACAAAATGGAATGAAACATACTCAAACGGAGAACAGGCAGAATTGAAGCACTAGACAAGGGGACGAAATGGAATGAAACGAGGTACGAGTGGAATTGAAATACTAGAAAAGGGAATTGAAATGGGGAACCAGTGGAATTGTTACACTAGACAAGGGGATCGAAATGGAAGGGGAGGAACGAGTGCATTTGAAACACTAGACAATGGGAGCAAAATGGAACGGCGAACGAGTGAAATTAAAACAGGTACCGAAATGGAGTGCTAAAAACAAGAATATTAATATGTGTGTTCCTTGGAGTTTGCGATTATTCACTGATAAGACACTTTGTGAAATTTTTGCCAAGGTCATGGTAAAAAGGTGATTCAAAATGGGAAAGTCTCCTTCTCAACGACCTGCCAAACCGGCACTAAACATAAAATCGAAATTTGAAATACGTTGTTTCTTAGATTATTAGATTATTCACGTAATTTAATTAATTTTCGCCAGGAACCTGGACGGCTCAGAGAGTCCATAGGCCTGCTCAAATCCTTGTGGTCAGAAATTTTGTTTTTAAAATACGTGTTTTTAAGGCAAAAACATAATTAATATAAGTGACCCAAACTAGGTATAGGTATGGAACGAAAATGACAAATTTTAATTAAAAATTTGTGTTTCCAAAATTTTGGTTCATACTAAATCACTTAAGCCAATTATGGTTCAGCTTTTAGTTACCCACCATTGTTGGAGCTAGCAATTTAAAATTTGGAATGTATGTGCTCGACATAGACATAGATTCAACAAGATGGGATTTTTGAAATTTTGACGAGGTGGGCAAAAAGAGAGAAATCTCCCCCTTCCTGCAAAAAGCCCATGGTTAAATAACTGAAATAAAAATGTATTCTCTGGAATGTATGTAATTCTCAAATAAGGTACTTTTTTGATTTTTCAAAATTGTATTCCTGAAGTATAGGCTAATTTACTAAGGAAGTCCTTTTTGGAATTATTTCAGGTACGTGGTCAAAATGGGGGTTCCCATGGGGAAAATTCGTGCCATTAACGGCCTGTCTAAACCGAGCCCAAACATCTTTGTAGGCATCCGAAAAGTTCTTTTTGGAATATCCATTAAGAAGGTGGTTAAAACGGGGTTAAAAGGGATAAAAGTGTCCTCTTAATCACCCAGCCCAATTGCCGAAGCTAGGAATTTGATTATCACATTCCAAGAAAGTAGGTTATGTAGGGGAAACCTGCCCCTTGATCAGGCGCAGATTCAGGGGAGGGGGATAACGGGTTATATCCCCCCAACTCGGTTACAAATCCCAAAACAAACTAAGTGATTTACTAAAAAATTTCATTAACATTTCCATAAATAATATATTGTTGCCTATCCAAGTATTTGACTGCAAATATCGTGTTTTTAAAGTTTTCTTGTAGACCACTCTTAAACACATCTGCCTCAACTAATTTTGAAAGTAGAAATGATAAATTTGTTTTTTGTTTTGAATGAAAATTGCATTAAAACGGGTTTTGAATCATAAGTTTTTTAATTTTATTTAGTTTTTTCGTTGTCCTGTTTTAGTATCGAAAAATAGAGATACGCCTTTTCTATATTAGCCATCGATATGTATTTTTATTTTTCTTTACTAAAAGATTTATATTTATTTTTTATTTAAACATTAGCTTAGTTAATTTTATGTAATTGAATTTAAATTTTTTATTGAATATAAAATTTTGTTTTCAACATATGTCCTATTGCGAAAAAAATGTGGAAAAATATTCTAAATCAGTTAAATTTATACATAAGTTTAAAAATCTGTTAAATTTCGTTATGGTTAAGAATTTATAATTTTGTTTTTGCAAAATATTTTTATGAAATGACTATTTTGTTTTAATTTTTGTGTAAAGACTAAGTAATTTAATTTGTTATACGGAATTCATTTTTATTTTTTTAGCCTTGTTTTTTATGTAATTATACGCTCCACCATATACGGTGAGGGTTTGTCATGCCATTTAATACATATATATTCGTGATCCTTATGCAATTTTAAGTCGATTTAGCGATGTCTGTCTGTTGAAATGGCGATCACGACGCACGACGCGGGGCCGTCATTTTTACCTAGATTATTAGACATCCTCTCGAGCAGTTTGCTATTAAATATGAGCAAAATCCGTCCAGCGGTTAAAAAGTTAGTTCAAAAGGTATATAAGTACAAGCTTTATCATCCCTGTCCTGCAGACGGTTTTGATACAAATAATGTAAAAAAAATTAGATGTAAAATTATGAATGTGAAAAAAATTAGTGGTGAAAAAATATTAATAGGTGAAAATAATTTTTTAAGTGAAAAGTATTTGAGGTTAATATAAAATATTATTTTCTTCTAAGCGACTGGTGAAAAATATGGGAAAGTGTAGTATTTACCGGTCCCTGCTATGAAGGTATCTTAACATTTTCACTCATAACTTTTGAATTGCTGGACCGATTTTGCTCATTTTGAATAACAAAGTGCTTAAGAGGATGTCCATTAATCTAAGTTAAAGTCAGCACCCGCGATTGCGTCCTCGAGCCGCGATCGCCAATCCAACAGACGGACGGACATCGCTAACACGACTTAAAATCACTAAAGGATCACGAATATATATTCTTTATGTTACATATATAGTGGAGGGTATAAAAAAAAGTTCCCCCCTCCAAAAGCTTGGGCTGGATACGCCCCGGTCTTTGATTGACCTGTACAAAGCCCTTAAGTCAGAAATCTGAAGCTTGAACTACAAAAGGGTTGAATTTTCTTCTTAATAAACTCCGAGCGGGTTTTAAGTGCATGTATGTTGTTTATTGCCCAAACACTATTTTCACAAAATACTTTTGGGAATAAAAGAATTTACAATAAAATGGAATCGATTTGATGTGGCATATTTTGTTATAAATGCATATTTGACTTTTAATTTGATATTTTTGCATATTTAACAATTTCAAATGTAATTTATTGTGTATTTTTTTAATATTTTTATAAATTAAATTAATGTTTTAATATAAAATAGACTAATGGAATAATTTTTAAACTTTGATATTGTACATACTAAAAGAAAAACCATCATATTGTTATATTTTTAGACAATTATATTTAAGGAGTTCACAAGGTGTACTTAGTATTGTATTGATGAGTCTTCGTTAAAAAGTAGAGTGTCTAAAATATTTATTTCACAAAACATAAGCGTTGTATCGTACTAACTTATATTGTTGCTCAATACAATACATACAATAATTAGCACACACCTTGTGAAAACCTAATTTTCATAAATTTAAATTTTTTATCCTTTTTTTGCCCTGGTCTCTGTTTCGGCAAAAAGCCAAAGTGCAGCTATTCGGTATTCATCAATATTTTGGACGAATAATTGCCGAAACCGAAACTTTTATTGTTTTTGTTTTTATGCAGAATGAATACAATAATAATATTGTTGTGGAACAAAAAAAAACACCGAAACAACTCAATTATTTTAAATACACAGTGCAACAAAATCAGAAAAATTTAATGCATCGGAGTTGCGACACAGTATTTCTAATAGGCTTTGGGACGCTGACCACGAATATGGCCTTAGAATTTTTTTTAAGTAAAATTTGCAAAAAAAAAAAAAAAAATTGAAGCAAAAAAAATTTTTAATAAACTTTTTGCAAAAAAAAAATACAAAATTAAAAGTAATAACTCGTTTTGACAAGTGCGATAATACTCTTAATGCATGTATTTAATGTTGAGATTTCTCTTATATCATGATTTTGTTAATAAAAATTTATGATGCAATGATTATCCAAAATATTAATTTATACCTTTAGAAGGACCACAGGTTATTTAATTTGTGAAAATTTCAAGAAGCAATTAACTAAATCTGAAAATAACTGATTTTTTATACCTCGCAAATAAGGAGTGACAAAAACGTATTAATACACTTAAAAAAAGACATGAACAAAAAATTAATCCAAAATGTCCTCCAAAATGGTTAAAAAACATCCTCAATTTAAGTAAAATTTTATTAAAACTTGGAAAAATTTTCTTAAAATGAATAAAAATTCCTATGTTTGGGTAAAAACGAAATTGTTTATATACTCAGAAATAGTTCATACCTTTCTTAAGTAATATTTCTTGATTTTAGGAAAAAAAAAATAGAGTATTTAAATAAAAATTAATCAATTTTTAAATAAAACATCTCAGTTTTGCATACTAAAATGTAATAAAGCTAAGTTTAGTTCAAAAAAATTAAAATATAATTTACTCCCATTTAGTTCAAAAAGTTTGTCTGACTTAAAATAAGAAAGTATTTGAATTTAATTTGCGTTCACTTTTTTCTAGCGAGTAGTAAAATTAACTAGATTTTAGAAAGCCATTTCTAAATTCAGTTTTAAGGTCTACGACTTTCTAATTTTTAAGAATGGTTTTAAAAATTGGTCCAGGCAATTAAAAACATAAAGTATAAAATTTTTAACAATGTAATAATAAAAATTTATTTAATTTTAGAAACTGATGATCTATTTCTGGGGAAAATTTTCATGCAACTTAGTTCAGATAAATTTTAAAAAATTTAATAAAATACTTTTTTTAAGTAAAAGTTTTCTTATTTTTGAAAAATAATAAACTTAGTTTTAGCATGTTTTTTGTTGAAAAGCTTTTATACTCTATTCATACTGAGCCCTAAAATACGAATTTTCGTCATTTTCAAGTTTTCGATTTAAAATTTGTATGGAATTTGAAAGTTGAAAACTTGAAAAAAAATTATTTTGGGGATCAGTGTGTATACATGGGCAGGGATTTAAATTATTTTCAAAATTCTTTTCCAAAAAAAAAACAATAAATTAAAAATAAACTAGTTAGTTTTCCTAATTTTCAAAAAATAAATATTATTAAAGGAAACAAATTAAAGTAACCATTTAAAAAAATTACCGTGCATGATTGTAATTTTTGGTTCTTGATCGTGCGTGAGCCAAAAATCACTCACGTGCCCTCTTCTAATCTTAACAGTCTTAAATATTGAACATAAAGTAGCTTAAAATATATTTTAAAATTTTGTTAGCGAAAGGTAAAATATTTCGAATTCGGGCTTGTATGTAATAATTTTGTTTGCTGATTACAAAATATAAAATATCGCACATTTTATATATTACGGCATAATGGCTTTTATATAATTGACGTTGCGCCTATTTATATATTTATCGAAGGCACTAAAACTATTTTTTGTTCACTTAATAAGAAAAGTTTAAATTTAAGTTTAAGCTAAAAAAGTCATAAAATAAACTATGACATTTTTCCATTTTTCAATAATAACAAGAAATATAACTGTGATATTTAGTATTTTTGCAACAATTTCCTTAAATCAGTTATTTTAAGAAGACAAAGGACCCCAGTGTTCCTTAACCATAGATGCTGTATGTCACTTAGGGCGTCTCTTTTTGCATAGGGTCCGCCAAATAACTTTTTTTTGAAAATGCTATAAAAAAACTACTGAATATTTTCTCAATTTTCTTTTTTTATTTGAAAGTAAAATCCTTCCGGTTAATAATGGAAAATAATTTCATTCAAATGGCTGCCTCAGCTGGCCATGCAGTAGCCTACACGATCGGTCCAATTTTTAAGCACATTATCGATTGTCTGCAGCTGTATTTCACCAATGGCTTTACGAATATTGTCCTTTAAAGCGTCAATCGTCTCTGGTTTGTCGGCATAACACTTATCTTTGACGGCACCCCACAAATAATAGTCCAACGGTGTCGAATCGCAGCTCCGAGGTGGCCAAACGACATCAGCTCTGCGGCTGATAATAAGATCTTCAAAAACAGGGCGCAAAACATCGAGTGTAGCTTCGGCTGTGTGGCACGTAGCGCCGTCCTGTTGAAACCAAGTGTTGCCAATATCCTCCTCTTCAATTTTTGTGAACAAAAATTCGTTCAACATGACCCGATAACGATCGCCATTGACTGTAACGGCCAGCCGAGGCAGCCATTTGAATGAAATTATTTTCCACTATCAACCGGAAGGATTGTACTTTCATATAAAAAAAGAAATTTGAGAAAATATTCAGTAGTTTTTTTTATAGCATTTTCAAAAAAAATAGTTATTTGGTGGACCCTATAGTTCCCTCAAGCAGAACCGTTAATTAACTACGAAAAGGATCTGACTTTGACATAATTTATAACGTTTCAGGATATCCTGCAGTACATTTTTTCAATTTTTTTACTATTTTGCTAATGAAATTTAATTTATATTTTAAATACATGAGTTTAGTATAATTCAATTTAATTTAAAGACAAACATGTATAGCAAAAACCTTGTTAAGAGCAGTGTCCTCACAAGGCGGAAGCCCTCCGAAAGTGGAAAAATACTTACACAATCAGTGTAAAGTATTTTAAAATATATAGTAAAACATATTACCTTTACCATAGAAACAGTTTTATATTTATTAGAAAATTTTTATCAAATTTAAGGATAATTTTCACTTAAAAGAAGTGCTATTCAACTTGATGTTAGAAAATAATTTCTTATTTTTAGGGAGTTAAGTCCTAGTTTTCAGTGAAAAATTTTATCTAATGAACTTAAATAAAATAAAATTTTTCCTAAAACCAAAGAAACATTTACTAACAGTAAAATTTTAGAGGATGTATGAACTAATTAGGAGGAAATTGTACTATTTTCTAATAAAAATTTAGTCCTCAGTAGTAAAATTTTTCTATAATTTAGAAATTTTTACCAAGTTTTAAGTAAAATTTGTTTCTTAATTTCAAGAAAAATTTTATTAAATATTGGTAAAAAGTGTCTTTGGCGTCTTTTTTATTTGAATTATTCCTCTAAATAAGTTAATTTTTCTAAATTCTAGTTCAATTTTTTTTTGACAAACAAAAGTACACTCAAAAAAAATTTAACTGTAATTTAGAAAAATTAACTTATTAAGAGGAAAAATTGAAATGGAAACAGCGCCAAAGATACTTTTTACCTATATTTAATAAAATTTTCGTTGAAATTAAGAAACAAATTTTACTTCAAATTTGGTAAAAATTTCTCAATTATAGAAAAATTTTACTACTGAGAACTAAATTTTTATTAGAAAACAGTAATATTTCCTCCTAATTACTTCATACATCATCTAAAACTTAACTGTTAGTTAGGAAATGTTTCCTTGGTTTTAAGAAAAATTTAATTTTAATTAGATAAATTTTTTGACTAAAAACTAGGACTTAACTCCCTAAAAATAAGAAAATATTTTCTAACATCAAGTTAAATAGCACTTCTTTTAATTGAGAATTATCCTTATCCTGCTTCTATGGTAAGGTAATATATTTTATCATATATTTTTAAGTACTTTACACTCATTGAGTAAGTATTTTCCACTTTCGGAGGACTTCCGCTTTATGAGGATACTGCTCCTAACAAGCTTTTTGCTATACGTATTTAAAATATAAATTAAATTTCATTAGCAAAATAATAAACAAATTAAAAAAATGTACTGCAGGATATCCTGAAACGTAATAAGTTGTGACAAAGTCAGATCCTTTTCGTAGTTAATTAACGGTTCTGCTTGAGAGAAATACAAAAAGGGACGCCCTAAGTGACACACGGCATCTATGGCTAAGGAACACTGGAGGTCCTTTTTATTTAAGCAAATTGTTGCTAAAATCCAAAATATCACAGTTACATTTCTTGTTTATTTTATGGGATTTTTAGCTTATTTGACATATTCAACTTTAAACTTTTTTGTTATTAAGTGAAAAAAAAAAAATAGTTCGATAAATTTAAAGCTTAATAAGCGCTACGTCAATTATAAGAAAGCCATTATGCCGTAATGTTTAAAATGTGCTTGCGATATTTTGTATCAAGTCAGCAAACAAAATTATTACATAAAAAGCACAAATTCGAAATTTTTAACCTTTTGCTAACAAAATTAAAAAAAAAAATTACATAAATACTGTTAAGATTATAGATGGGCATGTGAGCCATTTCTGAATCACGCAACAAAAATTACAATCATGCAAGATAATTTTTTTAAATGGTTACTTTAATTTGTTTCCTTTAATAATATTTTTCTTGGAAATTAGGAAAACAAACTAGTTTGTTTTTAATTTATTGTTTGTTTTGGAATAGAATATAAAAAATAATTTAAAAAAAACCTATAACAAATTTTATTTTTTTTTAAATTAGAAAACTTTTACTTGAAAAAAAGAATCTGAACTAAGTTGCTTGAAAATTTTCCTCAGTTTCTAAAATCAAGTAAATTTTTATTATTACAAAGGAAAAAATTTATTACTTTTTGTGTTTAATTATCTGAACTAATTTTTAGAAAACAATTATTTAAAACTAGAAAGTGGTATTCTTAAAAACTGAATTTGAAAATGGATTTCTAAAATTTAGTTAATTTTACACTCGCAAAAAAAATGAACACACATTAAGTTCAAGTTCTTTCTCGAATTAAGTTTGACACATTTTTTGAACTAAATGGGAGTAAATTATGTCCTAAATTTTTTTTAACTAAACTTAATTTTATTACATTTGAGTATGCAAATTTCTTAAAACTAAGATGTTTTTTCTTAAAATTAATAAATTTTTATTTAATTGACTTGTTTTTTTTCCTTTTTCTATTATATTTCTGAGTATATTAACTATTTTGTTTTTCCTCAAACTTAGGAATATTTATTCTTTTTAAGAAAATTTTTCTAAGTTTTAATAAAATTTTACTTAAATTGAGGACAATTTATAAACTATTTTGAAGGAAATTTTTGATTACATTTTAGTTCATGTCGGTGTTTTTTGAGTGTAATTAGTGACCTAGGATACGTATTCAAACAAATATGCATTGGTTTCATTGCTTTCTTATATTTATGTTATATTATTAGTTTATTAATAACATATTACATACAAACACAATGCAATTACTTAGAAAATATATGAGCAGAAAAATATTTCATGCAATTAAACACAGTCAAAAATTTCTGGCTTTTTTAATTGATATTTTACCTTTAAGTACTTGAGCTACGTCCTGCATACATTAAAATTTATGAAGTGTTCCTAACTTCCCAGTGTTGTTTTTATAAATTAGATCTTAATTATTATGAATTTTGTTTATAAAGAAAAAAATCATATTTTTAAATATTATAAAAATTTCATAACTTAAAAATGTTTCTACAATTCCCCATGATATCGAGGAATATGCCCCAGCTCAAGGTTGCCAATATAGATTATAAACACATTCTAAAAACTTATTTTTATTAATTTCTCTTATTTTAAAATTCTTCTTGGTATAGTAACCGGGAGCAAAATATATATTTCCAATTTTGGCCTTAAATTCAATTTCAACAAAATGGCCTTAATGTAATTTCTTTTATATGCCAAACGACTTTGCAAGAGGCACGTGGGAATCTTCACTTTACAAACTAATACAATAATAAAAAAAAAATACTCAACAAATACATGTTTACAAAATTGACATATGACCAAGGACCCTTGAAACCAGGATGAACAAACTACAAAATTTTTAGCCACCCATGATGCCATGAAGCCATAATGCCATGATGCCAAATGATGCGACCACAAAAATTCTTAGGCGAGACCACAACATTCTAAGCCGTTTTTCAGAAAAACGTAGCCTCTAGCAAGGGTTGTAGCGCAAGTTCAGTGATTGTGATGTGAATACATACATGTTTGAATTGTTAAAACCCTTGCTAGCGGCTAAGTTTTTCTGAAAATCGGCTAAGAATGTTGTGGTCTCGGCTAAGAATTTTTGTAGTCGCATCATTTGGCATCATGGCTTCGTGGCATCATGGGTGGCTAAAAATTTTGTAGTTTGTTCATCCTGATTTCAAGGGTCCTTGATATGACATAGAAATGTTTAGTAACCACTAAGAACGATAACAATTAAAATAATAAAAAACCAGTGGCGGCAACACGTGAGGTGTTATTTGTTATTTGTTTTTTGATGACAGCGGACATACATAATAGAAACATGTTCATATGTTTTAAGAACGGGTTCAGAATTACAAAATATTTTGAAACACTTCATATTTTACAGTTTATGTTCTCATTATTTTAACAACGATTTTTGTTAAATTAAAATTCAAATTTGTGAAAAACTTATACTAAAACATTAGAAAATCAATACTACAGCATTTGTATTTATGTTATGGAGAGTTTCCTGTCTAAATTCAAAGTATTTTATGTATTTATGCACTCGTTCCTAAGTAATAAGATTTTGTACATTGACAATTTTCTTAAGTACAGTGCCACCTCGCTTCAATACAACAAAAAAAATATATTCTAATAAACTTGATAGAGTCATATCTGCAAAAGTGATTTGCGATGAATATAAAGCGCACAAATCAAAAATAACAAGAATTAAAAAAATTAAATAAAAAAAAATAAAAAAAAATATAAAATTCGTCAATTAAAAGAATTTTCTTGTTTTCATTTAGCTATAAACAAAAATATTAATTTTTTATGGCATCGTTAACCCGTGTTAACATGAACCCAAAATAATAATGAAAATTTTACGTGTTTCTCAAAACTTAGTATTTATTTTTTTCACAAAAATAGAAAATCTCATTTTATACCCTGGTTAAATATATTTTCTTATTTTGTTTTAAAGCTGGCAATTTCTATACCTAATTTTTTGATATTTTTAAACCATTTGAAACAAAATTTAGATCTTTTAAATTCATAAACAATTTTTATTTAAAACTTATGTATTACATTGACTGAGATCTAATGTATACGTTTAACATTAAGAACATTTTGATTGTTTTCTCTCTGCTTTTAGATCATTTTGATAAAGATGTATTATGCTACAAAATTCTTTTGACGAAACGTCAAAGACTCGGCTTGGTGCAACATATTATAAATTCTTTACCTCATTATCGTGACCGGAAAATCTATTTGTCAAGCGAACATTTTTACCAAAAATCGCGCGATTTTTTTAATTTTGTTTTTCGTATATTAATAGTTATAGAAGTTGGCGCCGCAGCCGAAAACTTTGATTTTCATACACTAAGAACAAATATAAGTCTTAACAATTTTCAAAATTGCCAAGCTCTTAGACGCAATGCCATAAAAAATCATTTGCTCTAAAATTGTATAAGATAGTCGGATGCTGCAAAAACCGCGTATCGGAAATTGATGGCTTTTCCATTGTTACCAGCAAATTTATTAAGATCTGGCTGGGAGGACACACTCATGGACAGAGAGCAGAAATTTACTTAATTTTTGAAATATTTTGAAATGCTGTGGTTGCGCATCACTAAAATATTTGATTTATATAAAATGATTTTTATTCCATTTCTTTAAAATATTTCAATTTGGGTTGGCCCAATAACTTTAATGTTTACAAGAAGTACATTCGGATGTTATTGATTCCATGCAATATAAATGCATATAATGCTGTGAATAAGCAACATTTCTTTTTAATTTCATTTATTTGGAGTCATGTTTTATTTCTTCAAATTGGTGTTATTTTACATAATGAATAAAATCCTTAATCAAATAAATGAAAATATGCCCAAAATTAATTTTGGAGCTAATTTTCATTTGGTTGGGGTAATTTTTTATTATTTTTTAGTGTTAATTTTCATTACACAGTACAACTGCCAATCTGGGGGGTGAGAAATTCCAAGTCAGGGTGATGGTACTAGGTCAGTATAGTAAACCCCTCAAAGGGTTTGGCGTTCGTATGTGTCAGTTTTTTTTTATGACCTTTTAAATTTTTTCCTTATCTTGATGTTTTTTCGCTTAGTTGTAACATTTTGGCAAAAACGTAGTTTAACATAACTCGAGAACCACTTGTCCGATTTTGATGAAACAAATTTAGAAAAATTAATAATTACAATTTCTCTAATCTGTTTTTCCTATATGTGCAACACTTTCGAAGTTAAAAATGAATGTATGAAGGAAAAAAAGTATTTTTTGCCTAAAAATTTAAATATTTTTTTTTTAAATTCATAAAAAATCCAAAATGGAAAAAAGGATCAAGTGTTATTAATTTCATGTAAAGTCACATAACTCATGAGCAAAAAAAGGCATAGATCATAGAAATCGATTAACGCGTTCTGCTTTTATTTAAAATTAAGTGAAGGTATCCCATTTTGACAAGAATATTGATATTTGTTTTTATTCAAAAAAGTGTCATTTATCGCCTTTTTTATAAATTTTCCCCAATAACTCCAGACTTCTGGCCATAAACTACTAAAAAAATTAAGTAAACATTTTTATAATTTATAAAAAACCGCAAGTATATCATTGGAACGTGGAATACGTGCAAATATTTATTCAAATTCAAGGACCATTTCAAAAACGAATAGATTGTTTCAAAAACTTTTGGAATGACTCCAAATGTAATTAATAAAGCATCAATTGAAACAACAAATTAAATATTTGTTAAATTTCAATAATTTTTTTAATTGCGTTTGGTATTTTTTAATTTTAATTGATCGCAATCGATACTTTGATTGCGAGTTTTTGAATTTGTAATTTTTAGAATTTAAATTGTATTCTTTTATTTCGGATTTTTTTTAATTCAATTGTCATTTTTGGGCAATCTCTATATCTACAACTTCTAGTTTTCATATATGCACTTCAACGGAACACGAAAAATAGCAACTATGTAATTTATTTGTTAACTTTTGTTGTTTTTAATAGTTTATCAAATTACAAATAGAAAAATTTAAAATATTTTTATGACAAATATTTTTGTTTACATTTAAAAGAGAAAAGCCAAGAATTTCCAAAACTATAACTACCTTGAAAGTCTATATAAGTGTTGTTAATTAAATATTTTCAATTTTAAATAGATATGTTTTATAAAAAAATACTCACAATTCTGGAAGATAAAAGGCATTAAATTAAACGAAAATGGTAATTGATCGACTTTTAAAAACTTGTGCATTTTTGGTTCTATTTACCCAAATAGTATTACGAGTGTGGAAATAATTAATAATAGAGGAAGGCTAAGTATAGAAATTTTATTAAAAGAAGCGGCCAAATAAAATTTTGTACATATTGCAAAGTTGGGTAACTGAGAGAAAATTGAGAAAATTTCCCTGATTTCAAAGCAAATTTTTCTCATTTCTGCACAAATTTCAGTAAAATCTGGTAAAACCAAATTGGACTTGTAAAAAATCAATTGGGCTTGCAAAGAAAATCAATTGGAAACAAAAAAAATACAAGCTATTTTGTATATATGTATAATTTCGGGGGGTGGCCGGCCCCCCCTGGGCCACTCTATGTGTATATATATATATCTCCTCTATACATAAAGCAATAACGTTACTGACTGACTGACCCTCCCATTCAACATCGCCGAGCCCAAATCGCTGGAGCTAGGAAATTCCTCAGGGGAGGGTAGTGTATTCAAAAAACCGGCTTTCGGTTTTTGCAGAAAAAACCGGTCAACCGGTTTTTTCGGTTTTTTTTTTTTTAATTTGAATAAAAAGCTTATATAATTTGTTAATTATGTGAAAAAAAAAACAGAAATTTAATATATAAAGTAATAAAAATAAAAAATACATTCTTTGAAAAAAAAAATAATTTTTTTATTGTATTTCATTTCAACATTTCATTTATTGGTTTTAATATTTTTTAATATAATATCTTAAAAATTAATATTATAAAACTATATTTGAGTAATTTGAACGTTTAAAACGTTTGGCATTAAATAATTTTTTTTAATATTACATTTTAAATATGTAAAAAGAAAATCTATTTTTCTGTTCTAAAATAATATTTTAGAAATAATGTGCAATTTAAATGTTTCGTTTTAAGACGATTTTTTGTTTGCTTTTGATAAAGCTAGAAGTGGAAAATACTCTTTCACTAATAGTAGATGTTGGACAAATAGTCAAGAAACAATTATATAAATTTTCCAACTTTTCAGTTCTTATGTCGCATTTATCAAGATATATGAAATCATCATATAATGATGAATGATTTTGTAGTCTCTTTTTTAGGATTTTGAATACTGTTTGTTGTGTTATTTAGATCAGAAATTAAACTATTTGTATTTGGAATATCCAAAGTTAAGTCTTCATCGGAATCTATCAGACTTACATCTAAATCTTCATAACCAAACAAACGATTATAAGTCTTCGGAAAAAATAAAAGAGACCAAGTAACCCAGTTGGTGATGTAATTAAAAAAACCGGTTAACCGAACAAAAATGACCGGTTTTCGGTTTTCTTCGAATTTACAAAATATTCGAAACCGATCGGTTTTTAAAAATAAAGAAACCGGTTTTCGGTTTCGGTTTTTGAATACTCTAGGGGAGAGCAAAAAATTGGTGGAAATTCTCCCACTTGACGGCCTGCCAAAACCGCTGCAGCTGGAAAATTCAAATTTGGTATATACAGACACTCACACTTAAAGTCGGGCAGAGGCATGAAAACATTTCTAGTCGCAATATCTATGTTTTGATGAAAGCAAAAACATTTCAGTTTTTTATATTTTATTACAAAAACCCTTTTATTTAAAAGCAAATATATATATATATATATATATATATATATATATACCACCATGTTTGACCGTTTTTCTTAAATTTTTGCCTTCTAGCTCTTTGTTTGGTTTGCGCCATACTTTACCTCTTCCATCACATCCAAATAAATTAAATTTGCTTTCATCAGTAAATAGTAAATAAAAATTTATTTTCAAAACCATGAAATTGTTATTTTTGTCCCTACTTACAGTGCTCCAAAAATCAAAATTCTTAGCCATATATTGATGAGCAAAAACAAGTCCGTCATTTTGGGTTTTCTTGCTAATGAGAGGCTTCTATCGTACAACTCGGCCATGAAAGTCATTTTGTCGAAGTAGTCTTCTTATTGTTTCGGGGTTAACATCCATCCCTGAAGCTTCTTTGACCATTGCAGTCAATTTTGGTGCAGATATAAAGGGATTTTTCTTCATCTCTTAAAACCATACTCTCATCCTTGGAGGATAGTTTCTTTAATCGGAGTTCACGTTGTTTGTTTGCAATCAATCCATTTTCGTTTTATCTGGAGATTATATCGTGCACCGTTGATTTGCTTTTCTTAACCCTTATCCTGTATTCATGGGTCAAAATTGCCCAAATGAGTTTTAAAACGTCATATTTCCAAACCAGTTAAACAAATTTTTTTGTAACTTTAGTACAATTATTTATTTGGTTAGTTATATTTGGAAGTGAAATATTATGGTGCCACGCCTTCCCGGTTTTCATGTACAAAAAAAATTCCGTATATTGTACATTTGGGTCAAAATTGCCCAATGCAATTTGATCACTATTTTTACATATCCTAATAGCGTACAGCAATGAAAAAGCGCCACTTTTACTGCAGCAAACTTTTTTTTGCGATTGAGTTCTAGTTTGTTGTGTAGCTTATTGCGTGGTTAGGCTGTGTATTGCACTGGCATCAGCATGACAACATTATTTGAATTTCTGAGAATCTAGGGTAGCTGGAAGCTGGTATATTTTTATTTACCGTTATCAATGTTTTTGACGAAATATTCGTATTGTACTCTTGTACAATAATTTTTTGTTGAACATATTTTGCATAAACAGTTATCATTTTTTGTGCGTGAAGTTGTGTTTTGAAGACAAAAGTTTTATTATGCATTCGCAAAAATACCTTCGAGTTTACGGTTGTGGTTTTATGTGTGCAAAAATGAACAGAGCAGAAATTGAAGCTTTCCTAGAGACTTCAGACTTTGATGACGAATTACCATGTGGTACAGCCAGTGAAGAGGAAGAAGGTGAAGTGTCTGAGCTTGGATCCGTGTATGACTCCAGCATATCTACCAGCACCGATGCAGGTGAATCTTCTGAAATCCAGGGAGATCAGTCAAATATTTTCCCTTCAAAAAATGGACTATGTTCTTGGTCAAGCAGTGCAACATCAAGTGGAATTGGCAGATTTTCCAGAGAAAACGTAATGAACACTTCGCCTGGAACGTCAAGATACGCTATTGCAAGAACTGATGGCGTAAAGTCAGCGTTTGCTTTATTTATGCCTCATGAAATTATAAAGATAATAGTCGAAATGACTAATATAGAAGGTAATTTACTTGCGTTTTCAATACATAATTCATATTTACAAATTTGTTACAGGTCAATCTGTTTTTGGACATGAATGGATCGAAGTTGATATCATTAGTATTGAAGCCTATATTGGACTATTGCTCTTGGCAGGAGTATATCGTTCTCATGGAGAGGCACTTGAATGTCTGTGGGATGATCGTAAAGGCCGTCCAATTTTCAAAGCAACCATGAGTTTACGTCGATTCCAAAATATATCTCGAACTATACGGTTCGATAACAAGAATGATCGAAATGAAAGGCGAGCTCGTGATAAGCTGGCTCCAATTAGAAAAGTTTGGAATTGTTGGGAATCAAATCTCCAGAAAATGTACAATCCTGGTGAGTGCGTTACTGTTGACGAACAGTTGGTTACATATCGGGGACGTTGCCCATTCAAACAATTCATTCCATCAAAACCTGGTAAATACGGCATAAAAATCTGGGCATTGTGCGACAGCAAAACCAGCTATGCGTGGTCGTTGCAGGTATACACTGGTAAGGATAGAAATTGCAAGCCTGAAAAAGATCAAGGACGCCGTGTAGTGTTGGATTTGATCAAAGATTTGCAAGGGCGTAACGTGACATGTGACAATTTTTTTACATCTCATGAGTTGGGTATTGAATTATTGAAAAGGCGCCTTACAATTGTCGGTACAGTCCGTAAGAATAAAACATTTTTGCCAGCAGAAATTACAAAAATGAAAAATAAACCCGAAAATTACTCACACTTTTTTTTCGATGTTCGTAATAAAACCACAATCGTAGGATATGTGCCTAAAAAAAATCGAGCAGTGTACTTACTTAGTACTTTTCACCATGAGAGTGAAATCAGATCCAGCTCAAAAAAACCTGAAATCATACATTATTATAATGAAACTAAATCAGGGGTTGATACACTGGATCAGGTAATACGGACATATACTTGCAAGCGCAGATCAAATCGTTGGCCACAGGCTTTGTTCTACAACATGCTTGACATCAGTGCATACAATGCATATGTAATTTTCACAGAAATTAACTTGGAATGGAATAAAAATAAACACTACAAAAGAAGAATTTTTTTAGAAGAACTTGGAATGGATCTCATTAATGAAGAGATATCACGACGGACCACTGTTCCTCAAAGTAGCCCAGCCAAAGTAGCCTTGAAAAGCCTCAAAAGAACCCCGGAAGCAGTTCCACAGTCACAAAATTTAAAACGTGGTCGTTGCTCCATTTGTCCAAACCGTTCAAATAGCAGTAAATATTCCAATAAATGTTCCAGCTGTCAAAAATTTATATGCAAAATCCATTCGGAAACGAAGATCAACTGCAATAATTGCTCCAACAAAGCTTAATGTACTTTAATAATACATGTATATTTTTCATGAACTCATTTTATTTTCATTTTATATCCATTTAATAAAAAAAAATATTCAATAAAACATAATTTTTTATTTTAAATTTATTATTTTTTATATTGGGCAAAATTGACCCATTAATGTCATATACGTTTGGTTTTTGAAGCACAGGATAAGGGTTAACCAATTTCGATATTTCGCGTTCAAATTTTCCTTCTAAATGCTGCTGAATAACTATTTTACGTTCTTCCAAGGCGGGCTGTCTAATATTACGCGGCATTTTACAATATTCTCAAATAAACTTTACTGAATGATTGATAAGATCACAACGACCAATAATTATGAAAATAAATACAGAAAACGCAAAAATAACGGTATATTACCCGTTTTCCTTGCTCAAAGCATTGATTGACCGACTTTCAATGTGAGGTTGAAAAGTGACTTTTTCAGATTATAACGGAACTTGGAATATATTTTTTTGTTGTTTTTAAAGAAAAGAGTTTTTGTGGTAAAATATAAAAAACTGAGATGTATTATCTTTCATAAAAACATCGATATTGCTTCATGCATTTCATGCATCTTCCCGACTTTAAATGTGAGTGACTGTAGGTTCCTCCTTTGGCGTAGACATCCACCCAGGGTGGATTTTTTGAAATTCCTACGAGGAACGGCAAAAAGGGGAAAATTATACCCCTTTACGGCCTGCATACAACGATTTAGCAAAAAACCTGAAATTTTAAATATGTGTTACCTGGAGTATGGGCTAACTCATTGTTAATGTACATTTAAGAATTTTGGCCAGGGATATGGTAAAAATGGCCCTTAGCGGCCTGACCATCCGCTGGGGCTACGAAGTTTAAAATAGTTATGAAGGTTTCTCCTGCGGAATAGACATCTAATAAGACGGGTTTTTTGGAAAATATTACGGGGAGGGGCAAAAAAGATAAAATACTCTCCCCTTGACGGCCTGCCAAAACCGCTGAGACTGGGAAGTTTAAATTCGGTACATATGTTTCTTTACCGGCGTAGACAACCACATCATCGAATTTTATGAAATTCCTACTGGTAGGGGCGGAAACGGGAGTCTCTTCCTTAATGGCCTGGTGATTGACCTTTACCTAAAAACCTGAAATTTTAAATATGTCTTCCTAAAAGTATGTGCGAATTCAGTGATAAGGTACATTTTAGAATTTTGGCCATGGAGCGAAAAGTCTCCCTCCCGGCGTAGACATCCATCCAGGTGGGATTTTAGGAAATTCCTACGGGGAGGGCCAAAAAGATGAAAATGTGTTACCTGGAGTATAGGCTCTCATTGCTAAGGTACACTTTAAAATTTTGGCCAGGGACATGGTAAAAATGGGGACTCCGGATAATCATCTGGGGACTTCGGTACTCCCGGGCGTTAGCCGGCCAACATTTTTCTACTTTTTTTTCTAACAACGTAGGGGACTTTGCCCGCTAGTGTATATATGTGTATGCAGTGGGGGGCCCAGGGGGTCCCAGAATTTCAAATTCCAATTGAGTTTTAGCAGATTTCATTAAAGTTTCCTGAAATTTTTGCAAAAAAGGGAAAAATTTGGTTTGAAATCTGGGAAATTTGCCCAAGTTGTTCTCAGTTACCGAACCTTTGTTATCTATACAAAATTGTATTTGGCCGCTGCTTACGATGAAATATCTATACTAATCCTTCCTCCATGACGACACCTAAATAATTATTATCACACTCTTTATATTATTTGAGCAAAAACAATCAAAAATTTACTTACAAGTTATTAAATCCCGGTCTATTGGCTTTTTATTTAATTGCACGCCTTTTATCTTCTTTCGAGCGTTTTCTAAAAAAAGGAGTAATTATAGGTTGATTTACACGTCGGCTACCCTAATCTTCTATTACTCAGTGTTGGCTTTAAAATTCGCAAAACAACAAAATAGTGTGGGTGCGAGCCGGCTAAATAAAATCTAAACTAAATTCAGATTTCTAAATTTCTATGAAATTTAAAAAAAAATTTAAAAATATTTTTCAAATAAATTTCAAAACTTTTTGTCAATTTGTATTTACTTTAGGTCTTTAAAGGAATTATTTAAATTGTATGTTTTTTTTATATAATAAAATTTTTGCTTCAAATTAAATTACATTTTTTTTTATTAAATTAAAAATCTGTGATTTCAATATCACATATAGTCTTAACTGGAATCCCCAAGATATCGGAATTATGAGTTTATTTTATATCAAAACATATGTATTTAAAATTAAAAATATTTAATTACCAACTTAAAGTATTGTTAAATGTATCTATTACCTATTATATACTTTCACTTTTTATTTTTGAGTATAGTGAAATTTTTTTATAAAATCTTGCATAAGTTTTTTTATTTCATTTGCCAGTTGTATAATTGTATTCAACTTCTCATTCAACAAATCTATCTCTCCTTATATCTTCACGACGCGTGCTACACCTATTCTTTCGTTAGCCTATAATTTTAGATTTGTTTTTCGAATTTTATGTAAATATTGCATATAAAAATAAGTAGACACAGACTTGCTAAGTTATAGATATAGCTACTTAAAAATAAGAATTTATAAAAATGCTGCCAAGTCTTTTAAATTCTTGGCTTTTCTCTTTTAAATGTAAACAAACGTATTTATATTTGTAATTTTTGTATTTGTAATTTTATAAAATATTAAAAACACGAAAACTATCAAATGAATAATCCCAGTAAAAAATTTATTGGTTTGTGGAAGCATGATGAAGTAAATGCGTTGAAGTGCATACTATTATATCATACTAATATTCAGCAAAATCAACGTAAGGCCTTACTACAATTGCCTTAAGTGACTTAAGCTTTGTTTCAAAAGTTGCCTTAAGTTAGCCCCAATTTACACGACACTTATATTTGACTTAATAAATTCGTTGAGATTCGAAAAACTGCATATTTTTTCTATTTCCTTGAATTTTAATTTGTTAAGTGTTATTTTTTTATTCTTATTTTTTATTTCAATATAATTTGACATGTTTTTAAAATGCTTTAGTTGGGTACGGTGAATTACGATTATAAATTAACTGAATTAATAGAGATGGAACTTTTGAAAAGTTGACTGAGCTAAATATGGGTGTTTCAATGTATTTGTGTGGCATCGCTCTTTTCCTTAATTCAACTTCGCTAAATAAAGTTGTGTCTTAAAACTTTTAAATTATTTCCATATAATATACCAGCATTGCAGAAAATCTGATATCATTTATTTCAAACGACCAATACAACTTTAACCGAGTAAACGCAATTGATACTCAAAAAAGATAAATTTAAACTAAAAAAATAGCAAAACGCTATTAAAAAATTTTAAATTTCAATTGATGTTTTACATCAATTACATTTGGAGTCATTCCAAAGATTTTTGGAACAATCTAATCGTTTTTGAAATGGTTGACTTGGATTTGACAAAAAATTTGCACGTAGCTATTCCACGTTCAAACTTCGGTGTATCGCGTATAATTCTTATATAAATTCACTAATTTCGCACTGTGTCTGAAAATTTAATCTCATTGGCCAAAAGTCCACTTTTTTGTCACCGATTTTTTAAATTTTAACGGCATTTTGTAGCTAATATATCCGAATTAAGGTAGCCAAAACACTAGGTTAAACTATTGCTAATTGTGGGCGTGGCATCCTGTCATATTCAACAGTTTTCTTAATTTCAGAAAAAGGTGATTTTTTCGTTTTTTATTAAAAATAAATGTTTACTACTCGCAAGTAATCATCGATAATGACCTGTGGTCCTTTTTGCAAGGTTGGTAGGATTGTAGTATTTAGTTGTTGTAAGTGATCACAGCCCTACCGTTTAATATTAGGGTGTTCTGAAATATTTATTAAACTACTATATTTTTGTCAAATTTCAACTTTAGTGGAATATCACCCGAAGAAAGGTGAAAGTGTCCTTTTTAATCCTATATATACTTTTCCACCCGCGACAACCCGCGAGTAAAACATTTTTTAATTTTAATGAAATTACTCAAAACAACTTAAAATTACGGTAATTTAAACAGCCCTATTTCATGGCTTATAACAGTCAATATTTGTTCTATTACCAGTAATGATACCTGCTTACAAATACACCACCCTTTTTATATTTTTGTAAGTAAGAATGAAAATATACAGAGGATGTAATTCATTTGTAACCTGGGTATTTAATTAACCTTTTTATACCTTTTTATTTTACCTAGGAATGCCCTAATGCAAGTAATAAAGAAAACACGCAAAGTTGATTCATTTGTATAGTGTGTTTTTTAAAATACATATTATTTTACTTGTAATGCACTAATGACATATTCTCACCTTTTTATTTCACCTAGAAACATAGTATTATGGCTTACGAAAAGGCTTATACGAAAGTGACATTTGAATACAAACTCAATTGCTATAATATATTTCAGAAATAACAGTCACAAATAAAAATATCAAGAAAAATATGGAGAGCTTCAGTTATAAAGAACTGACCGAAGAGTATTTTAGAAACAAACACCAGGAAGATGTTCTTAGTTACGTTAAAATTAAATTAAACTTAAATTCGTGTAGCACCGAAATACAAGATCAATTATCTAATTTCGTCAAAGCACTAAAAAACGCTACAAAGAAGTTTGCTACAGTATACAAAAATTGTATACAATATAAAAAGTGAAAACTTGTTAAAGCGCCAACTTACTATCGCTTCAGAATAAACAGAAGCTCCCATTGTTATAAAAGCTATTAAAATCTATTGCAGTTTTTATTTTTATAATGTTTTTTAATCCACATATTTATGAAATGTTTTAATAAATAAGAAAGATTCAAAAAATAAAACCCCATATTTTCATATCAAAATTAAAAAAAATAAGAATCATTGCGCTAATGTCAGCAGATTTATTTTGCTAAAAGTAACAAATTTGACGGCAAAATAAAGTACATTTTTCTGTGGTAATAGCAAGATTTCTAAATAATATTACTAACGTTTTTTAAGTGTAAATATTTTTTGAGTGTAACATTTGACGGCAAAAAATGGTTAATTTTTCAGTAATAATAGCAAAATTTCCAGGTTATTTTACTATTTTTTAACGTGAATTTTTTTTAGTGTAACATTAAAAAAAATCCCATTATTACAAAAAATGTTTTTAATTATTATTACAACCAAATCTAATATTTTTTAATAAACAGAAAAAAATAAAAAATCCATATTTCACGCTAAATGTTAAAAAAAAATACAAAGTTCAACTTTGACCTAGAATTCCTTAAAAAGTACTCAATCAATTTTAATGAAATTAAAACTGAGTCAAGTTCAACTAAATATCTATCCATTAAAAAAATTACTGAAATATTTCGATAGGTTCAAATGTTATAGAATTTTGGCCAATGAAAAACGATTTTCAGTCACTATGCGTCGATATCTTCCCGCAGCTAATGTTGTACCAAGCCGAGTCGTTGACGTCAAAAGAAACTTGTAGCCTAATAGAATTTTATCAAAATGATCTAAAAGCGGAGAGAAGCTTTACAACGCATAAAGAATCAAAACGTACTTGAAAAATTCAATGTGCAAAGTAAGACTTTCTGTATTGGCTCTAATGTCTCCATATCGTGAATAGGTACCCCCGGACAAAATTGTTGGCAGTTTTATGTCGAAAAATCGTCACAGTAATTTTTAAGTTCAATGTTAAATGTATACATTAGATGTCAGTCAATGTGATAAATAAGTTTTAAATAAAAATTTCACATGAATTTAGGTTTTGAAATAACCAGCTATTTAAAAAAACTTTATGAGTCAAAACACATGAGCTCAATCACCATTCGGATCAACTATCTCCTATTTCAATGAAATTCACCACAACTGTCTTACTATACAAGTTTGTGATAAAGCTCAAATTTCAGAGTTCAGACCCTTTCGGTTTCCGAAATATGACGTCATGAAAATGTCAAAAAACGTTAAAATTTGAATAAAGTATCGTCAGGGACTATAACGAGATAATAAATTCGTGTTAGTCCTTACCGTCTTAAAGTTATAGTGGGTTTGGTAAAGATACCTTAGTAAATTTTTTAAGTTTTTTTTAATTTTCATGACGTCACATTTCGGAAACCTAAAGGGCACATGATCCGAAAATTATGTTTCGTTGAGTTCTTGTCGAGTATAACAGTTATGGTGAATTTCATATTAATCGGAGATGGTAAATCCGAAAATGCCCTTTTGCTTATTGAGGATATAGATTGACTCTTATAGAAAATATATATTGGGAAAACAAAATCCTGGGCATGCCAATCTATATGTGCATGTATTCATGCATATGCCTTAGAAGGCCCACAAGGGGGACACTTATTTCTATTCTTCCAGACAGTCAAGCGGCACTAAGCTTTCAGTGCCGCTTGCCGTCTAGGCTTGTCCTGGACTGCATTGAGTCTATCTCTAGAATCGGTGAATTCAACTAATTAACCCTAATGTGGGTTCCTGGGCACGATTGGCATGCAGGCAACGGACAGGTTGGCCAACTTCGGGTCCCGTCGTCACTTCTTTGGCCTTGAACCTTTTTGTGGTGTACCTACGGGGTATATCAGAAAAAACTTAGGATTTGGAGGGAATCCAATACCATTGAGTGCTGGAATACTACCATGGGCCAGTTCCAAGCTTAGAGATTAAGGACCTTTAAGGATTTTTCACTGGAAACTGTATTCTCAGCTATCATTTAAGGACTAGAGGTCTGTCTGACTCGAATACTTGTAGGTTCTGGCAAGAGACTAAAATTCTTTGGCGGAGATACACTATCCCCTTGGAAATTTGTAAATATGTGCCTAGTCGGGTGATTGGCTTCATTGGAAGCCTCGATATTTTTGTCACAGTGCATTGGGCCTTTCTAATCTGTCAGAGTTACCAAATTATCCATTTTGTTTCTAGATTTAACCATTTTTTAACAAGCTCAGCCAGAAAAATTTGGATATAGCCATTAGCCATTTTAAGAAAATTTTAGCAATTTTTTGTCCATTTTTTGCATTTTTAAACAAAGTATAACTTTGAGCGTGAAATTATTACAAAATTTAATGAATTTTGTTCAATTTGTCAAAAAAAGTTGAAGGTTAAAGGTGAAGTGTCGATAAAAAAATAAATTTCTACACTGTCAAAATGTTGATTACAAGACAACAGTATTTTCTTTAATATAGACAAAATCAAACATTTTTATTTAATTGCTATAAAAATATCAGGATTTATTTGATCGTTATACGGAATTGGTCATAATTGGCAATAATTTTTGATACGAAACCTTAAAATTATACACTATCTGAAAATCTATCGATTTCAAGTCGATCTTAAAGGATTTCCTAAATATTTTGTATTATTTTTGAATTTGAAATAATACACCCGATTTAATTGAAGCAATCCTCCTGTCTGTTTTTTTCACTCTTAAAATTTTAACTTGTAATTAACTCAATTTCAGTCAGATAACTTGGAAACGTTGAAAACAATTTCAAAAGTTAAAAGAACTGATTAAATACCCAGCAAAATAAAATTGATATTATTCTTTACGAATCTCTTTTTCAGAACATCCAAAGAAGTTAATAGTGAAAATTTTTCGATTTGTAAGAAGTCATTTTAAACAACTTCCAAAATGTTGATATTAACCCCTACTAGTAAAAAACAATTATTTAGTTGGTTCATAAATGGTTAATTCCAGCAGTCATTAAATGCCTTATTGAAAACATATTTTGCATACCAGTGATATTCACTTTGTCCTGGTCGGAATAATAATTCCTAGCGTGTTCAAAATCAAATTTTTAACTTAAAAAAAGCCACTCCCTATATTTATTTTGTAGTCCCTATACTTAACAACTTCCGTAAACTAATGAAAAAGTCCATCTGCTCATCGATTGTTCATAGCAGCGAAACAAACTTCCTCCCAATGACACGCCAATGTTAAAATCATTAATGATTCACCGAAATTTTCACAACTTCGTCTTCAGTAGATGTAGTGTTTAACTACTTCTTCCTCAGCTCTTATTTTGCTGGGCATTTAAAAGGAAGATTTCCGCTGATAGGGATGCTCATTATTGGCAAGGGCGAAAAGTATCCCCCTTTACGGCCTTCCCAAACCGTTGGACCTGGGAAGTTTAAATTCGGTATGCAGACTCCTTCTCCAGTGTAGATAACAGCTAAGATCTGATTTTTCGAAAAATCCAACGGGGAGGGGCAGAAAAGGGTGAAATTGTCCCCCTCGACGGCCTTCCTAAACTGGTGGACATGGAAAGTTTATATTTGGTATGCAGGCTCCTTCTCCAGTGTAGATAACAGATAAGACGTGATTTTTGAAAAATCCAAACCCAAACCGCAGGAGGTAAGACGCTGAAATTTTGTATGTAGGTTCCCTCTGCGGCGTAGACATTCGCTAAGACCAAACCGCAGAAAGTAAGACGCTGCGGCGTAGACATTTGCTAAGCCCAAACCGCAGGAGGTAAGACGCTGAAATTTTGTATGTAAGTTCCCCCTGCGGCGTAGACATTCGCTAAGATATCCACCCAAGATGGATTTTTGGAAATTCCTACTGAGAGGTGCAATAAGGGCAAAAGTCTCCACCCGAACGGCCTGCCCAAGCCGCTGAAATTAGAAAGTTTAAATTTGGTATGCAGGTTCCTTCTTCAGTGTAGATAACAGATAAGACATGACTCTTGGAAAATCTAACGCGGAGGGGCAAAAAAGCGAATATTCTTCCCATAGACGGCCTGCCAAAATCGCTTGAGCTGGGAAGTTAAAATTTGGTACATGATACCTCCTCCAATGTAAATGTGCAAATTTGGAAATGTGCATATGAGCAAATGTGCAAAAGTGAAAATGTGCGAACTTGTAAGTGTAAATGTGCAAAAGTGCAAATTTGCAAATGTGCAAAAGTGAAAATTTGATTACTTGATGGATTGATGGTTTGATAGATTGATAGTTTAATGAATCGATGGTTTGATGGTAATGTTAATGTGCAAATATACAAATGTGTAAGTATGCACATGTGCAAATGGGTAAATTTGCAAATTGACAAATTTGTAAATATAAAAATGTGTAAATGTTGGAATATGTAAATATTTATTTTTTTTCATTCGACATCGCCCAGCCTAAACCGCAGGAGATAGAATGCTGAAATTTGGTATGTAGGTTCCCCCTGTGGCGTAGACATTATTTTATACGAGGTTCTTGGACTCTTACCCCTGGTATATCAGAAATTCTAACACTCACAATGTCCCTTTTGTAAAGAATCAAATTCCAAGGCATAGTGAAATCTATTTAAAGAAACTAAAAACACACTAGCTCGAAATCTATTGAATAATCGTGGCCACCTGCGCCTAAGAAGGTTAGACACAGCATACTTGATACGCTTAATCAACTGAGAGATACTACTGGGGACACCTTTAAATCGTTGAACCATTGAAGTTTTGTCTGGCTTTGGCTTGACTTAATTATAAGTCATAGTTTTAAGATTTGAATAATTATTGTTAGTTCATATTAAAATTAGTGAAGATTTAATAAAATCGAAAAAAGCTTCTTGGAAACTCCTTCGTGGAAGAGCAAAACGGGAAAACCCCTTTCACGGTCTGCCCAAACTCCTATAGCTAGAAACCTTAAATTTGAAATATGCTTTTATTGGAGTATGTGCTAACTCATCGATGAAGTCTCCCCCTTAACAGCCTGCAAAAACAATTGGACCTAGGAAGTTGAAATTTTGTTTGCGGACTTCATCTCCAGTGTAGATAATAGTTAAGACGTAATTTTTGGAAAATCCAATGGGAAGGGCAGAAAAGGGAAAAATTCTTACCATAACCAAAACCGCTGGAGCTGGGAAGTTGAAATTCGGTGCACAAGTTCCTCCTCCTGTGTAGACATTCACCTGGTCGGATTTTTGAAAATGTGTACGGGGAGGAAAAAAAAGGTGAACAGTCTCCTCCTTAACGGGCTGCCCCCACCAATTTAGCCAGAAAGCTAAAATTTTAAATATGTGTTAACTGGAGTATGTGCTAACTCATTGATCAGCTACATTTTATAATTTTAGCATGGTACATGGTAAAAATGGGGGTTCGAAGGGAAAAATCTGAAATTTGAAATATGTGTTACCTGGAGTATGGGATAATTCATTATTGAGGTACATCTTAGAATTTTGGTCTGGGACATGGTACAAATAAGGGACTCCAAGTAATTATCTGGGAATTCCGTATGCCCCCGGGCGTTAGCCTGGGCAAACATTTTCTACATTAACAACGTTGCGGGCTTTGCCCGCAATGGTGTAAATGGGGAAATATTTGCAAGGTAAAATTGCAAATTGAAAGAGGGCAGAAATGAAATGGAAAGGGTACGAGTAAAATTAAAACACTAGACTAGTGATACGAAATGGAATTAAACGGGGTACGAGTGGAATTAAAACACAAAACAAGGGTATGGAAATAGAATGAAATGAGGAACGAGTGAAATCGATGCACTTGATAGGGTAAAAAATAAAATATAATGGGTAACGAGTGTAATTGAAACATTAGACGAGAACAAATAAATGGAATGGGAACGAGTGGAAATAAATCATTAGATAAGGAGAACGAAATGGGATGGAAAGGGGAACAAGTGATATTAAAACAGTTAACACTGGGCACATCCCCCATGAATTACTTATAAACAAGAAATTCAAAACTTTAAATTTAAACATCCACTTCAAAAGGTGAAACAAATTTATTTAAATAGTAAAATCTTTAGAAAATAGAATAATATTTTCTTCTCAACATATTAAAAACTACCGATAACGAAGTATCGGGGTTTTAAGCTAGTTTCTTATATAAACACTGGTAACACTGGTAATTGAAAACATAATTCGATCGTGTCCAAAATCATGGCATAACAATACTTGGTAGACACATTAAAAAATATGTTTATTCGATTACAATATCAAATGCCAAAAATTCATACAAAATGTAAACAAAAAACCCTAGAATGTCAAATAAAAACCAATTTCTCTTTAATGACTTTACCTGGTATAATTTGGCCATGGTCCAATATTAGAACAATTTCATGATAATTATTCATTATTTGTATAATTAATAATTTGAATTCAATTATTTTAAGAACTCACAGAAAATAAATTAGTTAGAATTCTATCGAAACTACCAAAATTGTATCGTTATTTTAAATTTTTATTTGTAAGTAATTAAAGTTCGTAATCATAGCTCTATGCAGTAACTTTTAACGATCCGACAATCGCTAAATATATCGACAACTTTTGTTGTTTGCACTAACGATAGTCGACAACTCTATTTTTCTATTTATTGAAATTAAAATTGAGTGGCATCTCTGTTAAACGAAATGTCAAAAAAGCGAAAAGCACAAAGAAGAATAGAAAGAAAAACAAATCAACTCGTTTAATTCATTGTTGCACAGGGTAAGTTAAATAAGATGTGTATTTATTACTTTTAGTTTTGTTAACAAAGATTATTTTTAAAAGACAACTAACGCTGCTGCCAAGAGAAGTCGCGCCACTGTAGAGCAATTGGCTCAAATGGTGGATTTTATGGTGGAAAACCCGGGTCGAGCAGGAGGCAAGTTCCAGAAGCTCCACGGAAAAGCCGAATGCGATAAGAAGTAGAGCGAACTGATGGGACTGCTTAATAGTCTTGGCGGAGCAGTGGAGTCTGTTTACCAATGGCACACGTTAAGTAAACATTCTTTTTAAATTAGAAGTGTTACTAAATTGTTTGTATAAAATAGATATGGAGGGACTTGAAAAGCCGTACCAGCATAAAAGTGCGGGACCGGAAAAGGCAGCAAGCACTGACTGGGAACGAACCCATAAGTTAGGAGCCTGTCACCGAGCTTGAAAGGCGTGTGGTTGCCATAATTGGGAGCGACTACATCGAGGAACACGAATTAGTCGTCGAAAATGTGCCAATGGATGAGGTAAGTTGTAGTGAATGCGTAAGTTGTCCTAGATGCGTTGTTAACAATTCTTTCCATTATTTGGAGCTTCAACTGCGACTTGGAGATGGAGATGAAAATTTCTTTTTGGAAATGCCTTCATCTTCAAATAAGCATACAAATACCAACGAATTGCAGTGCGATACACCGAGAAGGACGCCACGAAGGACTTTAAAAAGAAAGTCCGTGGATGATGATTCCGGTACACAGGCAAAATTACAGAATTATATAGTAAAATTTAGTGAAATGCTGATCCGGTTTATACAAACTGTATATTGTTGGAAATCTTATAAAACATTCTAAAATGTTGCATTATCTTTTTCTACTAATGGCAGCACAGCCATGGTAAATCGGTAACCATTAGTAGAAGAAAATAATGTTTTATAAGATTTCCAACAACACACAGGTTGTAATTCTAAAAAACTACTATATTGGTAATATTTCATTCAAAGCCAACCTTACTTCAAATGTGTGGCAAACTAAAAAATAAACTTGACATTAAATATCTGGACCATCGTCTTGTTTTCGAAGACAATTTTACTATTATTTTCATATTTAAAAATAGACAACCATAAAATTAGAAAAAACCTCAATTGATTCTATGGTATTGTCCATCACTGTGTATATACATATTTCATATTTTGAATTTTTTTAATTACAAAGTGAATTTTATGTTTTTTTTTTAATAAATTAAATTCATTTAAATTGGTTTAATTTTTTATTTTATTTAGTGTAAACTTTAGACTGAGTTTAATTTTTATTATTTTAGAATATCTTAATTTTTTGTTATTTTTATACCCTTCACCACAGGTGGAAGGGTATATATAAGTTTGTCATTCCGTTTGTAATTTCTACAATATTGATCTTAGACCCTATAAAGTATATATATTCTGGGTCCTTATGAAGAGCGAAATTGATTTACCGATGTCCGTCTGTCCATCTGTGTGTTGAAATGGGTTTTCCGAAGACCACAGACATGATGAGGACTTGATTGTTATATATTTCTGCTTGCTATTAAAAATCAGCCAGATCGGTTGGTAAATGGCTGAGATATTAGCAAAAAACCAGGACTACCTCTAATTTTTCCCGTAAAATTCCTTTGTTTTATATGTATGTTGAATATAACGCATTACAAACACATCAATTTCTTTTCTTTCACCTCTTCACCTTTGATACACAAACAACAAACACATACAAAGATTTCTCATTTAAATAAAAACCAAACAAATCCCTATTGAACGAAAACTGTTCATTTAACTCTATAAACGATGATTCCATATAGCCTTCATAGCCGAGTCGTCCAAACGCTATGTCATAAATGCTTTTTTTCTCTAAGAACGCGAGTTCGAATCTTGCTCAAGACACAATTCAACTTTTTTTTTTTTATTTTCTTAAGACTTTTTTTATTTTTTTTTTTGTTTTTTTTTTTAACATTAAATAATTAATTTAAATAAAATTTTATATTAATAATTAAATAATCCATAAAAAGGCTAAAAACATCAAAATTTGTATAAAAACCCTCTGATACTCTGATTTAAAAGAATTTATAAACAGATTTTTAAACCATTTTCTCGTATTAAAGAAAATTTTATACATAATTTCCCTTTGAGTGCAACTATTTTAGGTCATAACTTATAATAATTTATAAAAAAAAAATTATAAACTATTTTCCTTCAAATTTTTAAAATTAAGCTAAAGAAATTAAAAATATTTTTAATAAAAAAGCGAAATAAAATCCCAAATGCAAATTTGACAGCTAAATCAAACGTTTTTGTACAAATAAAACACATGCAGTTCTAGTGAGTTCTTTTAACAATTTGTTGGAATTCTTTTCTTTCACCTCTTCACCTTTTATACACAAACAACAAACACTATTCTAGAGCTGTAATATGACCTATGGATACGTCTTATATAGCAAAAGATCGAAAATCTTTAGTATAACATATTTGCTAAAAAACTCGGAAATATCGGTTCAGATACAAAAAAGTTATGCCCAAAACATAAATTTTTTTGAAATACCTATTTTCTGGAACCATAAATCTTCCCGAGTCCAAGTTTTATCACCAAACTAAATGGTTAATTTCCTCTTAAAGGCGTCCGTATATAAATCTGTCCATTCCATATATGTCCATATATAAACTACAGTTTTTTTCCCAACCATGGTGAAGGGTATATAAGATTCGGCATTGCCGAATTTAGCCGCTCTTACTTGTTTTATTATAGGTTTGTTTTTTTTTTCGAATTTTATATAAATATTTCGAACAAATTTAAATAGATCTAGGCTTGCTAAGTAGTTATAAATATAGCTAGTTTAAAATTAAGAATGTATAAAAAAAGCTACAAAGTTATAGAAATTATTGGATTTTATCTTTTAAATGTTAGGAAAAATATTTGTCATAAAAAAATTTTAATTTTTTGTATTTTAATTTGATAAAATATTAAAAACAACAAAAGCTAATAAATGAATTATGTGTGTAAGTAAATGTAGAACAGGGCAAACATTATAATTGCTCTATTTCGCGTTCCCGCGAAGTGCATATACGAAAACAGCTTCCGTACAAAGGTGGCTCAAAAATAAAGAAAAGTCAGGTAAGTATTTTTAGATATAGATATAACATTCGAAAAAAACAAACTTTACGTATTCAATTTTTTAGATATTTAGTTAAGCTTTAAAAACAATTAGACCTAACAAAAAAGCCTTCGTGTAACGAGAATACCTTAAAAAAGTTGATATGGCCATTTATGAAAACAGCAACATCACATTAAAGTGACAAGAGTACAAACAAAATATTTTGTCCCCAAGAAAATTTCAGCGTTGAATTCTCACTACTAATATCTAAATAATAAGCAGTGGCATTAGGGTCTATTGCATTGATGAGAAAATCCAATGTAGTCTGAAATAAGAAAAATAGAATTTGACACCCTTATGTCTATCTTTTGGAACCACTGTTTCCTCAAAAAGCGCTATAAGGTTTAAATTGTTTATAACTTTTTTATTTAAGCGATTATTAATAATTTTTTTATTAGCGTTTTTTATTTACTCTAAAAAATTATATCTCGTGAATAGTGGCAATTTTCTGCATCGCACATGCGTGCTCTTCCTAACACGTTTACCATAACTTTTTGCAAAATTGCGTATGTAATCACAAAATTTCGGGTTTTAACCGCAACCGAAACCAGGTTCCGCACTCTTAAAACGTAAGCGCATAACAAGCAGTGCGGTTAAAGTTAAATTATTATACTTACATAGAGAACCAGGATTTTATAAAGAATTTTATTTTAAAATTTATAATTTTTTACAAAAAAAAAAAAAAAACAAGTTACAAAATGCTGTGCCGAATCTTTGAATACCCTCCAACCATATCCTATGGAAACAATGATTTACCAAATCATATTTTCGGTAAACTGATATTGTACAATAGCAATTGGGAGCACTTTGTGACACAATGTTTTAAAACAAAAGGTGTTGAGTTATATTAGGGAGAACCTCAGGTTGGCGAAAGAGTCGAAATTTTATCTTGGCTAACGCCAGTCGACAGATTTATTTATCTGCTTATTGGGGATTCAGAGCCACTCTTGGCCCTCGGAAGGATTTAGGGACCTCGACGGGGTACTTTACTGGTCACTATGATCTTGGGTACCAACAGTACAATAATTGTCAATCGGACACTGATGTGAGTAGAATTTGTAGGTTGAAATTGGAGACCTCGAATCATGTTCTCTGCGAATTCCCTTAGCTTTGTGTTAGGAGACTCAGATTTCTGGGTGGCCGTTCAAACACATGAGCGTTTCAGAAGCCAATTGAGGCAGCTCTCTTATATTGAGTTTACACTATGCTCTAAGTCTCGTTTGGTGAAAATTTAGTTCATAACTAGATTTAAAACCAGGAAAAATCGATCCTCAGCAGAATTTCTCTTCATTTACGTTGTTTATGTGTTCACTACATATGAATAGATAAGGAATATTCAAGATTTTCTATTTCATATAACTCATTGAGGCCTTCTAGCTTATTCAAATAACCAGAGATTAGTACTTAACTATAGTAATGAATATTTGTATAGAAATATCTTAAGTTAACACAGAGCAAAAACTGCCTAATAGAATCAAGAAGATTTTCTCTATGAAACGTTTTTAGACTACGGGGTATCCCAGCAGAAAGAAGAGAAGATGTTTCCGAAGAGATTCCTTATTATTTTTATGTGGTAAATCTTTTTAATTTTATCAAGAAGGAAAACACATAAAATCAAGATGAAAACTTGTTATTCACAATTTTTTTCACTCAATTTCCGTTATTTCCGTTAAAAAATGGATTTCTTATTGATTTCATTAGGCTACGTAATTGATATTTTCAAAAAGGTTTCCCTTATTGATTTCATTAAGTTCGTATATGATCTTGACTACATTAAGTTTTATTAGGTATTCTTCTTGATTTTTTCAAAAAGGTATTCCTTATTGATTTCATTAGGTTCCTTTATGATCATCTTCTTAATTTTTTTAATAAGGATATCTTCTAGATTATATTAGCTTGCTTGTTATTTCATATACACTCAATCCTTTTTTTACTCGGTACATACGTTCCAGATAATATCGTGTAAAAAAAATAGTGTAAGAAAGACTCACCGTAATGGAAAATATCAGATTGGTTCTAAGTTTGAATAAATATACAGCACAACAAAATGAAAAATGTTTTCTAAAATCCTGAATTAAAAAATTTTACTTCTATAAATTTTTTCACTAAATATGTATACTCAATAGAAAATAAACAAGTAAGAGCGGCTAAATTCGGCTATGCCGAATCTTATATACCCTTCACCATGGTATTCTGAAGGAGATGAATACATCGTTGGAATCTACTACCTCATAGCTCTCCACAAACAAGCGGTATCCCCATTTATTTTTTCTTAAATGTCCAAAAATTTTAATCCAAAATAATATGTCATGTAAAATCTCAAATTTATATTTTTCCATATGTTTCAGCGCTTTTCTTGTCAAATTTGGCATTTTCTAGGCAAAAAAAAGTTGGCGACACTACTATTTATTTTTTATTTATATCATTCACAATAGTTGTGAAACGTATTTAACCTACGTATTTATCTTCACACTCTTATTAAACAAAGGGATTTTACTGGAAAAATTAGAGGTAGTCCTGGTTTTTTGCTAATATCTTAGCCATTTATTAACCGATCTGTCTGATTTTTAATAGCAAACAGAAATGGATCACATGTAACAGAAATAAAAAAGAATCAAGTCCTCATCATGTCTGGGTTCTTCGGAAAACCCATTTCAACACACAGACGGACAGACGGACATCGTTAAATCAACTTCGCTCTTCATATGGACCCAGAATATATATACTTTATAGGGTCTAAGATCAATATTGTAGAAATTACAAACGGAATGACAAACTTATATATACCCTTCCACCTATGGTGAAGGGTATAAAAATGTAAACGCAATTGTGAAAGTTGTATATCCCCTAAATATATAATCAAAGAAAGCAAAAATTATAAATCCCCTAACTATACAATAATCATATAAAGAAAATTGCAAATCCTATATTAACATACAGGAACAGCTAAATTAAAATTAAATTTTTTTGTCCATTAACAAAAAAACCTGTAAAAATTGAATAGCTTTTGTCATGCTATTAAAAAAAACGTCTAAAAACAGGATTATGTGTATATAAATCAACATAGAGACAATTTTTTGTTTGTTTTTGCACTGCAATAATTCTCTGCTGCAGAGACTTTGATATTAGACTGTGATATATGCATGATCTTTGAATTTGACATATTAAAATTAAACCTTTAGTTGATAGTGAACAAGTGGGAAGTGAAGAGTGTTATTTGTCCCTAAATAAAAATAATATTTAACTAAAATAAAAGAATATAATTATAAAAAGTGCATCTAAATTAATACGTGAGCAAATAAGTGTGTATGTACAATGTAAGTAATATAAATCATTATTAAAAAAAAACGATATTTTCTAGTATTTCGGTAACGTTATTTTAAGGGTAACGATATTTTCTATTATTTCGGTAACGGTATTTTAAGGATAACGCTATTTTCTATTATTTCGGTAACTGTATTTTAAGGATAACGCTTTTTTCTATTATTTCGGTACCTGTAAAAATAATATAATAATATTTTGATAACGATATTTTTCTTTTTCGGTAACGGTATTTTAAGGATAACGCTATTATCTATTATTTCGGAAACTGTATTTTAAGGATAACGATTTTTTCTATTATTTCGGTAACGGTATTGTAACGATTCCGATATTTTCTATTATTTCGGTAATGGTATTTTAAGGATAACGGTTTAAGGATAACGATGTTTTCAGTTATTTTGGTAACGGTTGAAAGGATATTGAATCAATAACGGTACTTTAGCGGTTTTACCTGCCAAACCCTGCTATTTTATGAAGTTTATATGTTTTATTTCAGTTCCATGCAAATAATGACGGACCAAAAAAGTTTAATTGAAGATATCGATATTTTGCTTATTTTTAAGTCATGGGAACTGTGGGATGAAACGTGTCACATTCTTTTCACCTTTGAAATTACATCAACAACTATATTAAAAAATATTAAAATAGAAGACATTGAAAATTTATTCAAAAAATTGGAGCAAAAATATTCTGGGGAGCTAATAAAGTTCAAGCAGGCTTAAGGGAATGGAGGAAAAATATTGTACGTACAAAATAATTTTTATGAAAAAATAAATTTTCACTTAAGTATTGTTTCAGAATTTACCATTGATATGCGAAAGAGAAACGTTATCGGCAAATAGTCGGATATTGGAGTGGTTGGGTAAAAATTCTGACCGACTTAATTGTTCACGGTCTACGGAGTCCCCACTCGGTACACAGATGTCAGCAGATAATTATATATGTGGCACTAGCCTTACAAACCTTCTTAAAAGTACTGTGAAAGGACAGCTAGTACTTACATTCAATGAAAGAAATAAGTATATTGATTGCATTGTTGAAAAATATGTTGGAACCAAATTAACATATGCAGAAATGCAGCAATGGTCTTATCCTATTTGCGAAGTATTTACCAAAAAAAAAAGCGGTAAACAATTTTTGTTTTAATCAAATTTGATTTAATGTCTGTTTTTAACAATTCCGGTTCTTCTAGGAAACATACTTTTAGGTAAAAAAACTATTGGTAATAGTATTTACTTTCTATTATTATATTATTACTTTTTATTATTATATTATTACTTGATATTATTATATTATTATTACTTTTTATTATTATTATATTATTTTTACTTTTTATTTTTATTATTATTCCTATGTAAATATATAAATAAAAAAATCAATAAAACTATCAAATAAAATCAAAAAGTATTATTTTTTTAAAAATCAATAAGATATCCTTATAAAATCTAGAAGAAACCCTTTTTAAAAAAATCAATAAGATAGCTTAATAAAATCAAGAAGAAAACCTTTTTAAAAAAATCAATGAGATAGCTTAATAAAATCAAAAAGAAAACCTTTTTGAAAAAATCAAGAAGAATACCTTATAAAAACCCTAAGTTTTCTTCTTGATTTTTTTGAAAAGGTTTTCCTTATTAAAATAATAAGACTTTCTTATTGAAAAATAACCATAGAGATATCTTATTAATTTTGTTCTATGTTATTAGGTATTTATTATATACTGTTTTTTCTGTGAACGTTTAACTCATGTATTTAGATAAGTTAAATTAAAATTATGGATTTGCATCTTTTGATCCAAAATAATTAAGAATTACGCATAATGCGAAAGAAAACTGATTTGATAAGCTTGATTGCAAACTTGTTTAAACTCAACAATTTTTTTTTGTTTTGTATTATAAAATTTTTGTGTACGTAAATTACGTATCTAGGGAGGCAATTTGATTTACAAAAAAAAATTTTAAAAGACCATAACTGGATTTCGTTGTGAAATTTTTTTAAAAATAGTTTTATTATCTTTTTTTGTTCAATATTTCTTTTTTGAAGATAGATCTTCTAAAAAGCAACCATTTGTTTAACTGAAAATTAAGTTGTGATTATTTTAAGTATGTCCGCAGATTATTTCAAAATAAGCTTTTCTGAAATCGGATAAAGTTTTATTTAAATTTACTACCATAATGGTAGGTAACTTTATGCCTACCTTTTATACACTAAAATTGTGTAAAATTCAATTTTGTAGACACATTGTGTCTAAAAATTATAGACACAAAAATTGGTATTCAAACATATTCAAAGATATTATTCTAGAAACACACTTGATGTGTGAAAATATAAAATGTGTGTGCCTAAAAAACTTAAACACTTGAATAACGGATACTCGTACATTTAGAATGCTTATAAACAAAAAGCAAATGCTTTTATATGGAGTGTTGTCAGTTTAGGGGATTTATCCCCAAATTGGGGATTTTATTTCGTGAATGGAGATAAAAATTTCCGGCAACAGTATTGAGTTGTAAAATGTGCACAACTCGACAATACGTAATACCTTTTTTTATTAATTCTAAAACAGCGTTGTATTTTCATACCAAAAACGTTTATATTTTCATAATGTTTTTCAACCCAAATTACGATTATATGCAGAAAAGTACAACTATGGAAGTATTGAGTTTGTATTTTTAAGTCAAAATTCATATCAGTCTACTGAAATGTTGAAACTTAATACAAACACCATATATAACAAAATTTCATAAGCTAATGAATCAGATGATTTTAGTTCTGAAACTATTTAAATTATAAACTTTGGTACATAACATTTTTTGTGGTTATGTATATTGACCCATTCCCAGCCATTGTGCCGTATGGCATCACGCAGATTCCGAAAAAATTTTAGTTCGACGGCGTACTATAAACACACGCGAACATGATCGGATCTAATTGTAGGTCCATATTTTAGAGACAAGACTTAATTTTAAAATTTCATCAACATTCTCCACCAAAATTCACACCTTGCCGGTGTTTGGTTAAAATAATAAGTTTTCTTAATCTTAAATTTGTTATAAGTACAAACCAAATAATTTACATTACAAATTTTGTTTTATTTTAATTTTATTTTAAAATTATTATTTTTTTAGAAACTAAATTTCGGGGATTTTGGGGACCAGAAAATAACAATTTGGTGATTTTTGGGAATAAAAAATCGAAAATTGGGGATAAGGCCTGTAAAAAAAACTGGCAACACTCTTTATATGATTTTGAAAATATCTTTTATTAAGCACTTGAAATCTATTCTAAATTGACAATAATATTTTAAATTTAAAAAAGGAAAACAACAAATGTTTGCTATAAACAAAGGGAAGTTACAATTAAGTTTTTAATAAATAAAATTAGTCCTGTGTTATCAACAATATAATTAATGAACAAAACAAAAAACTAAATAGTGATTAATTAGGTAATTAATTTCATAAACGTTTATATTAATGCAAGCAGATAAACGCATTTACAATATAATTCATTGAAAATTTGTTTAAAGTGAATTGTTTTTTTTTATGTTATATATATTTTTTCTTTCCAACAAAATTTGAAGGATAATATTGATAAAATTACCTAAAAATTAATTCCATTGATTCAGAAATTTCGTGCGTATACTCGAATATTATATTAAAAACGCTTACCTATTTTCACTAGTTTTGCCGTATCGAGCACTTCATCTGCTACCATTTTTCTTTCATTAAAAATATAAGTTTTTTTCGCATCTTCAAGCTCTAGAAAAATCAAGTTAAAATTAGTGTCAAATTTAAACATTAAATGTTTTAGACTGAACACATATATATTCGTAGTAGCTTTGAGCACTTAGATCATCGACTATTTGCAAATAATATTCTTGAAGAGATTCTCTATTAAAAAGACAAAATTTTCAAAAGTAGTTCCCAGTACTAAAATTTTCTGTGCAACCGCCAATTTGGTGCCTTCCTAAATTGTCTCCCATACTTCAATAGGGCTGCCGTAATATACGAGGGCGGATCAATAAGTCAGTGACTTTTCGAACTTCCCTCGTAGTTATATGAAATGCAACACTGCTCCTATCAAGTACCACCTGTTAATAAACTACTGTCAAATTTTGAGCAAGTTCCGTCACTTACTTTGCGTTTAACAGCAGGATTTCTCGAGGTCCATAAAATAGACATTTGTTTTAATCTCTTTCCACCGAGCCATTTCTTTAGGTTAGAAAATAGGATATAGTCATTGGGGGCTAAGTCCGGGAAATAAGGCGTATGAGGGGGCAATTCGTAGCATACTTAATGGATTTTTGCCATGGAAACTAAGCTGTCACACGATTCCATTGGTGGTGCAATGTGAGCCAACGCGGTAGCCATCTTGCGGAGAGCTTTTTTATACCCAAGTGATCGTTCAAAATTGAAACCACTGAGCCATGTGAGATGCCTATGTCTTCCACAATCTACCGCACATTAAATCTCCGATCGGCCAACACCATATCGTGCATTTTTTCAATTGTTTTCAAGAATAAAAACTTCAAACAATTTGCAATAGCATAATTGCTTCACTTAAGTGGATATAATGAAATACGCCTTATAGTATTGATCAACAACAATATAAACTTGTAATGGTTTACCAAAATCAAGGTTTTCTAAATTTATTTGATTTTTTTTTGTAAGCGGTATGCAAATTCAGAAGTTCTCATGATTTGGCTTTCTACATTAGACTGCTTGTAAATCTGATAAATTTGTTTGATATTTTCTGCACTTTGTTTTCTTTAAACTTCTGTCAATTCAGATAATAAATAGTTTTTATTGCCGTAGCAGTTACACAATATTGGTTTAATTTTATTGCCATATTCGCCAAACTCATATAATTTGCGGATAAAACTCGGTCATCACTTGCTATTGCTTCTGTATAAAAAAAACTCTTAAATTGCCCTTGCTGTTAAAAGCATTTTTGCAAATGACATTTAATTTGCAACTTGTCCTTGATGTGAATTAAGCTATGTGCACCAATACTTTTTTTCATTTGTGTCTTGTTAATGCATATGTAGCACATAAATTCATAAGAAGATGTAATTGACACTACATTGGTTAATGCAATTTTAGTATGGTTTTTAAATAAATGGATTTTAAATGCAATATCATTTGAATATTACATTGCGTCACTAACACTATATTTTAATTTAAAACCTTTAGTATTAGAGAATTCTTTTTAATTTGTTTTTCAGATATTTTGTTATTTTCTCCAATTATTTATTGACAATTCCTGAAATACAATCCACAGTACGTATGATTACGCATTTAATGCCGAAAATAAAAATTTAGACACAATAAAATAATTTTACACAGATAAATAAAATTAAAAGCATTTTTTGTGTAAATATATGCATTCTGTGATATTTTCAATAAAATGTTACACTCTTTAATGTAGACATTTTTTAAAGTATACTCATTATTCTCACGTTTTGGCCTGTGTAGGATATGTAATTATTTAATTTATTGTAAAAATAATTTTTATTGGTTAACATAGTTTTCAAAAAATAGTGGCGAAAGATTCCCCCTCTACCCACCTTTTTTAGTCGATAAAAACATTTATCTCATAAGGTGTCAGTTTATTATTCTCGATTACAAATTAATTATACCACAATTCCCAATTTCTGATTTAAATTCGCGGAAATAAAAAACGCTACCAGAAGATATGTTGTACATGCTCACTTACACACACAAATACTATTCGCTTTATTTGAACAAATGTAAGAACACTTACAACCTCAATATAATTAAACAATAAAATTCAATCCACAATTTTTTGACTTCAAATTTAGTTCAAGGTCATGTTTGACTAATTTACAGAATTTATATTCAATAGAAAAAATCCTTTGCATTTATGATTGTGTCGTAAATCATTAAAAAAAATCAAATGCGAAACTAAAGGCAGTTTTTATGTTGCAATAATGTTATAATAGTTTTTAGTGTCTAATGTCGCAGGTACAGCTGCAACACGATCAACAGTGATAGAGGACCTTCACCATGGAAGCTAAAAATATCTTTGAAAAAAAAAAACTGCATGGTGCATGTTTTTAGCGCAGCATGTCTATTGCACTATGAAAGACAATATGTTGGTTTAAGTTGGAACCTTTTATATTGTCGAATATTCTGATTCGGAAAAAATCTATAAACGGTAGGGGTGATTCATGTACGTTTATTTTATATACACGGTGAAAAGTGTTCATTAGGGTGGCATAAAATTTTTATTCCGGATTTTCGTAGGACCCAAGGCAGAATGTTTTAACACATAATCTACAACTAATATTGTGAAAATAAAATCAAAATCGTAACAACTTATGTTGCGCTCATAATGTTATGCCTACGCACTTAGATATTAGTGCAAATTCTGTTTCACTTTTGGATTTTTTTTTATCTTAAGTCCCGTTTCACACAGAGAAACTTTTGTCGCCTTTAATTTCACACAGAGAAACCTTTTCGGCAAATTTCGTCTACATTTGGTTTAAAATGAATCAAAAAAAAACTAATATTGTGAAAATAAAATCAAAATCGTAACAACTTCCCAGCAAAAAAAAGTAGCAAAAGAAGAGAAAAAGAAGCAGTGATTTTGATTCCGGTGTTGTAAAAATTTGGATCGGAACCAATGATTTTTACATAGGGGTGTCATAGGGTGGAAGTTTTCTTTTATGATCCTTTTTCATTGCATCTAAAGCCCTTCTTATGGTTTAGTGAAAAATTGAATCGTTTGATGTTCCCAAATAAAATAAAATTTGTAATTTGGATTTTAACAGGGCATCAGTAATTGGGCTTAAGCCTCATTTTCACAATCTCCCGTTAACTTCTACCTAGGAATTTAACTGATAGATTTATTGTTGTTTCCCATATAAAGTTTCAGTTTTATTGTTGGTTAAATTATAACAGTACATTCAGTAATCGGGACTTATTTATTAAATTACTTTATTCGAAATTCTTGCAAAATTAACTACAATCAATTTTTTACTTTTTCTAACAAAAATAACTACGATTTTAAGAATTTAAAATCTGGTAAATTGTAAGTTAAAGATTGAAACAAATCACTTAAACTTAAACCATAGTTATAAATGTCAAATTTATATAGAAATATCCGTGATTAATGTTTAACTTTGTTTGTTTTTAAAAAAAGTTATCCGTCATAGATTCGAAAAGTGTTAAATTTCATTAAAAAAATTACATTTTCAAAGTTGTGAAAAAGAACTGCCTTAGAAGAGGAAAATCAGAACTAAACGATACTTTGGAATCAATGAAAAATTAATTCCTTAAGAATCAGTTCCATTTATTTTTGCTGGGTTATGTTGCGCTCATAATGTTATGCCTACGACCTTGATATTAGTGCAAATTCTGTTTCACTTTTGGATTCTTGTCAATTCTCTTTTAAAGTTTCCTTTAATTTCACACAGAGAAACCTTTTTCCACAAATTTCGTCTACATTTGGTTTAAATTGAATGAAAAAAAAACGAAGAATTAAAAAACAAAACGAAGAATGAAAAAACAAAACGTATTGCCGAGAACAAGCAACTGCGTACCAACCCCCACTCTTCTTTCCCCTCTCTCCCACAAACTCAAGAGTTACGCGACAAATGTTGCTTTGTGTGAAACGGGACTAAGTGACCTGGGCAATTTCAGGTACCACATGTTTCTAGACATGCTTTAATATGCGTAAGTTTAGATTTTCCTGAACAAAAAGAAGAATATAGAGATTATAATGAAATAAACTACAATCTACTTGAACGTAGGTTAATGAGCTTAGATTTGGGTTCGATTTATCAAACATCGGATGTTGATGTACAGATTCAACAACCGAACAATCCAGATATTTTAAACAATATTTTTGCATCTCCGAGGACGGATCAATAAGTCCGTGACTTTTTAAATGAAACACAGTTTTTATTTGCAAAAAAAATATAATTTTTCAACATAATCTCCTTTGAGCTCAATACTCTTAGTCCAACGTTTCTTTAATTTTTGTATCCCTTCCAACAAACAGGATTTTTCGAGGTCCATAAAATAGGCATTTGTTTGATCAATAATTTCATCGTTGGAGCTTAATCTCTTTCCACAGAGCCATTTCTTAGGTTTGGAATAGGAATATGGCGTATGATGTACCAATTCGTAGCCCAATTCAACGAATTTTGCCATTGAGACTACACACGTCAGACGATTATGTTTATGGTCAATTGAGAGCAAACGCGGCACCCATCTTGCAGACAGCTTTATTAAATCTAACTGATCATTTAAAATCGAAACCACACTGCCATATGAAATGCCTATGACATCAACAATCTCACGCACTTTAACTCTTCGATCGGCCAACACCATATCGTGTATTTTTTTCAACATTTTCGGGTGTATTGACATTAATTGGCTGTCCAGAAAGTTCAGCGTCATTTGTACTTGTGCGACCACAACGAAAGTCAGTAAACCACTTTTTTACCATTGAAATCGATGGTGCAGAGTTCCCCATAGCATTTATCAAACTTTTCCTTGGTTTGATTGACGGTTTCTTTTCCCAAAAAATAATGTTTAATGAGCACTCGACATTCACTTTTTCCATTTTTAAAAAAATCCACGAGGTTGTATGTTTTGAACAGCTGTTAAACGCAAAGTAAATGACGGAACTTGCTCAAAATTTTACAGTAGTCCATTAACAGGTGGCACTTGATGGAAGCAGTGTTGCATTTCGCATAATTACGAGGGAAGTTCGAAAAGTCACGGACTTATTAAGCCGACCTCCTAATCAAAATAATAATTTTTGACAGTTGGTTACAATGAACGACTCAGGTTGTTTTTTCTTTTAGCAGATTTTATGAAATTCAAGAGGCTGTTTTAGTATAAAATCCAACTCATTGGGTGTTGATGAACTACCAATTAAATTTTTCAAAAATTAAATTTTTGAAAAGCACATTTTACATATGTTTAATACCATTATTATGACATCATCCGTTAGTATGGAAGACCGCTAGAGTTGTTCCGTTAAAGAAACTAGGTGTGCAGAGTGTTGATTCTTTTCGGCCTGTCAGCATTCTTTCTTGCCTCTCCAAGGTCTTTAAGCATCTGGTTAATCAAATAAATTTGTATTTGTGTGAAAATAACCTTCTTAGTCTTTGTCACTCTGGATACCGAAAGGGTTTCAGCACTACAATTATCCTGCTTTCATTAAAGGATAGAATAGGACAGAACTTAAATAACAACAGAGTTCGTGTTTTAGTTGATTTGGATTTATCCAAAGCTTTTGATACCATAAACCATAATAACCTAATTAATAAATTGTTCAAGAATTTAAATTTCAGGAAAGAACCTTGTTCTTTGCTATTATCATACCTCAGTGATAGACAATTTGTTGCTTTTGGCAATAGATACTCTACCTCGTTGCCTTGTTTCAGTGGCGTTCCGCAGGGGTCTGTCCTAGGACCCCTGCTGTTTTTGCTTTATATTGATTTCATACAGGCCGTGAATCTTCCAATTTCAGACATTTTTTTTATATGCCGATTATATTCATTTGGTTTTCTTTGGAGAGAAGCTATTTTTTGACTCTTTGAATGCACAAATTAATTATACACTGGATGTTGTTGGGTCATGGGTGAAAACAACTTCTCTCATATAAATGCAGTTATGACTAAAGCTATGTCTTTTGGTTCTATAGATATATCTTCTTTGGCAATAAAAATCAATACTCGTGTAATTGAAATAGTGAATAATATGCGTTGCTTGGGTATAGTCCTAGATGATTATTGAACTTATGTGTTTGTTTGTTTAAAACACATAAGTTCAATAACATCGAAAGTATAGTTTGTTTTGAAAAGACTATATAGTTTGAAATATAATCTTCCTAAAAAAGTCAGAATTGTGCACTTCTTTTATCAATAGTGAATTATGGCATTGAAGTTTATTCAGCAACTAATCGTACTAATTTTAAAACGTTATTAAAATTCTTAATAGGATTTTTAGATTCATATACGGCTTAAGAGTGAGAGAGCACATCTCTTCGCATGTTATCTTATCTTTTGGTTTTTCTTTTACATTGTATGTTCGACTAAGATTACTTATTAATTTTTATAAGATAATAACTACAAAACTCCCACCTTATCTGTACGACCAGTTTACTTTTTCACGATCTATACGCTCTCCTCATATCATTATGCCAAGAATTTGTAATTCGACATGGAATGCACTTCCCAATAATTTAAAAAAATTTTCCTTTACGTATCTCCAAGCCAAATTATTATTTTCTGAAAATTTTTCTAATCTATAATCCAACTATTGTTCTCTGTTTTAAAAAATTTTATTAAATACAATTTATTGGTGGTTTTAAGTAATTGAATGTATATTTGCACCTTATATACTATTAACCATATATGGCCCAAAGGTGCTCAGTTAATTTGAATAAATGAAATAAATTTAATTTAAAATCGAGTAATTTTGGAACAAGTAAAAAATATATTTGAATTACGTATTGTGGCACATCGTTCCTACTAAAATTTATAACTCGTTCCAGAGTCGTATCCATGATTGTTATCTTAGCCGAAGTTGGTTCCTGTAAGATAAAACGAAATGGCATGACCATTTTATTGTTCTAAGCTAAACTTTTTGTATAACAAACAATCACCTTAAGAAAAAAGTCATTAGGAAGTTCTCTAAAAAAGTTCGACCACTTCAGCTAATGCAACTTTTCATTAATTAACAGGAAAATTTTTTCACAAAATAAAAAAAAATGTTATAATAAATTGTATGAACAATTAATAAAAAATTAGGACAATGCATCATTGGTTACAACAAATAATCGTCTTCTGTAAAGTACTTAAAATTAATTTAGCATGCCTCTTGTTAAACACCGGATTTATTTTTCGAATTATATTATTCCGTTAGTGATTGCTTTATTTTGTTTTCTTATTAGAAAAAAATTATATTTTTATGTAAATCTAACACTTATTCGCAAATATACTGTGAAAGAAAAAAAAAATAAATAATAATAAAAACATGAACACAGACAATTTTGCCAAAAACAGCTGACTTACATTTGGGTTATCACGTCAAAATAGAACCCGCTCTAATTGAAATATTTTCAGATGACTTTTGCATATGGGTTTTACATATGCAATGTTTGAAAGGGTTCACACGACATGTATAAATTTTATATTGTAAAAAGTGACAAGTCAGATGACAAATACATGTCGTCTAAAAGTGGCTTAAGACTAGATTCTTGGAAAATCCTACGGAGAGGGGCGAAAATTGTAAGTTTTCCCTTTTAACGGCCTGCCAAAAGCGCTAGAACTAGGAAGTTTAAATTTAGAAAATCCAACGGAGAGGGGCGAAAATGGGAAGTGTTCCCTTTTGACGGCCTGCCAAAAGCGCTAGAAATAGGAAGTTGAAATTTGATATGTAGGTTTCTCCCCCAACGGTATTTTCGGAATTAACGGCCTGCAGCAACTACTGGAAATAATTAAAATTTGGTAAGAAAGTTTCTCCGCCGGCGTAGACATTATAAAAGACGGGATTTTTGAAAAAGCCTATGGGGAAGTGAAAAAAGGGATAATATTCCCCTTAACACTCTACCCTAACCGCTAGAGCTAGGAAGTTTAAATTTATAATTAAGCTTCTTCCTCCGGGAGGGGTAAAAGAGGGAAAATTCTTCCCCTTGACGTCCTGGCAAAACCCCTCAACATATGAAGTATATAAACGGCCTGCCAAGCCCGCTGCAGCTAGGAAGGTGAAATACAATATAAAGGATCCTCCTCCAGCGTAGAGATCCTCTCAGACTTGATTTCTGAAAATTGCTACGGAAAGGTGCCACATGCCATACATCCCGTAGAAAATTTTGGATTTCGACATGAGACATTTTTTGGTGATCAGAAAGAGTACATCTGTGTAAAAAATGTAAAGAAATTCGTCCGTGAATTTTGGGATATCATTTACAAATTTTTTCGTAATTTTAGTAAACTCACAAACAGACACCCTTGTTAGTCTTGATTATCTTATAGAAAAACAAAATATCGTAATCTAATCAATTTTGTATAGGAAAAAGTTTTTTTAAATTCATACATAAAAATGCATATTTTAGTCAAAATTTTCTGAAATGATGTAAGTAAAAATTCAACTTGCTAACGCATTATATCTACAAATTTCTCAAATCTGATCTTAATTTTTATGCAGATTACGAATCTTTAATCAAATTTAAAAACAAATTTGTGGTTTTTAAATTATGCGCGGTTTTCGAAAATTTAAGAAAATTCGATTTTTTTGTGTTATTGTCCTATCTACAAAGGTTGTCATCGAAAAATCCAACTTCTTGTACTTTTGCATTCTACTTACCAAGGCTTTTATTAAATATGACATTGTTGTTAATATTTAAAGGATAAACGAAAAATTTGACTTTATTAGTTTTTCGATTTTATTTATCGTTTTAAAATTAAATTGTTAACAAAAACTCGGTCTCACATAAATAGACATTCCGTTGACATATGTATGTATAATCATTAAAAAAATAATTTTGCTCCGAAGCAAATACAAGCAAATTTCTTTATGAAATTCTAAAATTTTTTGTATGAAATTTTCGCGACTTAAAATTTCATTTTGAATTTATATTCGCAATGTACACCCAAAAATATATTAGATTTGATGATTAATTTTTCTCAATTTTTAATTTATTTAAAATAATAGAACAAGTACAACTTTTAAACTTCAATGGCGATGTGCAACTTCTAAATAAAACTTTTTTTCTTAAATGTCTTTGACAGACCATATTTTTTCATAATGTCATATTTGTAGGCTTGTAGTATAACATATTAATAAACTTTTACGTTTTATTTTTGAGTATACCGATTTTTTTTAATAATATATTATATACGAAAACAGCTTCAAATTTTATTCCGTTTTCTTTGCAAGTATTTATAGATATAGATATATATTTATAGATATAGAGATAAAATTCGGAAAACAAAACCTTTAAAAATTTAAAACTACCCAAATACAATACATGAATAGACAAAATTGGCCAAAAAATGCAAATTGAAATTAAAAAAAGAATCCGAAATAAAGAAGACAATTTAATGGTTAGCGCGTTGGACTGTTACACAGAGGGTTGCGGGTTAGATTCCTTGCGACGGCAACATTAATTTAGAAAAAATAATATGTGTGATTTTTCTCATCCTCATACATATCGCAACGTCCTCCTTCGGTGTTTTAATAGCACTTTACCCCACCGAAGAAAAATAACAAACCAGGGCTATTAGCTAAAAAGCTTCAATTTTCGCCAACTTCCTATCAGATGGCGACCAAAAACTGTTCTAAGATTTATCATCCCGCGCAATTACAGTATTGCCATATTTTAAGTCTTTTATCTTTTACCAACTTTTATCTCTCCCTTTCCAAAGAAAGCAACACATTACGAGTAATAAGTAGGCAGAATTTTCTGAGTGTTGCTTCTTCAAAAAAAAATATATAAAATAAAATTCAAAAACTCGCAACTGACACACAGGAAGGTTCATTAAATTAAAAAATACCAAACGCAGTTAAAATATTATTAAATACAACAAATATTTCTTTAATTTCATTTGGTATTTTTCAATTTCAATTGATGTTTTATTGATTACATTTGGAGTCATTATAAAAGTTTTTGAAACAATTTAATCGTTTTTAAAATGATTGTTTTTGGATTTAATTATTTCACGTCCCCATGATATCTTCGCTGATTTTTTTTTAATTCGATATAATTCACGGTGTATCGCTGTTCAAAGTTGGTCACTTTTAATCGAAGACGTCTTTTTTTAAATATTCGCGAATAAAGTTTTTAATATTTCTGTAAAGAGACGGCTTATTTTCGAACCAATTATTTAAAAGTAGAATATCTAGGGCCGTATGCAAAAAAAAAATAATTTTTAGCAAAATTGCTAAAAGTTGTATCCAAAAACGATTATTAGCTTAAGATACCTGTGGTAAACGTTTGGTAACTTTAAACATATTAAAGTAGAATGCAACGTACTTTAAACGTATTTTAGTGACATTTTTGCTTTGTTTTTGTAATTCGTGTTGGTAAATTAAAATTTTGTGAAAATTTAAAAAAAAAACAAGTAAAAAGGGCTAAATTTGGCTGTGCCGAATCTTTGAATACCCTCCACCTTAGGGGCTGAAGATGATATACGTATATACTAAATTTTGCATGAACTGTAATATGAATATGTTTTGTCAATTTATGTAACGAACTTTTGTTATTTAGTTTTAGTAATGTTATTTATTTAGTTTTAGCAATGTTATTTACAGAGGTCTGCTCTGTTAGCGACTTTCAACATTGTTGATTTTTACGTTAACTAAGTTATCAGAGTAACACACATATAGCTCTAAGAATGTTATTATTCTCTATGTAAGACAATAAATGTAATCAAACAATAAGAAGACTTAAAAACATTTTTACTTACTTAACAGAAAAAAAGTAGATACAGAAAAATTGTACAAATTTGTATGGAAAATTTAGAGGTACCTTCACATTTTCACTCATAACTTTTGAACCGCTTAACCGATTTTGCTCATTTTAAATACCAAACTGCTCGGGAGGATGTTCAATAATCTGGGTAAAAATAGGCACCCCCGCTTGCGTCTTCGCGTCGTGATCGCCATTTCAACAGACAGACAGACAGACAGACAGACGGACAGACAGACGGACATCGCTAAATCGACTTAAAATTGCATAAGGATCACGAATATATATACTTTATGGGGTCTTAAACCTATATTTCGACATATTACAAACGGAATGACAAACTGATATATACCCTCAACATATATGGTGGAGGGTATAATAAATTGTGAAATGGATAATTTAAATTTCATAAGAAGAATTGGTAAAATTAAATGTGATTGTTAAAAAATTAGTGTTAATTGTGTATTGTTTTTTTAAGTAGATACTATTACCCAAATCGGAAAATATTATCGGCCAAGAATTTACAAGCCGAGGACTGATGGGTTCTCTCTTCCTGATGACCAATTTAAAAAAAAATCGTTTTAACAAACAAACAAAATAATATAGCTGATTAAAACAGACATTGCAGTAGACCGCAGAGGATGTGGAACATCACCAGAACTGCAAGTTCTAGTAGCTTTGCGTATACATTCTCTTACATTAATATTTTTAGTTTCAAGACGACGCTGGTGACCTTCATGTCTTGAAGCAATCTACGGTAAGTAGAATTTGTGCTAAAGTTGCTCGTGCTTTGGCAAAACACGCAAAAGATATAATCAAAATGCCGTCATGTGCTAAAGATGATGCAAAATTAGCAAAAAAAAGTTTAAAATATTACGGAACTTTCCGGGGATAATTTGTGCAATTGACTGCACCCATATTAAAATTTAAAAAACTGTTGGGGATTTACCCCAATATTATATAAATAGAAAAGGATTCTATTCGCCCAATGTTCAGGTACTTAACGCTTGAATTTTTTTTATTTAACATTTTGTTTAGGTCGTTTGTGATTCCGAACTAAAAGTATTAGATATTGTGGAAAGAAGTAGGGGAAGTACTCACGACTGTCGGATTTTTAATGAATCAAAAGTAAAAGAGCGCTTTGAAAATGCGGAATTTAGAGGTCGTTTGCTTGGCGATTCTGGTTATAAATAAACCCCATATTTATTTACACCATTACTTCGCCCTCTAAACGACAAGGAGATAAAATATAATGTTGCTCACATTGCTACCCGAAATCCAGTGGAACGATATTTTGGTGTCTGGAAACAAAGATTTCGATGTTTGCTGGACGGTATAACCGTAAGCTTTCCAAACGCTAAAATATTAATTGTAGCTTTAGCTGTTCTTCACAACATCGCAATACAAGAAAATGGTAAGCTTCACTTTATTTTTTAAAATAGTTATAAGTATATATTTACATACATACATAAATCAGGATAGGGGTGATTGTTCCTCATTCGATAAAATATAGATAAACAAAAAACTATAGCAATTTCCCATTAACTTTAATTTTGTATGCAAAAATCAACTATCTATTTCACAAAAGTAGAAAATATACTTCCTTCAGTAATTATGGAAAACATTAATGATTATCATAAAACAACATTTCAATTCCAGATTACTTTGATACGGATGACATTGAACCAGATGACCTTGAACCGGATGGAGTAATGCAAACAGAAATAGCTGAAAATAACTTATTAAGAACCCAAACCCCAACAAGGGCAGAACATTTTATTCTTAAAAGTTTTATGCAAAAATATTTTTTATAATACTTTTAAAAACTTTTTATTTATAATTAATTCATTTAAAATTTTATTTATTTACAATATGTACATACATATTTACATATAAATAACCAAATAATTATATATATCTGTATCTACAAAAAAATTTAAGATTAAAAGTATGTACGTATATTCAATTAAAAAAATAATAAAATTCATTTTACAGGTACATACATATTTTATATTGCAGCACTAAATACGTACTTATACAAAAAAAAATTAAAAATTACTTTGAACTTTTTCTTCTTGAAATTAAATTTTTTCTTTTTATTTAAATGCAATCTTCTTTCTTGCTATCTGTAAAAAAAATCATTTAAGTTAATTATAAAAATTACAAAATAGTAATAAATTTAATTTATCGCCCACTGAACATTGTTGCAATTAATAATATTATAATTAATGTCGTTTTCTTTTCTAAAAAAATGTTACACTTTTTATTACAAAATGTATTTTTGTGCATAGCAATAGATAGCAATAGACAAATTATGTATACAATTAAAGGTATTTTAATGATCTACCTAACTGTGTGTAAAACATGTCCAAAAATTGTTGATTGTTTTATAAAAACAGGTAGTAAGCCAACATACCTTCTTACAGATATATGTATGTAATACACCATTTGTATTTCGGTCTTTATGATTACATAACCAGGCTTATAGCAAAAAAAATTGCACATGAAATAAAATCTTTTTATATATAAAAACATACATATCGTCACCTTAATTTAGAAAAGGCGTATCTAATTTTTTTTAAATGTGCAGGAGGAGAAAAATGTTAATAAAGTAAATGTGTAAGTTTTCCAATAAAACAAAAGGTCGAATAAAATAATAATAGTTGTAAATATGTATGTATAAAAAGTTATCAACAGTTGTAAAACTACATGGCTTATAATGTTAACAATCTTTATAAGACTTTATTATAGTTATTTCATTAACTTTTTTATTTCCTTTTGTAGATTTTATGATAGACACTGCTTTTTTAAATTAACGCAACGATATGTATGTATATACACACTTACCAAAAGCTTTGTCATAAAACCTGATTCTAGCTTGAATCAGGTCACTCTCCCAGTCCAGGTTTCTTATTTTCCACCTCCAATCTTTTTTGTCTACTTCTAACTTTTTCCTTTCTACTTCTAATTGGTGTTCATGTAAATCAGCTCTACATTTTAAATCAAATTCAGCAACGTTCCTTATATTCTGTTGTATTTGCCTTCGGAGGTATTTTCTGATAAAATACATACATACATATTTATTTACTGAATCCAAATAATCAAATATGTATTATTCAAACAAACCTTTTTTAATTTAGGTGTGGATTTATTAAACTTTTTACCCAATTCCTCTGGCGTGGATACATCAAAACTTGCTTCCAAAACTTTCTCTTCCACAGTGCAGAACGATGTTTGTTGTACTGAGTCTTCATCGGCCTGAAAATCGAATTATTTTATTTATTTTAATAAAAGCTATAATAACACACTCACTACTATGATTGCTGCATACGAATCGAAATCATTGGAGTCAACAACAAACTCATTTGGTAGCCACACAGTAGTATCGTGGCTACTGGCTGCTATTTCTGGAGGTCCTGAATCACCACCAGTTTAAATAAACTCCTTGCGGTGCTCTGCGACTTCCTTCTTTGCCGCAATTTTGGTCGCCACCTGTGCATAAGTTATTAAAGCTAAAATAAAGGAAATTGCAAAGTTATACTGTTTTATTCACAAATTGGACTATATATTTAATCATACCTATCTAACACTTCCAGCCAAGCTTTTTTTGCAATTGATTTCACATTTTTTTTATAACCCTACGGGAAATGAGTGGTCGATTGATCCAAGGTGATAAATCTGTGATAGATAAATGAGGGACATGTCACAAAACTGGTGTAAAATATAATCATGTAACTAAAGAGAAATGAACGTAACACCAATGTGGACTAAAGAAATTAGGACTGTTATAGTTTAAATAATGACAGAACACGGAACTGGTTGAAATCGGTGCCGAAAACCCCAATCCCGCGACTGTTGCAAAACTGACATAATACTGAACTGATTTAAACAGAACCGACTTTGTGACTGCAGAAATGATGACATAACACTAATCTAGTAAAGAAGTGATTACGCAACTGTTTAGATAGTTACATATAACTGCATTAATTCAAAATGAATCCAATGTGCATGATAAAGTGTCAATGACAGGCAAATCAAGCTGCCCGCGACAGACTAATAGGTACCACAACACTTAAGGGGTTTATTAAGAAACACTTAGAGGGGATGTTATTCCTGAAAATCCAAAATTTGTATTGAAAATATCTATCGACGACTCTTTTCTCTTAATATTGTTAAAATTTTATTAAAAAATTCATCAAATTTAAATATATAAAATTTTTTTTCACTTAAATCCATTATAGACATTGTTTTATTTAAACGACTATATTATTTAAAATGGCTATCTGTTTGAAAATTTCTTAAGTAAAATTTAAGTCAAAAATTCTAATAAGTTGTTACTATAATACTGGCCCTTAGACTTTACTTGTTTAAACTATATTAATCCATTTTCCGAATTATTTGAACAAATATTTTTCACAAGTCTGTGATTAATTTATATTCATTTTTAATCAAAAATTTGGTATTAAGTAAAGTGGGATATGATATAATTTATATTAAATTAATTTTGTTTCTATAGAATAATTTGTTTTATGATTTAATTCGTGAAATATATATCAAATACACCATTTATTGTTGGAATAATTTGTTGAAGTTGATGCATTGATTAATATATATTAATTCAAAGCATGTAACGATCACAAAAATTCGCGAAATTTACAACTGAAAGTCGCTGAAACAATCCACAATTCAGCTTGTCTATGCGATAGTTGCGTGTGTGTAAAATTGTATATAAATTCCTAAAATAATAGCGATTTTTTCTAAATATTAGATTTCTTAAATATTCAAACAGCAATTTCTAAAGGGACTTCTTAATGTTTTGTATTTTATCAAAATGTGTTTTTGGAAGGTTAAACTAACATTTTCTGACGAGAATCCTCAACACGCCCCGAATGCGTTTATGAAACGATATTCGAGTCAAATTTAATTCATTTTAAAAAAGCGAATTACAAAACTAATTCTTTAATCTCCTTATTAATTATAAAAATTAAGCAGCCACTTATGTTTTTTAGCCGTAGAAAACCTGATACTGACTTGAAAATCTTTGAAGTCTAAAAATTTTACTGAATCAATAATGAAGTTTCTGATCGAGAAGAACAACTAAAATTTGAGAACTTCTATTGGACAATTTGGTTGAAATATATAAATAAATATTTTTTAACATAAACCAAAAACGATCGAATTTAATAACATCGTGAACTTAAAAAAACCTTTTTTTGAATTCGCACTAATTTGTTTAAAGTACTCGATTTTTATTAAACCATTATTTATTAGGAGTAAATTTAATTTGCATTTGCAATTTTTCTTAAATCAATATATTAAATAAATTAATTAATAATTGTTAGGAATTAAATAACTTGATTTTCAGTTATTATTCTCTCTTGGAAATTTTTCAAAAATTCTCTTTTTGAAAAATATTTTGAGAATAAAATTAAAAGAAAAGTCGGAAAAACATTGACAGCCAAAGCGCTAAACTTCGTCCTAGAGCATTAGCGTGAATAGGACTGTCCGGGGTAGACTAGCCTCCACAGACCTGCTTTTAACCCCATCCATAATTTGAAAATTTTGAATTCATTTTTGTTTAATTATATAGCAAACAATTTTTTGCTCTTCAATTTTGTTAAAATTTAAAATATATTCACTTTTTTGAGGAAATAGTTTAAAATCGCAATATATAAAAAAATATAAAAACTTTTGTGATAAACATTTCAGGTAAATTCAGTGACTGGACTTTATGCAATCTTTCAGAAACGCGTTCTTAATATGAGACACGCGGAAAAAATATTGACAGGTTACGTGCTAACTAATTTTCGTTTGCTCTATGACATGTTCACTTGCAACAGTCATGTAATATGTCACGAAGCTATTCATTCCCTACAAGTTGATTGATACGTAACTAGTTTTTTTATTATTTACTTGTCCTCAGTCCTGTGGTATGTGCATTTGAGCCAGTCACGTAACGTTTCATATTGCACTAGTTCTGATACATATCACGTATTGTATAACATGAGACTAGTTATGTATTAGATAATTCTAACCTGTACTGTTGCGCATTCACTTACACCAATGCAGTGATATGGTACCCTACACAAGGTCAGAGATATGTCGCAAGTAGCTTAAAAGGTAGAAATTGACACCTCCTATGACAAGCACATGTTAAAGTTACCGGTTACTTTTATATAGGAGAACCAACTCGAGGACCGGTTTCTGCCACAAAGTTCCTGTCATGTGACTAACTCTGTGACTGGTCCATTTTCCCGTAGGGTAGTTCCTTTAGGAGCGTCTATATATATATACCCTACAGGAAATACAGGGTCGATTAATCCAAGCTGATAAATCTGTGATAGATAAATGAAGGACATGCCACAGAACTGGTGTAAAATATAATTCAGTGTCTGAAAAAGTGGTAATTGCTGGTTCTGCTGGCAGAACATTAACTGGTTCTTTCTGGATATATCATGTAACTAAAGAGAAACAAACATAACATCAATGTTTACTAAAGAAATTAGGATTGTTATAGTTGAAATAATGACAGAACACGGAACTGGTTCAGCAAATTTTGCTGTGTATAAAAGAATGTCAATCGGTGGCGAAAACCCAAATCCCGCGACTATTGCATAGCTGACATAATACTAAACTGATTTAAACAGAACCGATTTTGGAACGATATTTAAGTCCAATTTAATTCATTTTCATTTAAAAAAAGTGAATTACAAAACTAATTCTTTATCCACCTGACTTTAAAATCTTTTCAGTCAAAAAATTTTCCAAAAATTGTCTTTATGGAGAAATATTTAAATTAAAGTAAAAGTCGGAAAAACATTGGCAGCCAAGAACTAAACTTCGTCCTAGAGCATTAGCGCGAAAAGGACTGTCTGGGGCAGACTTGCCTTCACAGACCTGCTTTTAATCCCACCCAAAATTCGAAACTTTTGAATTAATTTTTTGTTTAATTAAATAGCAAATAATTTTTTCTTCTTCAATTTTTTAAAATTTTAAAAATATTTGCATTCTATGATTCTTTTTTTTATTGAGGAAATAGTTTAAAATCGCAAAATATACAAATGTTTAAAATCTTTTGTAATAAGAATCTTGAATGGAATCTTTTAGAAACACGTTCTTAATATGAAACACGCAGAAGAAATATTGACAGGTTGCATGCTAATTATTTTTCGTTTGCTCTGTAACATGTCTCCTTGCAACAGTCAAGTGATATATCACGAAACTATTCATACCCTACAAGTCCTGCAACATAACTCATTGTAATTGATATGTAACCAGTTTTTTATTAATTACTTGTCCTCAGTCCTGCAATAAAATTTTAACACTGTTAAGGGAAAAGAGTAGTCGATTAAAAATTTCAATAACAAATTTTGGATTTTTAGGGATAACATCCCTAAGTGTTTCTTAATAAGCCCATAAGTGTTATGATACATATTAGCCAGTCGTGGGCAGCTTGATTTGCCTGTCATTGACACTTCATCATGCACATTAAATTCATTTTGAATTAATACAGTTATATGTCACTATCTAAACTGTTGCGTAATCACTACTTTTCAACTAGATTAGCGTTATGCCATCATTTCTGCAGTCACAAAGTCGGTTCTGTTTAAATCAGTTCAGTATTATGTCAGCTTTGCAACAGTCGCGGCATTGGGGGTTTCGCCACCGATTGACATTCTTTTATACACTGCAAAATTTGTTGAACCAGTTCCGTGTTCTGTCATTATTTCAACTATAACAGTCCTAATTTCCTAAGTCCTCATTGGTGTTATGTTCATTTCTCTTTAGTTACATGATTTATCCAGAAAGAACCAGTCAATGTTCTGCCACCATTTCAATTTTTGGGACACTGGTTATTTTACAGCAATTACCACTTTTTCAGACACTGAATTATATTTTACACCAGCTTTGTGACATGTCCCTCATTTATCTATCACAGATTTATCACCTTTGATCAATCGACCCTTCATTTCCCGTATGGACTCTATAAAAAAATATGTACTCACTTTACTTCTTCATTCCAATTTTCAGATATTTTCCTTTTAATATCCATACTTTTTCCTTTATTTATTTTTTGTAAAATTTATAAAAAACACATCAAAACAATGTAAATATAAGAAATTTTTTAGTGATGTACTTACAATCAAAACAAATCAATACAGCTCGTTATTCGAATACTTAAAACATTTCTAACATTAAAAATTTGGTTAGGTCCTCTCAATTTCCTTTATTTAGTTAATTTTGTGTTTTTATTTTATTGAATAAGTAATTCGAAGAAGATTGCGTAAAAAACATATTATTTTATGTTAAAATAATAAGAACCTTTTTATAGATTTGATTACCCGGTTTTAATGCATCGCTAACCATAAAGTGACAATTGAAAGTGGGGTTTTTGCATACGATTTTTAAACAAACGTTTGTTAGCCTTAATGTGTTGTTAACTAATGTAAAAGTCAAAGCTAAAGTAATTTATTTTTTTGCATATATCAGTAAATTTAAATAAAATAAAGACAAAGGTACCCAACAAACAGTACGTGCAGTTTACGTACCGGTTTCGGTCCGTCATAAACGGAATCCCACTCCGTTTACGTACCGTTTTCTGGATCGGTAAACGGACCAGATAACGGATTTTAAGGAACATCGAAACTGATTCGAATCCGTTAAAAGTGCGTCAATGACGGACCGCTTACGGACTGATATATCATTAGAAAAACGGAGTTGTCGATTAAAAGTCAGTAAATGACGGACCGATATATCGGATGAAAACGCAGTTGTCCGTAAAAAGTCCGTCAATGAAGGACCGTTAACGGATCCGTATTCGTACCGTTTTTTCAACAAAGAACGGATTTATGTAAAAGCATATTATTTTAATTTTTAATAGCAATTTTTTTCTTTGCAAATCTATATAATTTTGCACACATCATCGTAAAACTTGTTTTCAATTTCATAAATACTTACATGAGGGATATTTAAGTATTCGTTTTTGATAACTAAACAAATCCAAAAGCAACGGAAGAAAAACTGATGAAAAACAGTGGTCCGTACCTGACGGTACAGAAACGGAGTCAAAACATATTGTTTTCGAAAATTTAATTATACAGTCCGTTAATGTTTCGTTTACGTACAAGCTTTGACGGATACGTATTTTCGGACCGTAAACGTACAGTAGAAGCCGGATTCATGAATTCGTACGTATCGGAGAGTCCGTAAAAATGTTTCTTGGGTATAAACCAGAGAACTGCAACTGCTGATTGCAAAACGTTCATACGCAATCAACACAAGAATAAATATGTGTTTGCGTCCAAACGCTGAATATACTCCAACACACATATTTGTTGATGATTTTAAATCAAACGACGTGCAAATTATTGTGTCACTGATTTATAATGATAGGTCGTTTTCATACCATTGATTTCATTCTGTTCGTTCAAGCCAACTATAATTAGTTTGATGTAGAATAAATCAAAAAACACAAACAAGGCGTATGTGTGTATTCATAATTAAAACAAAATAGTTTCTTATCTATAAAAAAGGGGGTGGTTTTGTAGAAACACATTTCATAAATGTTACAATGTACATTAGGGTGGGTCTAAAATCAGTTTTTTTTTTAGAATTTTTATTAGTAATACCAAAAATATTGTTCTTTGTGAAAATTTTTTTTTTTAAATTTAGGTCAATATCTCAGCCTCGCCCAATCCGGTTAAAGTTAAATATTGCCTTATTTTCCAATCAAAATAGATGAAAAAAAAATTAGACAATATCTAAATTTTTCCGGATTAGGCAAGCCTGAGATATCGACCTAAATTTTTTTTCCAAAAAATATTTTTATTTCACATAGAAGAATATTTTTAGTATTGTATTGTATGTTATTGTATCCTACTATATCACTTATGAAATGTGTTTCTATTTTGTTTTAATTATGAATACACACATACGCGTTGTTTGTTGTTTTTTCTGATTTATCTAACGCTGACTTTTTGTTGAGTGATTACATTTGCATAAAACATAATCGACAGATGATTCAAAGTGATCCGAATTACGCGTTCAGTAACATGATGCTGATTTTATTTTACAGTGAATTTTATTGAGTTATTAAATCTGAACAAGAATTTTTGTGCATGATTAAATCAAGAAAAAAGTTGATTTCGCAGTTCTCTGCTATGAACATATCAATTTAGTAATTGATATGTTGAATTCAATGCGGAGTAATGCTGAGGAGGAGGTAGTAACATAAAAATATAGAAATAATCGAAGAAATTCAATAGGCGAAGTAAGTAATGTATGTATATCGTGAAGATGTGGACCCAGATAAAATTGTTGACAGCTTTGTCTCGCAAAATCGTCGCATACATAAGTTTGAATAATGCTTCAAATTGGTTTAAAAATTAGATTTTAAATTACTAACATTTTAAAAAAATTATATAAGAGATTATTTTGCATTACAAATAAGTTTTCATAAAAATTATTTTAAAGTATTATTCCTTATCGAGTTAAATATTTATAAATATAAATAAATAAATATTTATAATTAAATTTTTTATAAAAAAAGGATCTTTAGCTCGATAAGGAATAATACATGAATAGAGAAGATCGAAGAAAACTAAAATAATTATTATTTTAAAGTATTAAAAATACAAAATAAACATACATATATAAAAATTTGAGGTTTGAATCAAGATATTTAAAATCAAAATTATAAATAGAAAATGAGACAACATATGATCATTAATGGGAAAATATATGACATGCAGTTACATACATATATAATTGCGTATCTTCGCAAAACTGGCCTTCTTTATAGCATGCATAAATAAATACATGCTTCCGTAAATGTCACATATCTTCATATATGATTCATACACGTACATATGACATATATGCCTACATTTAACAATATATGGGAATACATGAGCATATATTTTTATTTTTAACCGGCTATTTACAAAATATGATAATTATGGAACTATAAAATGCTGACAACAATCAATGCATAATTATAAATCAAATAAAATAGTTAGTTTATCACCTGGGGAGTTTCGTTAATGTCTTAAACATATGTATAACACTATAATTTACACTAATCTATTCATTATTAAAAAAAAATTCATTGCCAAAAATATAAAATGATTTTATATTTTTTAAGCCCGTTAACTTATCCCATTTTAAACCCTAGTTAAGGCCTATAATACTACTATTAACCAATGCTAAAATTTACCATTTAAATATATTTTAACAAATAAAACTGGTAATGATGGTTATAAAAATATTGTAAAGTGCACCATTAATCTAGTGCGCATTGTATGACCATAATTTTCCCTATATAACAACGGTATTCATAAAAATTTAAACAGTATTTCAAACCAATTTTAAGCAAAATTTACTAAATTGTATTCATAAAAGAATTTTAGCTTAAAATACCTTTTTAAACCTTGTGTAAATAAACGAATTTTAAAATTGGTTCGACCCTATTTTAAACCTATTTTAAAATGTCATTTTTGATTTGTGTTTATTTTCATTTTAAACATTTTTGCAAAAAAATGTCATTTAATCAAATGAATTTATTTGTTTTTGTTTACCAAATAATGGACATTCTATATTTGATCAAAAGAATTGGTAAGAACCATTTTTATTTGAAAAATGTGATATTTTTAATTGTATTTTGTTCAAAATAGAAAGTGTGGCCAAAATTTAAAAAAAATCGTCGGACGAAAAGTTACCAGTTTTCAATTCCGGATAAAGAATTTAAGCAGAAAGAATAATATTTTTTAATTTTTTGAAAGTAAACTAGTGGTGTGTTGTTTAATCAAAACAAAGAAAATAAAACCGGTTATTTGAATAATTTTGTATCTACAATAAAATCATTATCTATGTAACACTTTTACTGGGCATTTTGTTTTGACTCTTTTTCTCTTTTTATTTAATAAACAAGTTTTCATAAATTTTTTATTTTATAAAACAATATTTTTCTGAAAAATTACAAAAAAAAATACATAGAAACGAGTACCGTGTGGTTTAGTAATCATTGATTTGCATCATTACGATTTATGTGACAAATAAAAAAATATAGTGTTGCCATCCTCAAATAAATTAAATAAGTTAAATAAACATTAAATCGTTTTTTAGTTAAAATACTGATTATGAATACAAATTTTTAATAAACCTTTTTAGGCTTAAAATGTTTTTTAACTAAAATGCATTTGAAACTTGAATTAAGATTTTTTTTATAAATACCGCTGTAAGTGTTTCAGTACTTATAATCGTGTAAACATTTTGTGTTGTCATGTGTTGTCCTAATTAAATCCCAAAACTCGATATATTGGCCAATATCAAATTTCAAACAAAACAACTTTACAAGATTTTTTGCTATTTATATAATTTTCCTACCCTTGAAGTAAAAAACTATTGAGTTTAATTTCTAAATACAGTCAAAGCCCGGTATAACAAACACTGGCTATAACGAAAACGCGATATAGCGAACAACTAAATTATTTGCATTAATACCTTGTATAAGAAATATTTCTTAAAATTTATTCCAGATATAACAATTAGTTGGTAAAAAAATATGAAGAAAGTTTGAAAAAATATAAAAAATTTAATAAGAAAAGATTAAGAAAAATATTTGGTGATATTTCAGTTTAAGCGTGTACCCATTACCACAGTCATTTTTTACATTTTCAATTAATTAATTAAAAAAAATTAAAAAAATAATTTTTTATAAGAAAAAGTCTGTAGAACTCAAGAGTTGTTTTGTGCGAAAAGGAATTTTTGATTAAATGAAAGAGAATGGATCTTATATTTATAAATGTTTTATTTAATGTCGGCAATTATGTATGGAATACAATATCGGATAAATGTCCGCCTCTGTTAGCCTCACAAATGCGAGCCCTTTTGAGCACATTTTTTATTACATTCTCAAACATTTTACGCGGTATTTAATTAATTTCATCACGAAAATTTTGTTTGAGTTGCTCAAGCGTTTCTGGTTTGTTTGCAGATTCTACAAACTCCCAGTCTGCAATTTTTCGAGTAAGTCCTTTATTTCGAATTTTTCTTAAATCGTCTCCAAAAAAGTGAATCTTTTTTGAGTTTAAAAATTTATCGAAAAAGTGAACCAATTTCGATGCTTTTTCAAACCTGTTTTTTAGATTTTTAAAAAAAAAATTATAAGTGTTTTTCTTCGAAAAAAATATGAGTTTGTAAAGTACGAGGTTTTGTATTAATTAAGTGACGTCTATAAATCGATTTAGACCACTGAGCCATACGCAATCATCGTTGATAGAACTAAATAAACAGTTTTCGTTAAAAACAGGTTTGTTTGGTTTTTAAATGGCAAATCTTTGTATGTGTTTGTTGTTTTTGTATAAAAGAGGTAAGAGAAAAGAAGTTCAACAAATAAAATAAAAAGAATAACAACAATCACGAAGACAATGCCAATCAGTGTTGTCATATTTTTTTTCAAATTGTTAAAAGAAAACAATAGAATTAAGCCAGCAAATTTGCGTTTGGGATTTTATTTCGCTTTTTTAAAAAATGTTTTTAATTTATTTAGCTAAATTTTAAAAATTTTAAGGAAAGTATTTTTTAAAAATTTGTTTTATAAATTATTATAAGCTATGACCTAAAATAGTTGCACTCAAAGAGAAATTATGTATAAAATTTTCTTAATATATGAGAAATAAAATGGTCTAAAAATAAATCGGAGCAAAAATTAAAAATAAAACCGTTTGTATTTTGTTTGTATCAGAGGGTCGACTAAATTTAGACTCAACCACTTGTGCTACTTTGATACATATATCAAAATCTACCTAAATAATTGTTTAAATATTACCATTTATTTTAAGTTTGTTAAAAATAAGTCACTAAAATTTATTTAAATTAAATAACAAAAATCATGCAAAAATGTTAGTATTATTTCTAGCATTTTTCAAAATCAATTTAAGCATTTTATTGCCTTGCTTAATGTCAGAGTTAGCTGTAAGCAATTTTTAAGATCTGGTCACACTGTTTCCATGTTATTATGTAAAATACATACATATAATTAAATTGTTGAATTTTTTGTTTTTAAATAAGCCGAATAAACATGCGATTTTTTCAGAAAATATAACATTTTTGAAAAATAGTATGGCAACATTGTGTGTAAGAATGATGAATAAAAATGCAAGAATATATTCTAGACACAGCAACAAGCTTTCATTTCTAAAACGAAAAACAACAACAATTACGAAAACAATGCCTACTAACATACATAAGAAACTTTTGCAATTACATATTTACAACACTGCATAAATAAATAAAAACTGCTTAGTAATTTTAACAACATTAAAAATAAATATTTTTTATTTTGAAAAAGTAACTGTGATCAGAACTGGCCCTTGCTGAGTCTTAGGCAACCACCTAAACAGCTGAGCCATGAACACTATCTAATAGCTAAAGGGATTTTACGGGAAAAATTAGAGGTAGTCGTGGCTTTTTGCTTATATCTCAGCCATTTATGAACCGATCTGGCTGAATTTCAACAGCAAACAGAAATGGATCACATGAGAAATATTTAACAGGCAAGTCCTCATCATGTCAGGGGTCTTCGGAAAACCAATTTCAACACACAGATGGACAGACGGACATCGTTAAATCAAATTCGCTCTTCATAAGAACCCAGCATGTATATACTTTATAGGGTCTAAGATCTATATTGTAGAAATTACAAACGGAATGGCAAACTTATATATATCCTTTTTCACCACCTGTGGTGAAGGGTATAAAAACAAATCGCTTGAAAATTAATTAATACCCCATTTATACTGAGCACCAAAATACGTACTTTTGTTATTTTAAAATTTTTGATTTAAAATTTGTATTGAATTTGAAAGTTGAAAATTTGAAAAAAACGAAAATACGTATTTTGTGGTTCAGTATGAATGGGGTATAAGTTAAAAAAATTTTAGTCTGCGAAGTACTCAAAATATTTTTTTTTTACAATTACCAGATTTTGAGGGTGCAACCATACCTAGCACCATATTATTGATTAATTTTTCGTCTATTTTTTGTATTTTTTAATCTTTATTGGGGCCCGAGTTTTTAACAGTTTTGTCTTTCAATTGCAAAATTTGGAGAAATTTGTAAAATTACTTTTCATACTTAACTGAAAAAATTTAAGTATTACAAAAAAAAATTAACTGATTAATTTTTCACAAAATGCATTTTTTCACTAAAGATAACATTTCTAGGGGTAGTCACCATAAAAAGCAGCCAGTCTAGACTGACGTGTTTTTTTGCTCGTTCCGTAATAAATTAAAAAAATCGGTTATAAACTGTTAAACTAAAAATAAAATAGCGATCTGGACGCTTAATAAATAAACCAACCCGTGAAAAAAATATTATATTTCCCGGTTTAGTTAAAAGAAATAAATTAAAGTAAAATAAAATAAAAAGTGCTTAACAAAATAAATTGATTTAGTGCTTTGTTCATTACCAGTATTGTTGTTGTTGTACAAACATAATTCAACAAGTATATGAGTTTACCCACATCTCCATTAAATGAGAGGAGACTCAGTGTAAATGGTAGAAATGCTTATTTTACAATGAGCGTAGAGAGCAGTGTTGAAAATAAAATTGCAAAAAATTTAAATGATCCGCAATACAATAAAAACTATTTAAGTAGTAAACATACCCCCTCGCCTTGTAAATGTTTTCCTTACTCTAACAGAGTTTTTGCGTAAAATAAAACATCTAAGGCTGTATCAATAATATGTATATATAAAGATAGAGCAAAATGTATAATTGCTTTAGTGTCTATACCTAGAAGTAGATGGCGCTCAATTAAATAAAAAACAATACCCTACGCCATGCTTAGGTCGGCATGGCCTTGGACTGTCACTAGCAGACTTATTTAATACTACTAAAGTCAATTTTTGAAATGTTCGACGTGATAAAAGCATTTGTTTCACATTTTTATGTTAAAAACATATTTTCATAGATCAAAATGGTATTTTTTCGGTAAATTCGTATAATTTTCAAGTATTGAGCCATTGCAAACTACATATTTATGTTAATTCTTTCTGTCAAAAAAAATGAATACACATACGAAAAATTATAATACTGTGTTCTTGAACATCTAAATGACTATTGATTTAGAAAATTAAAGCATAATATACTCATAAAAAATATATTTTTGTATAGTTTTTGGCAAATATTCTTTTATGTTACGAACGAAATAAAAAAATCAATAATACCCTGTTGCATATTGTAGCTAAATATGCCTAATAGGGAGAATTTATTTTCAGATGCGCCATCTATTGGGAAATAGTTTCAACTAATTTTCTTTCTTTAATAAATTAATGTATTTGGGCTGTATCTCCTACTTGCTGTTGTTTTCCAACTATAAAAAGTACTAGCACTGACCCTAAAACTAGTAGTGAAACAAAAAGTTCCATCTAATATAAAGCAAACTCAAACTACAGTAGGTACCCAGAAAATTGGAACCCCAGATATAAAAATTAAGTCTGTAAGTAGCAATGACAAAACAACTCCAAAATCTACCCAAATTGGTTTGGATAGATATATTACGGTGATGAAGCGAAAACGCAGTACTAGATCCTCGAAAACGACCCCATCAGCTAAACATATCAGGAAGCAGAATACTGAAAAATCAGGTAATCGATTTGCCCTTCTAGATAATGGCTCAGATAATCCAGCACCATCAGGTAAAAGCTTTAGACCACCCCCGGTATACCTTAGAGAGGAAAACTCAAACGATTTAATAAAGAATCTGATTGACATTATCGGCGAAAAATCGTTTCATGTTATCCCCCTTAAAAGAGGTAATATCCCACAATCGAAAATCCAGATATATAGTGAAGATAACTTCCGAAAATTGATAAGTACACTTATCAATTGAAGAGCAGTAAAGGTTTGCAAGTAGTGATTTAAGGTATTGAGTCTAGTAATGACCCATCAGAGATAAAAGTGGCTCTGGAAAATGACGGCTTTAAAATAAAGCCTGTTGTAAATATAAGGAATAGGGAAAAAATACCCCAGCCTTTATTTTGATTTGAGCTGGAGCCCGGAGATGTAAACTTGAGAAAGGGCCAGAGTCACCCAATATATGCAATCGGGTACCTTCTGAAGAACCCCACAAGCGTTCAGGCATCGTTAAATGTCATAACTGGCAAGAATTTGGTCATACTAGCGCATATTGTAAGCTTACATCGGTATGCGTGGTTTGCGGCGATTTGCATTGCACTAGTGATTGTAAAAGGCCTAGGTCCGATACGACCGCCAAAAAATGTAGCAATTGTGGCGGAGGTCACACAGCTAATTTTAGAGGCTGTCCTGTATACTCTTCGGAGAGACAGTTTTTCGTTAATAGAAGACAAGTTGCACAGATGCAGACGCGGACTTTACCTACGCCCTTCATACAGTCTAATGCCGAGGCCGTATCATTCGCAGACGTTCTACGACCCCGTCAACAACCCTTTACTCAATCTACCCAGCGAAACTCAAACCCTGTTAAAGATTATCAGTCTTACGCAAGTGTTGTGAACCCTAAAGCACTACCACAAGCTCAAAATGTTAATTTTAGTAGACTCGAAGCTACTATTGATTCTCTTGTGCAAACTATAAACAACTTTACGAACTCTATGAACAACATGATGCAGGAGATGATACGAATGCAATCTACTTTATTGCAGGCTGTGTTAGGCAAACCATAAACTGTCTAAAAATATGGTATTGGAACGCGAACGGCTTTCGCCAGCATAAGGACGAAACCGAATGCTTGTTTCTGAAACTCATTTAACCCCTCGTAGCTCTTTCTCAATCCGAGGATACACGTTGTATGATACAAAAGATCCCAGAAGCAGAGCATGTGGTGGCTCAGGTATATTGATTAGAACTCGATCTAAGCATTATCTTACATATGTGTGATTTTTGCGAAAATTATCTTCAAGCTACTACAATATGTGTAAAGGAGCTTGATATGAACCTAGTTATCTCATCAGTTTATGCTCCCCCGAAATTTAAGATATCTGAAAATCAGTTTACATCTGGAATTCACCTCCGATCACACACCCACTATTGTTACTCTTTTCAATACCCGTGAAATAGTATCCCCATCTGATGACTTAAAACTAACAGGTAAAGGAACACATTGGCTTAAATTTAAAGAATTTATCAGTACTCATTGCTCGGAAAACATATCCCTAAGAACACCAGATGAAATCGACCTTTCGCTTAAGAATTTCGAATCTAATCTCAAACTAGCTGCTCGACTTGCTACTAAACCCCGCCGACAATTCAGACAATAACCAGTTCTTTTTGTTGATGTCGAACGACACTTTAACGAAAAAAGAAGAGCTCGTAGAGAGTGGAAACTGCACAAATCTCCACAACTCAAAGCTCGATTGAATGAAAGCACAAGAAATTTACGTAAATTACTTAAATCACGGAGAATAAACTCACTAAATATATTCTTAGAAAATCTCGAGCCTACAGCCAAATAAGACTACTCGTTATGGCGTGCAAACAAGGATTTAAAAAGGCGATAAATGATACTGAAAAAGGAGATCTGAGGGTCAATTCTCGTTCTGTGATAATGTGAAGTGAAAAAAAAACTTTTCATTTTCGTTTTCATAAGCACTTTTCACTCGAACTTTTCACAAATACATAATTTGCGATTCTCGTATGTATTATGAAAAAAATGTTTCATTCGCACTGTACCCATGAAAATTTTGTAACTGTGTTATCCAAAATTTAAAGCAAATGTCAAAACAGAGAAAAACGTAAACAAAAGTGAATTAAGTTCGTAAAATTTATTTTAAATAAATATATAAAAATATCTGGATTAATTGTATCATTGGATATTACTCAAAGAATTCCGGATGAACAAAGGTAAGACAATGATGTTACAAGCATTTCATTGCAGTAAATAATTTAATAATTTAAAGGAATTTTTTGAGTGTGCTGAGACGCATACTTCGTGCTGACCACAATCCATTCGAGATGACAACCGAAAAGCACTTCATGGATTTATATCGGCTTACTTTAAGTGAACTATATTTGGTGCGCGTATGAAGTCTAATATTACTTAAAGAAAAAAAATTTCATAAAGAATATAAATAAACTATAAATAAATATGCCATACTTTTGCCATTTTCACTGTCCTTTTGGGTCCAACTAAAACTGTTAAGGCTCGCCGCTAATTCGTTACACTTTTCGTCTCTAAATTTGGCACCATCTGCAGTTACAAATCTGTAAATATGGGATTAATAAAAGTGTGATTATGGTTATTAAGCTACTTACTTATCGTTTGCAATGTCCACATGCTTTTCTTAATAATTAATTAAATACTCCTTTTGGCTTTCACTGGCACGCTTTCCTCTTACAATCTTCTCCATGTTTATTTCACTTAAAAATAGTCTGTGTAAACAATTTTTTCATATGAAAATATTTTGACAGTTGTTTGCACTGTTACACAAAACAAGAATCTCCAGTGCTGTGCAATCGTGAAAAATCTTGTTTCGTTCCACTTTTTTTTTCATATGAAAACGTTTTGATATTTCTTTACATTTTTTCACAGAACGCGAATCAAAAGTACTATGAAAACGTGAAAAAAACTTTTAATTTCACCGTTTCACAGAACGAGAATTGACCCTCTGTTTGTTAAAAACTTAAGAAATGTATTCACGCCAAATGAATCAAGTGTTATAGTTGAGTTGCCACCAATTTTACCCCAGCACAGAGCAGTACCCGTTCGGTTTGGGATGCGAGAGGTCGAAAAGGCAATTTTTGATTTGAACCCCATAACAGCATTTGGCATTGATAATATCAGTAATAAGATGCTCTTGGAGTTACCTCGGATAGCTGTAAAAATAATTTTGTTTTGTTTATTTTTAGTGTTATATTACGCCTTTAATATTATCCCCCAGAATGGAAAGTTTCACTCGTTAAAATGATACCCCAGGTAAAGATCACACGAAAGTTGAATCGTATAGGCCTATCAGTCTGTTATCAAATCTATCCAAACTTTTCGAAAAACTACTAGTGAATCGATTAAATGTAGCTGTTGCTGAAAACAATTTAATACCCGCACACCAGTTTGGTTTCAGAAAGAAACATAGCACAATTGAGCAAGTTCACAGACTGGTAAGTGAAATTAGAAAGGCTTATGAAGAGAAGGAATATTGTTCTGCACTTTTCATTGATGTCTCACAAGCTTTTGATAAAGTTTGGCATGAAGGACTACTATTTAAAATCAAGAATATATTGCCATCTAATACACACTATTTACTCGAAAGCTAGAGTGTATATATTATAATCGAAAATTTATAGTTAAGGAAAGCGATTTTATAAGCACTCCACAAAATTACATGCCGGTGTTCCACAAGGTAGTATATTGGGACCACTTTTGTATATCCTATATACCTCTGACATGCCAACAAATAGCGAATTTCAACTTTCTAGGTCCAACGGTATGGGTAAGCATACTTCACTTTCCAGCGCAGGGGCGATGATTCTACCACAAGTAAATGGATCAGGATCATGCTAGGAAGTAGGGAAATAACTGCTACGTTAGGCAACACCTTAACACGTTAACGCAGTTAAACGCTGCCCACAAGCAGCAATTTTGTCTCCACTTCTTTGATTTTGGATATAGACGACCTGCTTCAAAATTTAGGTAGGCTTTGTTATGCGGACGATTTAGTAGTTATAGTCACTGGTAAATTTGATAATATCATATATGATATCATGAATAACGCTCTCAAGCTGATAGCGAATTGGTGCAGAGAACATGATCTCTCTATTAACCCTAGTAAGATAATCTTGGTACCTTTTACATTGAGAAGGAAACTGAACCTTGATGCTGTTTCCATTAATTATAACAATATCCTATATTCCAAGCAGGTTAAATATTTAGGGATTACTTTAGATAGTAAACTGACATGAACTATTCATATCGATAATACTATAAAGAAGGCCACTAAAGCAATTGGTGCAACTAAAGGTCGAAGGTTAAACTTGGGGTCTTAAACCTAAAATGGTTATGTGGATCTATAGGATGATAGTTAGACTGATAATTATATATGCGGTTATTGTTTAACGGCTATAGTTAAGTTTGAGAAGGCACAACGTTTAGCTTCTTTACTCATCACAGGGGCTATGCGGACCTGTCCAACATTGGCCATGGAAGCCATTGTTGGTCTAATTCCCTTAAATATCTGCATTAGAACTCCAGCAACATTGGCTGCACGTAGATTAAACTTTGAACACGATGGTTCTTTTCATGTCAAGGGTCATACGAATATCTTGAACTCTTTAGGGAACAAGGTCTTTTTAGGTTTGCCGGCAGACCGTATTAACACTGATGGTTCTTTTAATGTCAAGCATCATACGAATATCTTGAATTCTTTAGGGAACAAGGACTTCTTGGGTATGCCGACAGACCGTATTAACACTGAAATGGGATTCGGTAGGAAATTAGGGGTTGTCATCTCAAGCAGATCGGAATTGGCAGCGGGTGGTCCAGTAGTGGGTTCTAAACTGGTATACTGACGGGTCAAAAATTAATGCTGGTGCGGGAGCGGGGGTCTTTGGACCCAACACGAGGATATCGGAGCCAATGGGCAAGTGGCCAACGGTATTCCAAGCTGAAATACAGGCTATACTCACATGCGCTGGAATAAATATTGATAAGGGTCTAAAGGGCGCATACATTTCGATCTTCTCTGATAGCCAGTTAGCACTCCAAGCCTTGTCGTCGTGGACATCCACTTCGGGAACAGTTCTGGAGTGTTTTGATACCCTTCAACAGTTGGCCGCGCGTAACAGGATTACTTGTTATTGGATACCGGGTCATCGTGGACATGACGGTACCGAGGACCAGAACCGTACTGCGGGGAATAATAAATATGACAAATTATAAGCAAAATGAGTTTTTTTTTTATTTTAAAATTTTAATTTTTTTTTCTGAAATTTTGGGGATTCCAGTTAAGACTTAATGTGGTATTTGAATTTCAGATTTTTAATTAGAAAAATTAATACAATTGGAATCACGATTTTTTTTGTTTTTGTTTAAAAGAAAATATACAAATTAAATAATTCCACTTAGGACCTGTGCGAGATAGCTAAATAAATTCTAAACTAAATAGAAATTGACATAAGGTTTGAAAACTTCTTTGAAAACTATTTTTTTTCTTAATTTTTAAAATTTAATAGAAATTCGGAAACCTGAATTTATTTTAAATTTTTTTTAGCCAGCTCGCATTTTGACTAGATAATGATTTTATTTTTAAAATATTTAACTTTATTTAAATTTTAAACAAAATTAGCAACAAATACAACATACGTATATTAAAATTAAAACACACATCTGTTTGTTCTTATACAGGATCATTTGCTTAAAAAATCCATTGGTACACAATGAGCCCACATACCCATCAATTAAGATCCGAATTTGTCAGATCTCTAAAAGAAACAGTTTAATTTTAATTTAATATTTTTTGAAACTAATTGAAGTTTGTTTCAAAACTCTATAATTCTTTTAAATATGATAATGGTATCATATATTTTTAAAAGAATGATATCATTAATGTATCGTTTCTAGGTTTATTAGGAACATTTAAAAACAATAAACTACATATATTTTTTTCTAACGTTTTTATTAACTTGGAGTTTTGCTCATTTTTTAACGCAATGCTGTGTTCTTTTATTTCGATTTTTTTCTTTTTAGGCCCTGTGCGAGGTGGCTAAATAAATTCTAAACTAAATACAAATTGACAAAAGGGTTTAAAATTGTTTTGACAAATATTTTGAATTTAGTTTAGGATTTTTTTAGCCAGTTCGCACCCACCCTTAATTACAATTGTCAGTTTTGGGCATTTTTGTCTACATTTATGGGTAATTTTTTTATAAAAAAACTTTATTTTTATATCTCTATATCTATAACTACTTGTTTTCATAAATGGACTTTGACGGAACACGAAATATAACAATTATATTGTATGCCCTGCTCTACTTTTACTAACAAACACATAATTTATTTGCTTACAAATAGAAAATTTTCAAATATTTTATATTATAGAGAAAAGCCAACAATTTCCAGGACTTGGCAGCATTTTTTGAAATTCTTACATTTTAACTACTACAAAGTAGTTCTTACTTTGAAATTCTATATAAGTTAAGTGGTTAATTAAATATTTTCAATTTTAAATTTATATGTTTGATATAATAATAAACTCATAGTTCTGAAATTTTGAGGATTCCAGTTAAGACTTTAGGTGGTATTTGAATCTCAGATTTTCATTAAAAATTAATACCTGTGCGAGGTAGCTAAATAAATTCTAAACTAAATACAAATTGACAATGGGTTTAAAATTTTCTTGAAAAATCTTTGAAAAAATTTTAAAATTTCATAGAAATTTGGAAACCTGAATTTAGTTTAGATTTTATTTAGCCAGCTCAAACCCACACAAAATACAATATTCACAGAAAAAATTATTGCCAAAATTTTTCAATTAAATTAAATTTTTTTTGATTTTTTGTTCAGTTTAATCAAATCAATTAAATTTTTAATTGATAATGAACATGGTGTAAAACAAAATATAAAACATACAGTTATTTAAATTGCAAAATAGTATCACAAATCCCTAAACAAAAAAAAAGTTTATTAAAAATATTTTTAATATTAAACATATTAATAAATGCATTATAACTTATTTTTTTAAGAAAGAGCACCGCACTCATTGTTTCAATTTACAAAAACAACATAGTCGATGTAGTGTTTATATACATTATAGTATATACACATCAGTGGATTTGGCTTCAGTTTTGAAAATTTATTGATAAAAAAATTAAATTTTGGTAGATTTTTTATATCGATAATCAAAAGCTATTTCTGTTAAATTAATTACGTATTGGTTTTAATGCAGAGCTTGATAATTCATTTTATTTCATATTATTAATTTTATGAATTTATATATCTCTATGTGCGTGATGAACTTCTCTAGAGAAAACCTTTGCACAGGCTTTAATTTGCCTATCAGAAGGGCAAATCGACGATTACATCCGTCCATAAGCTAACCTAAATGATAGAAAGGGCTATGGAATCTAAAGGTTTTGCCCTATGCTCATTTATGGACATTGAAGGCGCCTTTGATAACGCTAGCTATCAATCTATGGAGAGGGCTTTGGTGAAGCTGGATTCTGATCCACTGATAACTGGGTGGGTAAACAAGGTACTCTCAGGGAGACAAATCATAGCGAATCTTGGTGACACCATTAGAAGGATCACAACGATAAAAGGATGTCCTCAAGGTGGAGTACTATCTCCGCTACTGTGGTCGATTTTAGTAGATGATTTACTAGTTAAACTGAATCGACGAGGTTTTACTACGGTAAGATACGCGGATGACATCACAGTTATAGTGAGTGGCACACATAATTTTACGAGTGGGTACCAAATGCAGAATGCACTTAAATTAACATGGGAATGGTGTGAAAATTAAAGACTTGCTATAAATCCTACGAGCTTAAGCCCAAAAATGTCGATGTGGATATATAAACAAATAATTATTCCCAGCATATTGTACGGATCGGTCATATGGTGGGAAAAGACAACACAGAAAACAGCTCAGCCGAAGCTGTCAAAGATACAAAGGCTAACATGTCTGAACATTATAGGTGCAATGAGTTCGACTCCAACTGCGTCACTAGAAGTGATTTTAAACCTGGATCCTCTGCAACTTGCGATATAGGGAGAAGCTATGAAGCAAGCAATCGAACTCCACAAACTATTTAAGTGCAAAGAAAGTGACCATAAAGGCCATCTGAAGATCCATAACGAGGCCAGTTCCATAAAGAACATGACACTATGTAGTGATCGAATAAATCCAGTGATTGAACTAGGAAGAGAATACAAAGTTCAAATCCCGACTGGGAACTTGATCCCTCATGGTTAAAGGAAGATGCACAGAAGTGTATACAGACTTAGGTGCAAAATTCACATACCTCTGGGCAAAGATTCAACTATATTTACTGCAGAATTACATGCTATCTATACAGCAACGACCGAACTTCTGGAAAGGAATCTTGTAAGAACAAAGATAAACTTAATGTCTTACAGCCCTGAAAAACCCCATATATCAACATAGATCAGTGCTAGAATGCCATAGAGCCCACAACCAACTGGCGACCAATAATAAGGTAACACTTATCAATACAATGAAAAGAGGAGCAGAGAAGCCCTTCAGCTGAACATGCCAAATCTAAGACTCCTATGTGGAGCACTCACAAGACAATATCCATGTAATTACATCCTAAAGAAAATGGGACATGATCGAGATACGACATGCAGATATTATATGGAGGATGAGGAGACCATGGAGCATGTAATGGCTAAATGTCCTGCCCTTGCATACCTACGATTTATCACATTTGGCAGACCTGATATTATGGAGGAACAATACAAGAAACTGGAAGTGAAGAATATTGCTACTCAAGGCTGCACTGGAGAAAAACTGAGGAAAACACTAGAGGGTGCACAATAGATCTACTTGGTCGCGGTGCTGGAGATACAGACTACTCAACCCAACTACATTGTAAATCGTACTCGTACAAATCAAGACAATATAGACTTCAATGGTAAATATAAATCATTTGGTGAAAATCTTCCTCGATATTTAATTAACCATTAAATAAGTAGACAGTAATAATCGGGATAGTGAAAAACTGTCAATCGAAGCAACAAAGCAGAAAAAGGAAAGAATTTTGTTAAAAAACTAAAAATTATATTTTTTACTTTGTATTTTTTAATAATATTCCAGCAAAACAAAATGGATGTTATTCTTTACGAGTCTCTTTTTCAGAACATCCAAAGAAGTTAATAGTGCAAATTTTTCGATTTGTAAGAAGTCATTTTAAACAACTTCCAAAATGTTGATATTAACTCGAATTATGAAGTTGATATTACCCCGAATTATAAGCCCAAATACAGTCGCCTCCTGCAAGCCAAGGCAGGACAAGTGCAGGGAAGGAGCTCCACAGACTCCTCCTCCACTTCGTCACCACAGCTTCTGCAAAAGTCACTAGCCGCAACCCTCAACCTAACTGCGTGCCTTCAGATCAGTGTCCCGTCATGACGGACACAAGTAGGGATATCTCGGGCCTTGATAGTGATAGCATCCTGTGCGTGCGCTTCCTATCCAGACGGGGCATTATCTGTCTGGAACGAATACAACCTCGGGCAGAGGCCCACCTATCTCTTGCTAACTCATCAGCACTCTCCTGCAGCCGAAACTTGCAAGTGGCCAGAGGCATGCCTACAGGTTCCAATTGTGTAAGGTAGTCCCAGACTTGCAAGCTCACTGTTGTGAGCGAGAATTTCAGCCTGAAAACACTACAGGGATCCGCCAGTCTCCTCGCAATACTCAGCTATTGGTCCCTGGAGTAGACCCCGAAGCCTACCTGATTGTCGAGTTTAGATCCGCCGGTATGAGGTATAAGCGTCTGGTACCTCTTGTCGAACAGTGGTACGGCCACAGTGTAGTCAATGATGCCTGGAAGTTCAGGCATCATGTTAAGGATTACACTGTGACAAAAGCCGCTGTCCGACCAAAGTGATAGCGCCCTCAACCTGACTGCTGCAGCAGCAGTAGTCTGTGAACCAATTATGTCCAGAGGCAGCAAATGCAAAATAGCATTTAGCGCATCAGATGGGGTGGAACGAAGCGCACCCGTGATGCACATACCAGCCATCCGTTGGACCTTATCCAGCATCCCACGGAATGAGGACCTCTGGGGAGCTCTCCACCAGACGATAACACCCTACAGCATTATCGGTCGTACCACTGCCGTATACAGCCAGTGGACAATCCGAGGTCCTAAACCCCATTGTCTCCCTATTGCCCTCTTGCACGCATAAAATGCCACTGTGGCCTTCCTTGCCCTGTCCCTAATGTTGAGCCTGAAGTTCAGCTTCCTATCCAATAGTACCCCAAGATACTTGGCACAGTCCGCGATAGGAATTTCAGTGCCTCCCAAGGAGATAGGTTCAACTAATGAAATCTTATATCTCCTAGTAAACAGGACCGATTCAGTCTTGCACGGACTTACGGCAAGACCTTTATCACCTCTCCATAGTGAGAAGTGCCCCTTGAAAGACATCTCTGAGTGTGTACAGTCTCCTTGTAAGGAGACTGTACACAAACCTGTTGATGTCAACGTCCACTCCAAGATTAGATAGCGCCGCAGCTTACGCATCCGGAGTAACGTTATTAAACGCTCCCTCCATTTCAATAAAAGCCACCATGGTATACTCCCTACCGGCGAGCGAACCTTTAATAAATCCGACCAGGTTGTGCAGGGCTGTCTCAGTCGACCTACCCCTGCAGTAGGCATGCTGGCGACTCGACAGCTACCTCTGATCAATATTGTCCCTAAGATACCTGTCAATGAGTCTCTCCAGTGTCTTCAGAAGAAACGATGACAGGCTAATAGGCCTGAAATCCTTAGGTCCCGTGTGAGAGGATTTCCCCGCTTTGGGAATAAAGACCACTTTGGTCTCCCTCCACATAATAGGGACATGTATGGTCCGGGTTACTTAATCATGTATGGTCCGGGTAACTTAAAAGGTTTGAAGCTACTAATAGCCCATGCAATTCGAGATTCGGTTACAATCTCCCTGGCAGCGGCCGAAGGTTGACTTGTTGCAGTACTAACCGCAGAAGTTTCGGCAGTTACCAGGAAAGTGAGTATCCAGGAGCAGCTCCAGTGATTCCCTACTGGATGTTGTCCAATCCCCCTGCCGTGCATTGATATCCTCCTTAGCCTTGCAGCCTCAGAGGTGTCCTCAACATTGCTACATAATTCACCCCAGGACCTATTCCTAGCCTTCCTCAATGCACTCTTGTGTATTCTTAGTTTATCCTTATTAACGTCCCAGTCCTGTGAAACCCTTGTGGACTTTTCCCTGTTAAAGAATTTCCTACAGCACTTCCTAAGATTCGCTAGCTCTGGCGACCACCATTGCGGTCGTTTCCTACCACTAGCCTTACCTTTGGGACATGAAGCTAGCAGCTTCCTGTTCCACTGATCATTCAATGTCCCCTATATTCCGAACGTTCATGTCAGATACCCTCGAAAAGAATCTGCAGAATGTTGCCCTGTCCGAACGACCGGTGGAAAGGCAAGCTGTGGGATACTATCTAATTCATTTAAACAGAAGCCAATATAACGGTGATCTGAAAAGCTATGGTTTCTCAGAGGCAAGGGTAACATCCAGTACCTCTTGTCTGTTCCTAGTAATGAACGTTGGTTCATTGCCCTTATAACATATAGTTAGGTTAGGTTCATAATATATTCAATGGGTAACTCACCCCTATCATTGATGTCTGAGCTTCCCCAGATTTGATGGTGCACATTGACATCACTGTAAACAATCAGGTTGCACCGTCAGAGTGACCGGAGGTACTTCGGTTTCGTGAGCCATATACACCGACGCCAGCCAGATTTGAGAGTTTTCACACTCAAGGCTGGCCACTGTCATGTCTTCGCTACTAAAAGAGGAGAGAAGAAAAATATTAAGTCTGTTCCTTACAAGTAAACAAGATATGTGCCTACCATCACCCGTACTTTGGATCAGATAAACCCGTTAGTCCTTATTCCACAAATCCTGCCACCACTCAGCCAAGGTTCCTGAATAAGGACCACGTCGCACCCTCCTTGCGTCAGAAGAATCACAAGGGCTACGGATGCAGTCTTAGAGTAATGTAGATTTATCTGGAGAAACCGGAGTACCATCAGATTTATCCACCACCATCACATCCGTTTGCTTTCCAGAGTCTCCGAGAAGCTCCTCTTCAGAAAACTCTTCACTAAGTCCTGTGATGAAGAGATCCTCCACGCCCCCGAGTGCATCAAAAAAGGACGAGACGCTAGTATCTTCCAGATGCCCTACAGGAACTTGCGACGAGGTACTCTCACCTTCAAATACAACATTAGTGTTAACTAACGCAGTATTTGCCGATTCGCCTACCTTGTCACTTTTGTAAACCTTCATTTGAATTTGATGAAATCCATATGAAAGTAGGCCCTTGGACTTGACGAGACCTGGTAGACCCACGGTATTCAGTATAAATACCGCATGCCTGCGAGCTCCATCAGCCTCATCTAAACTACCAACCTTACAATTGTGTGGAAGGCCCTGAGCCCACTTATTATGGATAACTCATCCTCTGGGATCACCGGAATCCATGCGTGTGTCGGGTCGGGATGTCATTTTTGTCGACAACATCCAAAACCGCCCCTGGCCACACCTCACCAACCTTATTGAGAGCACTCAACAGGGAGCTTATCACAGAAAGCAATAAGCTTTATGCGACCCTGGGACCAGCCTGCATCCTTACACAAGGGAGGTGTGCCTGGAATCTCCTTGAGGACTTGGAAGTACACTGAAGACATAGCCTTCTCAATGTGACTCCATTTTCCCTTTAGAACGATACTATCCACATCCCCCCTGCTGATGACCGCCATCACCAGGCTGTCCTTTACAACCTGGTGATGGGTGCCCGTGCGTCGTCAGGTGAACGCAATCTCTTTTCTGTTGGTTGTTTCGGTGGTGCAGCATCCTGTTGCTTATAAATGCTACGCGCCCATTTTAGGGACTCTCTCTGTTTTGCAGACAGAGCCCTAGGATCAGCCTTATCAAATCTCTCCAGAATTCTGAGAGAGAGGCGCCGATCATTGAACCTCTTCTTCGAAGGTCTGGTATGCTTGCCTTTTGACAAGAAAGTGTCAGGCAAGTTCCCAGCCTTAGAGGAGGAGGTCTGATCACTGGACCTGTTGTCAGGCACAGTTTCTGTTGTTTGTTCGCTCTTTCGTTCAATATTCATGTTGATGCCACGAGTGTAGGGGTACAGAGGTCAATTACATCATAGCCCCCGTTAATGTGACAAGGACTATTTATTCACAGAGGCGTCCAGGTATCTGTGAGGCTCGCGTTAGAATACTGTTTTTGGTAACCCCTGACTGCAAACAGTAAAGTTCCTGAGCACGGATCGCATAACACTCGGAATTTAGGGGGGTCTATTTTGAGTATGAACCAATACTACAGTGTGTCATCCGAACTACCAGGGAAACTCATGGGGAATCGAGAGACACCTTCGTAGTTATTGATGGCATATGCGTCAAAAATCTATGTCAAATAAGAGGACATACCGCTGATGATTTCACCGTCGCCCCAATATCTCGACGAAAAAGAGTAACCTTTGTCGTGCACTCCTTCAAAGTGCATGATACCATGTGAAGATGTACTGAGAACCCGTACATCAACACATAACCATCAACATCATAACCACAGAGTGCACTTAAGTCCTCATAGTTACTAAGGCGAGGGTTATTATGTTCTTTACTTTAGGTTAGGTTAAGAAGGGTTATGCGCCCAGTGGACGCATTTCCACCCGGAGACCAATGCGGTCCATTGTGAATCCCTTCATTATAGAGGAAGAAGAGAGAGAGAAAGAGAAATAAAGAAGAAAAAAAGTTGAGAGGTCCGAAAAAATATAGAAACTACGTAGGACGTAACCTCCCTACAGTCCCCTCATCAGAAACAGCCGTCCTATTCTCCTGACAAACCCTAGTAGATCAGCTGGATTACATCTAGCGATACACCCCAGTTCGTCGTGAAACCTATCCCCTAGCCATTTCTGCCTGAGACCCTGCTTCCTAGGACAGTGGCACAGTACATGCTCTACCGTCTCTAGCTCCTTAACATCCCCGCACAGTCTGTAGAAGTCCGGTATGGCATTATCCCATTTACTCGTAAAAGCCCTAACAGAACAATGCTAAGAACAATGTTAAGGACCCTTTAAGGGTCCTGAGACCATCCCTATCCAATCCTAGTAGAATCCTGGTTGCCCCTGCGTCCAGTCTGGGCCATAACGCCCTCGACACCTGCAATCCACTCCATTCCCCCAGGACCGGTTAACGGCATCACGGAACCTTTCCCATAGTAGTGTCGCAAGGGGGGCTTTACCCTAAGTCCAGATTCGAACCCTCCCCCGCGAGTTCGTCCACCACCTCATTGCCATCCACCTTGCAGTGTCCGGGTCCCCAACAGAGCATTCCTATACCGTGCGAACAGGCTCTGTCGCACCATATAATTTGTAAATGCCATTAGCGAAGCCTGACTGTCGACGATCCAGTATCACCTCCGTCGCCCTCCAGATCGCAAGGATCTCAGCCTGGAAGACACTGCACTCATCCGGGAGTCTGAATGACCTTTTCACGTCAGTGTCAGCAATATAAACATCGGCACCAGTGCCAGTGTCCATCTTGGACCCGTCCGTAAATGCTGCCCACCCCTCAAACAGTCCGTTGGATCCACGCCAAACTTCCCTATCCGGGAACTCCACCGGTGGTGTTACACCGAAGTCCAAGGTCATACTCCTATGATCCGAAATTCCCGCCGGAATACTACCCTGATCAAGCAGACCCACTTCGTATAGAATTCTTGTGTGATCATCCCGTCGAGGTCTTATCAACGAAGACTCATAGAGTCTAAGGAAGCTCCTAGCCGCCACACTCCTCACATAATGTTCAATAGGGGACAGATGTAGTAGGATATCCAACGCTGCCTGTGGCGTGATTCTCCTTGCACCTGTGATGCCCAGAGATGCATTCCTCTGAGCCTTGTTGAGCATCTGCCTATAGCTGTCCACTCTCAACGCATCCCATCAAACAGTACATCCGTAAGTGAGAACAGGCCGTACCACCGATATGTAAATCCAGTTCACCATATCCGGTCTTAGCCCCCAATTTTTACCGATGGAGTTTCTGCATGTGTAGTAGGCATTGAATCCCCTTTTCAATCTCTCCTGGGTGTTTCTCTTCCAAGACAGTTTACAATCGAGGAAGATCCCCAAATACTTGGCACTGTCAGATAGAATTAACTCTACGCCATTTAACTGGCGCCTTAAAACCCTTTATCTTGTACCTTTTGGTAAAAATTACCAGCTCAGTCTTAACAGGGTTTACACCCAGCCCTCTATCCTTCGCCCATGCCGAGTGTTTGCCCAACATCACCTGCATAATTTCACCGATCGTGGACAGAAATTTACCACTGACCAGCAAAACTATGTCATCCGCATAGGCAACGACTTTCCTACCCCTGGAATCAAAATACCTGAGAATCCCATTAACTGCAAGCAACCACAGAAGTGGAGATAGAACCCTACCCTGTGGTGTTTCCCTGGTAACCTTTCTCCTTATAATATGATCCCCCAGGCTTGAGTTGATAATTCTACTGCCAAGCATGCAGACTATCTACTCAACCAGAAAGCCCTGAACTCCCAGCTCCACCAAGGAATCCCTAATCGCATCAATCTTAATGTTATTAAAGGCTCCTTCTATGTCCAGAAACGCGGCGAGAGTATATTCCTTATGCTTCAGGCCGTGCTCAATACAACCCACCACCTCATGCAGCGCACTCTCAACAGATTTACCCTTAAGGTAGGCATGTTGAGCGTTGCTAATGAGGTGGGTATCAATATTACTCCTAAGATATGGATCTATCAGTCTCTCAAGTGTCTTCAATAGGAATGAAGACAGACTAATAGGCCTGAAATCCCCCGGCCTCGAGTGGCCTGCCCTGCCAGCCTTGGGTATGAAAATCACCCTGACCTTTCTTCACCCCCTAGGCAGATACGTCCCACTGAGGCATTTCCTAAATATATTCACCAGCAGAAATAATGCGTCATCCGGGATATTGCAGAGCATGGCCGGAAAAATACCGGCCGGTCACGGTGATTTAAATGGGTCGAAGGTATTGACAGCCCACACAAGCTTCTCCCTTGTGACTATTTCCCCGACGCAGGCGGACGTATGACTTGATATTACAGACATTCCGTCCCATTGACCATCGTAAATACCTCCGGTTTCTAATGACTTTTTATCATGAAAATTACTAAGGTTCTATATATTTCATTTAGAAATATTCTTAGATTCTAACGACTTTATCTAAAAGAAAAATTTTGAGCCTATAAGGACTATTTGAAAAAAATCTTAAAAATGTCCACAGAATCTATGTTTAAAAATCCTTAGAATTTATATTTGTTTTCTTTAAAAAAAAGTCCATAGAATCAAAGAATTTTCTTGAAAAAATCCTTAGTATCAATTTTTTTCTTTAGGAAAAACATTTCTTAAAGTAATACTCTTAAATTTAAAAAAAAAATTTCATAGTTTCGTATAATAATATAACTGTAGGGACCATATTACGGTAAAATTATGGTTCTTTTATTATCATAATATGATAACTATGGCACAATCAAAATTCCAAAAATATATGATGCTGATCGAATACGATTACCCCAACCGTGTTTTTTCTCTGCTTTTGGAAAAGAAAAGTAATTTAAATTATTTTTTTTTTTATATTACTTGGATGAAGTTCAAAGAATCAAGTTTTTACAGATAAATTTTAATATCGTAGATAGTGTTTTAGACAAACATTTTTAGAATTTCAAGGATTCGCTATATAGAAAATCCTCAGAATTTGAGAGTTTTTCAATAGAAAGAAAAAAGTTTTCTAGTTTTTTCATAAGAGAAATGTTTTGAAGTTTTCTTGTTAGTTGAAAACAAAACAAATTTTGATATTGGGATTTTTTTTTTTTAAATATTTTATTTTTATTTGATATTTTACAGTTTCCCAAATATTAGACACACTTAGAGAAATTTATCTGTGCAAATATCAGAAAAATTGCTTAAAAATTAGTTAAAAAGATTCCTGCAGAAAAACTGCTGTAATTGGTTGATTCTATTTGCTAAATATTAGTTAGATCAAAACAGAAAAATAACCTGTTAAAACTTTAAATATTTAGCTAAATTTCAGTTAAATTTAAGTTAACTGCAAATTACAATTCGCTTGAATCTGCCACAAACGTAATTTTATATTATATATAAAAGTGTTTAGTAAATATTCAACAAAATGTTTTAATGATTTAACAAAAATTTAACAAAAAAATTAAAAAAAAAAAATTTTTTCCTTGCTGTTTTTATCTTATTAATAGTTCGAAAGCAAATTCTGCTGATAAGCAATTTTTCTGTGGGGCTCTTTTTAACTCATTAATGGTTAAAATAGCAAACGATTTGACAGACTTTTTTTCTATAAGTGACCCAAAGAAAGTTTGCACTTTTCTGATAATAAACTGCCTAATATTTTATAATGATATTTGATTTGTCTGCACATTATTTTCTTTCTGAAATACCGCGTGAAATGTGTGAGAATGTAATGAAAAATGTGGTTAAAAGGGCTCGCATTTGTGAGGCTAACAGAGGCGGACATTTATCTGATATTGTATTCCATACATAATTGTCGACATTAAATAAAACATTTATCAATATAAGATCCATTCCCTTTTATTTAATCAAAAATTATAAACAAACAAAGTAATATACCTTCCCGGCGGACACCCTGTATATTAATGCCAGTAATTTCAAGTAATAGATGCCTCTATCAGTGCTTGAGGCTATATAACTCTTTCTAGTTTTTATTGCTCAAATGAAATATCAAAAATATACGAGTGAAATAGAAACATTATTTGTAAACAAAACCTTTTTTAATATATTGTAATATATGTCGCAATATTTTTATTAATTTTTTGTTTTTAACACTGCGACTTGTGTATCCGCTTCTTTTTTTCTTTTGATTCATACGAAATTCAAAGAAATATTGGCAAACAATCTGGTGGCAGCGAGAAATGTCAAAAAAAGCTAATAACACTAGTTTACAGCCAAAAGGCGACAAGCATGCGACTATTTTTTTTTATGTATTACGGCCTCCTAAAGCCGAAAATCGCATTAAAAAAATTTTTCCTGGGCTGGTTTTTGAAATTTTTATTTTTTTATTTTAATTTATTAGTTAATTTACCATTTTGACTATATTTCGAGTTTGGCTCAAAATTTGTTTATCAGTCAAATTGCAAACGAAAAACCAGTTAAGGCCCAACATGTTTTTAAATCGGTTAAGCAGTTTAGAAGATATGGATCAAAATTTCGCGAAAAAATAATTTTTTTGTTGATAAAAACACAAAGTTTGAAATTTCAAAAAAATAAAAGAGATATTCCAGTTACATGGTAAAACATGAAATATTTTTTTCATAAATGTTTTACTTCTACAAAGAAAATAACGCATTTTAAAAGAAAATCTATGGATAAATACCAAAGTTGTGATCATTTATGTAAAGGTACCAAATTTTTAATTTTTCTGTTTTTAGTTTTATATTACTATTACTACTTTTATAGAATAACTGCAAAAAAATCATTTTTTTTTTTTGAAGTAAACTAAAAAAAATCTATATCAGTATAAAAAATTGTGAAATTGTTGTGCTTCTTAGCAGGTACTGAGAACCCGTTTTTTATTTTATTTGGAAATTGTGTAGACAAGAAAGAAAGTGCTCTCAGAAATATAAATGACAAATATGCCAAAAAGAGAAGTCTTAAAATGAGAATATATTAGTTATGTTACACTAAATATGAAAATGTATGCAATTTACTCAAAGATATTTATCAGAAATACTTTGGAATGCCAGTCACAAATTTGCAAGAAAGATGGACACCAAGTATCATATGTCTTCCGTGCTATAGAAATCTTACAGGAGTGTCTTCTGGCACGAAATTTAAATTATTTTTTACTGATTTATTTAATATACGTAAATACTTTATTTTTGTTAGCCGATGCATGAAATTCGGACTACCAATGATTTGGAGAAAACTATCTTATCATATCGTCGATTGCTATTTTTGTCAATGCACGAGTTCTGAATTTGGAGCCAAAAAAAGGTGGTTTTATGCTAATGAAGACTCTGTCAGTTTTCCAGTTCCTCTTTCGGATGTATTGCCCATTCCTAAATATCCAAAATCAGCTAATACTAACGTAAGTTCCGACTCATCATTTGTAAATCGAAACTCATCTGAAGACAATTATAACACAAGTGGAGAGAGCCGCTTACTTACTCAATTAAATTAGGCTCAATTAAATGATTTGGTCAGAGACTTGGAGCTCACAAGAGAAAAAGCAGAAGTACTTGCATCTCGTTTACAACAATACAACTTTTTGGAGTCAAATGTAAAAGTAACATACTACAGAAACCGCGATTCTCCTTACGCGAAGTATTATTAAACCGAAGATGAGATATGATTCTGTAGGGACATTCTCGGTTTGTTTGAGGACCTTGGAGAGCCTTACAATGCAATTGAATGACGACTATTTGTCGATAGTAGTAAAGAAAGTTTCAAGGCAGTTTTTTACATAACGGAAGCAAGAAACCTATACCCATCGCACATGTTGTAAACACTAAAGAATTGTACGAAACAATGGTTAAATAGCTAAAATGTATTAAATATGAAGATCACAATTGGAAAGTTTGTTTCGATTTAAAAGTGGTGGGCACGCTATGTGGAATGCAACGTGGATACACAAAATATTGTTGTTTTATTTGCCTCTTGGACAGTCGAGCTCGTGATTTTATTATAAGAGAAAACATTGGCCGAAAAGATTAGCCATTACAGTGGGCCAGGACAACATAAAGTATGTGCCTCTTAATAGGAAAGAAAATATTATTGTTCCACCATTACATATAAAACTTGGACTCTTGAAAAACTTCGTCATAGCATTGAATATGTATGGCCAAGCTTTCGGCTACTTGAGTACAATTTTTAAAAGTATTTCTTTTGCAAAAATCAAAATAGTTCACAAATAAAAAAACTTATAAAAGCTACAAAATTCGAGAAATATTTGTCCCCACATGAGACTGCAGCTTGGAAATTATTTTAATTGGTGGTTTCTGATTTTCTTGGAAACAACAAAAACTTGGAGTACAAGACCATTGTTGAAGATTGGATTTAGAAGTATGAAAAAATGGGTATAAAATACGTTTTTCTAATTTAACAAAAATTTGTCTCTTTTACCTTTTCCACACTTAAGATTCATTTTTTGCATTCGCACTTGAGCTTTTTCCCAGAGAATCTCGGTGATGTAAGTGATGTGCACGGAGAGAGGTTCTAGCAAGAAATGAAATTCTGTTAAGAGAAACGAACTATTTTTAATACTAAACTAAAAATAAATTTAAAGAAAAACAATAAAGAATATTAATAAATAAAAAGCTAATTTTATTTTTTTTAATACTGTTGAGTTAACTTTACAATATTATTGGGCATGCTTTCATAATAATATAAAACAAAAAAAAAGGATAAAATCAAATTAGGTACTTTTACATAAATGGTCATAGCTTTGTTATTTACCCATAGATGTTCTTTGAAAATTACTTATTATACCCTCCACCATATATGGTGAGGGTATATATCAATTTGTCATTCCGTTTGTAATATGTCGAAATATAGGTTTAAGACCCCATAAAGTATATATATATTCGTGATCCTTATGCAATTTTAAGTCGATTTAGCGATGTCCGTCTGTCTGTCCATCTGTCTGTCTGTTGAAATCACGATCACGACGCGAAGACGCAAGCAGGGGTGCCTATTTTTACCCAGATTATTGAACATCCTCCCGAGCAGTTTGGTATTTAAAATGAGCAAAATCGGTCAAGCGGTTCAAAAGTTATGAGTGAAAATGTGAAGGTACCTCTAAATTTTCCATACAAATTTGTACAATTTTTCTGTATCTATTTTTTTTTTCTGTTAAGTAAGTAAAAATGTTATTAAGTCTTCTTATTGTTCGATTACATTTATTGTCTTACATACTATGATAACTAAGTTAACGTAAAAATGAACAATGTTAAAGTCGCTAACAGAGCAGACCTTTGTAAATAATATTGCTAAAACTAAATAACAAAAGTTCGTTACATAAATTGACAATACATATTCATATTACAGTTCATGCAAAATTTAGTATATATGTACGTATATCATCTTCATCCCCTTTGGTGGAGGGTTTCAAAGATTCGGCACAGCCGAAATTATCCCTTTTTTACTTGTTTTTTATATAGAAGTACTTAATTTAAGAAAAAAATTATTTTATATTTTTCCTTTCAAGATAAATATCATTTTTATTTTTAATGAAATTTTCAGCTTCAGTTTTTGCCGAAAAAAAAAGAATTTTCTGTAAAATTTTGACCCATAGGTCCAAAACTATTTAACCAATTTAAAACCTGTTCTCTAGAATGTTGACCATTAAATGACAATTCTTTTGCAATCTGATTGGTCAAAATATCTTGGGCCTAGTTTGAGATATAGTCAAAATTGTAAAATTACTCAAAAATTAAAATATAAAAACAAATAATTAAAAAATTTTCATAAACTACTCCAGAAACAAAATTTTTAAATAAGATTTTCGGATTCAGGAGACCCAAATCAATAACAAAAAAATAGTCGCACGCTTGTCGCATAAAATTTTTTAAAATTTGTTAACTAGTGTAAGTTGGGCTGGAATCTGACAGATGTTATATATATTTATACTGATTTATCGATAACAAGGATATTAAATTTTACATTAATTATATAATGTCACTATGTCCGAACTGTTTACACTCGTTCAAGATTATCATAAGAATATATTTGTACTGTTTTAATTGGTATTATTAATACAAAAGCTAGCAAGTGTCATAAGGGCTTTAGAAATCTATTGATTTTTGTTCTACACGGTAGGTACTCAAGCTTCTACTATACGTTTACGGTCCGAAAATGCGTATCCGTCAAAGCTTGTACGTAAACGAAATATTTCCCGATTTTATACCAGAATGCATAAATCTTTAAATCATAATGAAATGAATCTTTTAAATCATAATGAAATTTTCATGGCTAGTTAGAAATAGGCCAACAATAACTTTTGGACTTTTTTTGCCTGGTAAGCTTTGAAGCATGTAAATTTGCATTAGACTTACCGCAAGTATATGCAGTATGCTTCTTGCATATTTTGCATCTGCAATAGCAGTGCTTTACACTCACTGACATGAGTAGTAGGAAAATAAGGAGGCAACTTGATTTAATGGCTTTTTCATAAGGAGGCAACTTGATTTAATTGCCCTTCATTTCTATGAGGACTCAACTTGATTTAATGGCTTTTTGTATAAGGGACCAACTTGATTTAATGGCTTTTTGTATAAGGAGGCAACTTGATTTAATTGCCCTTCATTTTTGATGTTGACACAAAATGGTTTAATTGCCTTCATTTTTGATGTTGACACAAAATGCTTTAATTGCCCTTCATTTTTGATGTTGAGACAAAATTCTTTAATTGCCTTCTAGTGTGGCCGTCGGTTGTATGCTTATAATATAAAAGGGTTGTAATACAAAATTTTTATGATTAAGTGAAAGTCATTGATCTACATATTTGTTTTTGGTCTTTTTGAAATTATGTGGTTAGTGTGGCCGTCGGTTAATTCTTTTTATCTCTTGTTATACCCTCCACCATATATGGTGAGGGTATATATCAGTTTGTCATTCCGTTTGTAACATGTCGAAAAATAGGTTTAAGACCCCATAAAGTATATATATTCGTGAACCTTATGCAATTTTAAGTCGATTTAGCGATGTCTGTCTGTCTGTCTGTCCGTCTGTCAATTTTTACCCAGATTATTGAACATCCTCCCAAGCAGTTTGGTATTTAAATTACATAAATTGACAAAACATATTCATATTACAGTTCATGCAAAATTAAGTATATACGTATATCATCTTCAGCCCCTATGGTGGAGGGTATTCAAAGATTCGGCACAGCCGAATTTAGCCCTTTTTTACTTGTGTTTATGTTCTATTTTTGTTTTTATTTTTTTTGTGTTTGTTATATACATTATACCGTCGGTTCTTTGCTTATAATGTAAAAGTGGTGTTATGTGACAAGGGTCTTTGTTGTTAGTGTTGCCGTCGGTTAATTCTTTTTATCTCTTGTGTTTTTTTTTCTATTCTTTGGTGGTCATTGATCTACATATTTGTTTTTGTATTAAGAGGAAATTTGCTTGTAATGTAAAAGTGGTGGTTATACAAAATTTTTCTTGTTCGTGATTGGCAAGATTGACAAGGATCTTTTTTGAAATTATGAATGATGCCGTCGGTTAATTCTTTTTATCTCTTGTGTGTTTTTTTTTCTATTCTTTGGTGGTTTTTGTATTAAGAGAAAATTTGCATTAAGTGAAAGTCATTGATCTACATATTTGTTCTTTGTATTAATAGGAAATTTCCATTTTTTCTTTCTTGTGTTTATGTTCTATTTTTGTTTTTATTTTTTTTTTTGTTTGGTATATACATTCTACATGTACAAGTAGGTCATAAATTAATTATTTATTGATGTGACATTTTCATTAATCTACAAATTTTTATGTTTTAATGAAATTCGAATCTGTTTGTTTGTTTTGTTCGGTTTTGTTTCTTGTAATAAAGCGGTAATTGGAATCTGTTAGTGTTTTGTTTGTTTGTTTGTTAAGTTGAGTATAATAAAAAACAATACTAAAAATTAGTTTTACATGTATTTGGTTTTATTTTACTTTCTTTTTAAATAATTCTTAAATTAAAATCTCATTAAATATTTCTTATAAATTTAAATACGTATAATATAATAATTTCGGTTATTTTTTTTTTCTTTAATTAAAAATTTAGATGTTTATGATAGAGATTTATAAGATCGTTGACTGAATTTTCTCTAAATTTATAGATGATGCAACTACATGTATCAGGTCCTTCAGTACATCTGTCGTCAGACCATATGCAATCCTCAAAATGCTCTCCATGCACTGAATTAAGAATTCTTTTATTCTCATATAATTCGAAATAATCAGCGTTCTTTAAAAAGAAGTGTAAATCTTCTAGACATATAAACTCCTTATATTCATTAAGGAATTCTACAATTTGTTCCCGCATTGACATCTTAATCGTCTGAGTCGTTCTTTCTGTCTGAATCCAGAAATTATTATTATTTATTGTACCCTCCGCATTTATAATGTGAATATTTAATAATGTGAATATTGAAAATAAAGTGAGCAATTTATTGTAGTATCTTTAGGATACATTTCACAATATTTTGAAATAAAGAGTGAAGAATTAATCCGTCTTTGAAAAAAAAAAGAGAAAACAAATTTATTCCTCTTTTCATATTAGTCCATGCAATTTGTTGTAGTAATTTTAATATATAACAAGAAGTTAATTTAAAATTTAATTCATGTGAAAGTTTTATTCTTAACAAAGTCTTCAAAGAAACAACAACCATGAGCGCTGTATCAAAATCATTAATAAACAAATTTGATGACCTCAATAACAAACCAATTCTCCATATTAAAGATATGGAGGATCTTAAATTATACAAAATATTGAAAGCAATTAAAATGCAAACGAAATATGGGGAAAGTATCCAGATTGAGGGAGAAAATTGTGTCATCTTTCTGCCAAAAAGATTTAATGCTATAGCTGATGATGAGATAAAGGAGTTATCATCTGGCAATTACTTCATCAAAAAATTAATTACAGTAGACGATAAACACTTGCGATTAGAGTTGGAGTTATTTGATATAAATGAATATATTGTTCCTGAAAGTGCCAAATATCCGCTTTGGAGATGAAATTGTAAATTTGTATTAAACAACGAGAAATAAAAATATTAAAATACATTGAAAACAAAAAGAAAAAAAATGCGTTTTTATTTATTAATAATTTCATACAAAAATTTCAGGCATAAGTGACCACAATTAAATGAATTATATTTTTGATGTCTTCTATAATTGTAGACTATATTTGAGCCCAAATATGCTACTAATTCAAGTGGTGGCTGCAAATTTCCAAAACTATCAAAGTACTCCTTATGATCTTTATTTTTGTAGTATGCTACCCAATAAGTGCCTGCTTCAATTGAGGAATCCAGATTAACAATGCCACATTCTATTCGTCGAGGATGTTTGGGGAGTGAATCTCTCATAAAAATACCTCTAAAGTGTGGAATATGTGTTGTAAACTTAATCAAATCGATATCAGTAAAAGTGGTCTTTTGGGGAGCATCTTAATTAGTTTTTTGACATTTTATCGAATACAAGACCATACCCCTTCTTATATGGTTTAAGATAAAGACCCTTTCCCATTGCTATAGCCTCCATTTTCTTATTATGTCTAGTAGCCTCTTCGAGTTGTTTCTTAGCATCTTTTGCAGCATTAATAGCTTTAACAATAGCTGCTCCACCAGATGACAGACCACCTAAGGTCCCTAAAGCAGTTAGTATTGGCACTAATGGTAAGAACCCTCCAACTTTTGGTACATTGATAATGCGAGGTATAACAACTTTTGATTTTTTTCCTTTCAGCGATTTATTTAAAACTTTACGAGCAATTTTAATTGCGTCGTTTATATCTAGGTTTATAAACGACGCATTTATTTAGGTTTTTCTTTCTTTAAAGTTGCCGTAGCCATTCGTATTGCTGTGCCAAAAATTTTCTTTCCAAATTTATTTTTTGACTTTAGACCCATGCCGAGTTTGACTTTAGCCTTCATGGCGTTAGTTATAAAATATGAGTTTGTTTTTTCTCCAATACTGCTGTCTTTCGATAAAACTCGTTCCCAGGCTCGATTTTCAAGTATTTTATCTGCTTGGTGTCGCTTACTGATTTCCTTATTTTGAGAGTAAGCAATATCGTGCTCTCTGCAAGCAGCATCCAACGGATTTATCCCCTTATCACCCCTCTTTAAACGTTTTTCTAGCTTAGTACCTGGTCCACAAAATTCATAACCCGGAAAATGAAGTTCAAAAGGTAGAGAATTTATTATTCTATCTACTAATCCACTCCCAGTGACAGAATGCATATGACTGATAATTCTATGATATTGTTAGACCTATTTATATAATCTGGAAACTAATTAAAAGGGAAATTTAAAACTTTGGTTTTAGTTGTTAAAATGCGGTTGACCAAACAACATAAAAATATAGTTGTTAGGAATGTTGATTCCTCAACAAGTACAGATATGAGAAGAAAACACAGTTCTCTATTGCCAAATTCTATAAGAGCACTTATAGTGGGACCTTCGAACTGTGGAAAGACTAATGTAATGATTAGTTTGATTGAAAGTCCTAATGGATTAAAATTCGAAAACATCTATTTATATTCGAAATCATTATTTCAACCTAAATATGAGTACTTAAATAAACTCGTATCAACGATTAAAGGAATGGGATATTTTACATTTTCTAACAATGAAAGTGTTATTCCACCAGATGAAGCCAAAAATAACTCAATAATTATATTTGATGACGTTGCATGTGAAAATCAAAGTAATATACGTGCATACTTTTGTATGGGTCGTCACAAAAATGTGGATTCATTTTACTTGTGTCAAACTTATACCCGAATACCTAAACATTTGATACGAGATAATGCCAATATGATTATAATGTTTAAGCAGGATGAAATGAATATGAAACACGTCTATAGTGATCATGTTGGAACGGATATGTCCTTTGAACAATTTCGTAAAATATGTCAAGAATGTTGGAGAGAATACTATGGATTTTTAACAATATGTAAAGATGATAACTTAAATGCTGGTCGATATAGAAAGACATTTAATGTTTTCATTGAAATATAAGGATGTTGGAATAATATGATGATATTAGTAAAGTTTGACCTCTTGAATCGATAGGATTAACAAATTAAAAACATTTAAATAATTACATCCTTTTATGAATTCAGCTGATTCCAAATAAGCTTGCTACATTTTATGGTCTATTCCTGGTCTGTTTCTGATCTATTCCTGATCTGTTCCTGGTCTGTTTCTGATCTATTCCTGATCTGTTCCTGGTCTGTTTCTGATCTGTTCCTGGTCTGTTGCTGATCTGTTCCTGGTCTGTTTCTGATCTGTTTCTGATCTGTTCCTGATCTGTTTCTGATCTATTCCTGATCTGTCCCTGGTCTGTTTCTGATCTGTTGCTGGTCTGTTGCTGATCTGTTCCTGGTCTGTTTCTGATCTATTCCTGGTCTGATATGACTGAAGTGTTGGAGGAACTGGTCAAGGTAAGAAATGCTTTGAAGAAGAAATTTCGAAGCATAAAAATGGGTGAAGATAATACTCATGAAAGACTACAAAAAACATTTAAGCCCATAACTAACCCGCTGAAAGAATTTATAAATAATTCTTCTAAAGAAAAGAGAATTTCTAAAGATGAAAAAGAAGAAATTAAAAATGAAATAAAAAATGAAATAGAAAATGAGACGAGTTTATCGTTTAGAAAATTACCAATGAAACTGGGGACAAGTACCCCAAAGAAAGATTTTACGAGTGATGAATACAAAACAATTGATGAAAATGATGATGATGATGATATTTACTATCAAACTGAATCCCCTGCTGATGTTACAAACGATACAATAATAAACTCACTCGATTTATCGCATTTACCTCGAAAAAATGAACTGGAAACGCTTTATGGTCCTCACAAAGATTCGAATGGTGAGTGGAAATTTGGGAATAGCTACATTAAGTTGGGTGATTATAAAATTATGCTAGGAAATCAAAATTGGTTGCTAACACCAGGTTTGGTTCAGTTAATGTTTTATAAAACTCCAAAAAATTATGATAAAACAGAATTGGAGATTTACAAAAAGATTTTAATGGAGACAAATGCTCACAAAAGAGACTATAAATCAGACGGACAAATTAAAGGGCCAACAAATATGTAAACATTATCAGCAAATTATTTAAAAATGATAGAACAGGAAGTGGTCTAATGAAATTAAATTCTAATTAACCTAATTATGTATATTGGAATGATCCGAATGAATTAGTTGACCGCCTCAGATTATTAATCGCCTCTCAAGCTGCTGGTCATAACAATCATAACAATGAAATTGTTTCTATTATCGAAGAACTGCAGGAAGCTGATATAATATTATAATATATTTAAAGTTTTGTGAGTTAAGGATATATATTGAAAATGTCTGTCGACAAGTTCGGACACTATTACAATTCTAAGCTGAACTATAATAATATAATAAGAAAGAATGATTCGAAAATATTTGGCCCCATTTTGGATAGCGATAAGAACTTTAATATCCAAAACAAAAGAATTAAAAATGTTGCGAGCCCTGTGGAAGAAAACGACGCCGTCACAAAAGACTTTCTACTCTTACAAGTCAACAAAATGCAGACAGACATACTTTTGAATATAGATAAAAATAATGATGTAGTATATAAGAAAATTTCTGATATAAATCATAATCAAAAATCGTACTTTGACAGAGAACTTGAGTTGTTGCGTCAACGAATTAAACTTTTGCAGAGTTTACTACTAAAATTGATGCCGAGGGAAGATGTGTTACATATGATGTCTAACACTGATAACATAATAAACTAATATATGTTGTCGATAATGAATACAAAGAGAATTCTGGTAAAAGAGTTGCATAAACAGGCTCGAAAAAATTTTAAGCGTCGAAGAGTTGTAATGAAAGGTATGGATGATTTATGGCAAGCAGATCTAGTTGAAATGGGTAATTATTCATCGGATAACAAGAACTATCGTTATCTGCTAACGGTCATTGATACGTTTTCAAAATATGCTTGGGCAGCACCTCCCAAATCTAAAAGTTCATCGGATGTTTGCAAAGCAATGGAAAATATATTGAATTTGGGTCGTGTGCCAAAAAATTTACATACTGATGATGGCAAGGAATTCTTTAATAAAAACTTTAGTAAATTGATGAAAAATCATAATATTAATCACTACTCAACGTATAGTGTAATGAAAGCGTCTATTGTTTAACGATTTAATAGAACTCTTAAAGGTATGATGTGGAAGGAATTTAGCTACAACGGATCATATCATTGGATTGATTTATATAAAGATTTAATTGATGAGTACAATCACAAGATTCATCGTACCATAAAAATGGCACCCATTAATGTTAATTCTACGAATGAGAAAATGTTACTAGACACAGTGTATAATCACTTGAAAATGTACAAAATCTCAAAATTTCATGTTGGAGATTCGGTACGCATCAGCAAATATAAGCATATTTTTGAAAAGGGATACACACCTAACTGGACAACAGAAATTTTAAAAATCAAATCTATAAACAACACTTATCCAGCAACAAATATTTTGGTGGATTACGAGGGAAATAGAATTAAAGGTGCCTTCTATGATGAAGAACTCTCAAAAACTCGACTGCCTAATACATATCTTGTTGAAAAAGTTATTAAAACTAAAGATAATAAAGTATTCGTGAAATGGTTGGGTTTTTCAAATCAGCATAATTCTTGGATAAATAAAAATGATATTTTGTAATGTGTGTGTGTGTGTTTGATTACTTTTACGACTATAAAATTAAGTATAAAAGGATTAAATGTTTTCTGCACTTTTTTTAGTTGAATAAAAAACTTTAGCTTGATAATACATTATATTTATATATTAGCAGGAGGAGAATGGATAAGATTTTTAAGAGCTCTGAGATTAAATATGAAAAACTAAAGTATTGTAATTATTGTGGTAGTAATGATCACAATGAAAATAAATGCAATCAGAAGAAAGATGATAATAAAGTTAATAAATGAGAATCTTCTGGAAAGAATGTTAGAATTGATATATATATATATATATATATATATATATATATATATATATATGCATTTCACATACTTTGAAGACATCTGTATATACAGCCAAAAAAGACCCCGTAATATGCGCTGTATCCAGTAAAATGTCTTCACTGTAAACAGTAGAATAACGAAAAGTTTAAGGACAGTCCCCAAAGTAACAAAATGTCTTCATAGTAACTTGTGGAACGAAAAATCGTCCCCGCAACATGTGCTGTGCACATATATATATATATATATATATATATATATATATATATATATATATATGCCCATACTTTGAAGACATCTGTATATACAGCCAAAAAAGTCCCTATAAAATGCGCTGTGTCCAGTAAAATGTCTTCAGTGTAAACAGTAGAATAACGAAAAGTTTAAGGACAGTCCCCAAAGTAACAAAATGTCTTCATAGTAACTTGTGAAACGAAAACCCGTCCCCGCAACATGCGCCGTGCACATATATATATATATATATATATATATATATATATATATATAGGTATATACTACATGTACTTTAAGTATTGATATAAAATTATCTAAAATAAAGAAAAAAGCAACCCTTTAAAAAAACAATATTTTGTTATATTTCCTACATTAGCCATTTGGTAAGCAAAATGTCAATTACACTAACATTGAGTGGAAACTCCTCAAATTTATCAGCAAATTACTTTCCTCCAATAAATTTAAACGGCGATTACGAGTGTGCTCTCGTAGATTTTCACACATACAACAGCATACCAAATGTGGACAAATACAATAATTTGTTTCACATTGGTAGTAAAATTATTACAATACCTATTGGATCCTATAAGCTGAATGATATTGTTGATTTCATAAAGGGGGAATATGAGAAAGATGGGTTGGGGAAGAAGAAAATTATTATAGAAGCTAATAACAATACAATGCAAGTAAAATTGTATAGTTCCGAAGATTCGATATACTTTAACAAGAAGAATTCGATAGGAAAATTGTTTGGTTTCAATAAGAATGTCCTCTCTCCTAATGTCCCCCATTTCTCAGATCTACCAGTAAATATTTTTAAGGTAAATCTCTTGCGGATAGAATGTAATATTGTGGTAAACACATATATAAACAATTCTCATGCACATACATTACACGAATTTGCAATAAATGTTCCACCTGGCTATAAAATGGATGAAATACCTACAGTGAATTCCAAAGAAGTAAGTTCACTAACACTACGGATAGTTGATCAAGACGGTGATTTAATTAATTTTCGAGGAGAAGAAATTACTATTCGATTACATTTAAGGCCAAAAAAATAATGATAATTTACAACAAAGAAATTATCTCAAATAGCATTCCTTATACCACATTGTTATCCCCAAAATCCATATTATTGCCATCAGTCAAACCAAAATTAGCGTCCACGCTGTTCTCATCTTCACATTCAGCCAACAATTTAACAGAATCAAATAGAAATTTTCTCAAATCATTGAATTTCCAATTGAAGAAGCAACACCAAAGAGAATGAGATCAATAATAAATGATGTTTTGGATAAACCCTTATCGGATGAAAGCATTATAAAAAAAGATTATCACACTTATACTCCATACTTGCAATCATTTAAAAATAACGATGAAATAAGAATATCAATACAAAATCAGGATTTGTATGTTTTGCCGAGTGAAAGTTTTATTTACATGAAGGTTTAGTAAAAGAAGAAAGCGGCGATAGTAAAAAAGTGGTAGCATCTTCTGCTTTCAGATTGAAAAATAATTTTGTTGCTCATCTATTTGATGCAATTCGTTATGAGCTAAATGGCATTGAAATTGATCGCACAAGACACCAAGGAGTTTCAACTAATATTAAAAATTATGTTTCTTTGATGGCAACGGACGGTGCTCTCATGGAAAATGCTGCTTGGAGTAAAGTAGATGACCTAAATGTAATAAATGGACACTTTAACTTTTATGTACCATTAAAAATATTATTGGGATTTGCTGAAGACTTTAATAAAATTATTTTAAATTCCAAACATGAATTGATATTACTTCGTAGCAAAAGTGATGATGATCTCGTATATTCAACAGCATCTGTTCAAAAACCAAAAATTACTATTAAGAATATTTCATGGAGGATACCACATGTACAGCTTTCTGACTTGAGTAAAATAAATATGATAAAAATTATACAAAATGGAACAAATTTACCAATAGCATTCCGCAGTTGGGACTGTCATTTTAATCCTCAATTATCAAGCGGAACTAATCACATTTGGAATGTTAAATTATCTGCAAATAGGGAACGACCTCGCTTCGTTTTGATAGCATTCCTGCGTGAGAATAAATTTATTAATTGTGATTTAACCAACATCAAAGTTCACTTAAACTCAGAGTCATATCCTTATGATGATCTAAACATTAAATTTGGGGAAGAACGCTTTGCCATCCTCTATGATATGTATGTCAGATTTCAACAAAACTACTATATGAGAGAACCTCAACCTCTACTCACTTGTCAAGAATTCAAAAATAAAGCTCCTATTACAGTTATTGATGTAAGCCATCAAAATGAAACGGTTGCAAGGGGTCCGATTGATATAAAAATTATGTTTGAGACTGGCATCAATATACCACCAAACTCATCAGCTTACTGCATTCTTATTCATGATCGTTTAATTGAATATACGCCTTTGACAGGACAGGTTCATAAAATTGTTTAAGCAATGGAAATGCCAAAAATAGTTTTTATTGATCTCCAAGGCTTTAGAGCAGATTCTAATAATTTTATTGCCAAAGAAATTGCATTGGTTTTTAACGCTAAGGAGTATATAAATTTCATCATAAAACCCCCCTCCGATTATAGTTATTTATCAACAAGGAATCAAAAACAAGTCAATTGGTTAACATAAAATCATCATCATCTGTAATGGGAAGATGGATCCGTATCATTCAAGTCTGTGTGCGAATTTCTCAAATCAAACACAGAGGGTTCTTTAATTTTTGTCAAGGGTTTGGAAAAGAAAAAGTGGTTGAAGATTATGCTACGGAAAAACGTTTTCAATATAGAAAATATCAACTGCTGTAATTTAAGAGAGCTCGATGAAAAATATCCCGATTGCATCCGTTGTAGTTCTCACAAACATGGAACATGTGCACTGAAAAATGCATTTTTACTACAAAAATTTTTAAACTTTAAAGTAAATGAAGGCAATTTTCCATTTTTATTATCTTTATTAAATATTTAGAAAATACACACTTAAAAACAATGTCTTAAAATTATAAATAAAAATATGTATTCTTAAAATAGAAAACTAAAATACCAGTGTTTTATTTTGCTTAATAATCAAAAAATTTTAAGAGAAAAATACAAAATATTTATTTTTCAAGAATCTATTTTAATCTTAAACTTATTAAATTATATTACAAATCATTAAGAATATCTTTGTAAAAATCTTCAGTTCGGATGGAAAACTCTAAAATCTATATCTACACATAGCTCTTCGAGATTGTCATGATTCTCTGAGTGTATGCAATTGAAATTATTATTGAATTCACCATCATCAAAATATTCGTCGTATTCATCAAAAAACCAATTATCCATGCAGACTTTCATCAAATCCAATGATGATTTCAATTGAGCTCTACTACTTATCGCTATGTTTTAACATTTGTTCGGTTTGCCAACAATAGAACAGGAAGCTTACGTTGCGTTATTTTCCCCTCCTCTTTTAATAATTTAAAAGCACCATAGATGAATTGTTCTGTTATTAACTTACACTGCAAAAAATTAATATGACTTAAATTACGACATTTCTGAAATAAATGTATTAAACCCTGATTGGTAATATTAATGCAATTTCGTAAATTTATATCTTCTAAATTGGTCAGCTGTGCAAGCTTTCTTAAACATTTATCATCCAAAGAACTATTGTTGGGGCAAATTAATTTTTTCAAGTTCTTTAAATCTCCCACCAATGAAGCTGCTGCAAAATTCAAACTTGCATATCCAATCAACATTAACTGTTCCAATTGTTGCGATTGATGTTTAACCAACTCTATCAATAGTTGATGACATAATGGGTGGGAGTCATCAATGCCAAAAATTTCTAAACGTTTCAATTTTGGTAATTGGGCAATACATTCATATTGCTCTGTTGTACTACTTATTTTGAGATCTTCAAGTTTATGTAAATGATGGACCATTTCTTTAAAATCAGACGTTTTTAAATGCATACAATTACGTATATCCAGGGTATGTAAATTAGTCAGATTTTGACAAATTTGTTGTAAATTAAATTCATGACATCCGTTAAGAGACAGTTTTTCGATATTAGATAAATTACAAATATGTTCTGTTGTTATTGAACAATTTTTCAGACTTAAGACCTTTAGCTTTGGCAAGCATTTGACTTTCTCTGCGAATCTATTATCAAAGCTGAAATGTTGAATTTCTAATTTCGTACACGTCTCCATTTTATCAATTATATAATGTAAAAAGTCTGTGTCTGCTGTATTGACACTTTGAATATTTTTACAATGCTGTCCAATGCAATCTAATACAATTTCATAGTCATCCCAAGGTAATGTACCTTCCAATGACTTAATGTTTGGTCCAACCATTTTTATAAATTTAATTTTTTCTATTAGCGTCAATCCATTCATTGTATCTAAATAAAACGTTTTGTATTCTGCCTTTGATATCATACGGAAAACATCACTGAAACGCGGACATGTGTGTGAAAGGAGAATCTGGTCACGCAAATCTAATTTTTTGCAAATGTCTGCCAAACAATCATCGTTTAGAAATTGAGTTACGGCACTATTGTTGCTGCTTAAGGCTTGAGTATTCATTTTTTTCTTGTGTTGATGGGATTTTGAATTAATTAATAAATTTTTATTTTTTTCTATTTTTTGATATACAAATATATATATCGATGGCTTTTTGTTGAGTTCTTCGGTAACTGAATGTTTGATATACAAATATATATATCGATGGCTTTTTGTTGAGTTCTTCGGTAACTGAATGTTTCTAAGATACTGATTTTGATTTGTCAAATATATTGTTAAGTGCTCCTCATGAAATTTTCAAAATTACTAGAAGATTTACACTTCTTTTTAAAGAACGCTGATTATTTCGAATTATATGAGAATAAAAGAATTCTTAATTCAGTGCATGGAGAGCATTTTGAGGATTGCATATGGTCTGACGACAGATGTACTGAAGGACCTGATACATGTAGTTGCATCATCTATAAATTTAGAGAAAATTCAGTCAACGATCTTATAAATCTCTATCATAAACATCTAAATTTTTAATTAAAGAAAAAAAATAACCGAAATTATTATATTATACGTATTTAAATTTATAAGAAATATTTAATGAGATTTTAATTTAAGAATTATTTAAAAAGAAAGTAAAATAAAACCAAATACATGTAAAACTAATTTTTAGTATTGTTTTTTATTATACTCAACTTAACAAACAAACAAAACACTAACAGATTCCAATTACCGCTTTATTACAAGAAACAAAACCGAACAAAACAAACAAACAGATTCTAATTTCATTAAAACATAAAAATTTGTAGATTAATGAAAATGTCACATTAATAAATAATAAATTTATGACCTACTTGTACATGTAGAATGTATATACCAAACACAAAAAAAAAAAATAAAAACAAAAATAGAACATAAACACAAGAAAGAAAAAATGGAAATTTTCTCTTAATACAAAAAAAAAAACACATATGTAGATCAATGACTTTCACTTAATGCAAATTTCCTCTTAATACGAAAACAAATATGTAGATCAATGACCACCAAAGAATAGGAAAAAAAACACACAAGAGATAAAAAGAATTAACCGACGGCAACACTCATAATTTCAAAAAGGATCCTTGTCAATCTTGCCAATCACGAACAAGAAAAATTTTGTATAACCACCACTTTTACATTACAAGCAAATTTCCTCTTAATACAAAAACAAATATGTAGATCAATGACCACCAAAGAATAGAAAAAAAAAACACACAAGAGATAAAAAGAATTAACCGACGGCAACACTCATAATTTCAAAAAAGATCCTTGTCAATCTTGCCAATCACGAACAAGAAAAATTTTGTATAACCACCACTTTTACATTACAAGCAAATTTCCTCTTAATACAAAAACAAATATGTAGATCAATGACCACCAAAGAATAGAAAAAAAAACACACAAGAGATAAAAAGAATTGACCGACGGCAACGCTACCCTATATAATTTCAAAAAAGATCCTTGTCACATAACACCTTATAGCAAAACACACACATGACAATTTTTGTATAACCACCACTTTTACATTACAAGCAAAGAACCGACAGTTGTTCTGTATATGCCACCAAAGAATAGAAAAAAAACACACAAGTAAAAAAGGGCTAAATTCGGCTGTGCCGAATCTTTGAATACCCTCCACCATAGGGGCTGAAGATGATATACGTATATACTTAATTTTGCATGAAGTGTAATATGAATATATTTTGTCAATTTATGTAATTTAAATACCAAACTGCTCGGGAGGATGTTCAATAATCTGGGTAAAAATTGACAGACGGACAGACAGACATCGCTAAATCGACTTAAAATTGCATAAGGTTCACGAATATATATACTTTATGGGGTCTTAAACCTATATTTCGACATGTTACAAACGGAATGACAAACTGATATATACCCTCACCATATATGGTGGAGGGTATAACAAGAGATAAAAAGAATTAACCGACGGCCACACTAACCACATAATTTCAAAAAGACCAAAAACAAATATGTAGATCAATGACTTTCACTTGATCATAAAAATTTTGTATTACAACCTTTTTATATTATAAGCATACAACCGACGGCCACACTAGAAGGAAATTAAAGCATTTTGTCTCAACATCAAAAATGAAGGGCAATTAAAGCATTTTGTGTCAACATCAAAAATGAAGGCAATTAAACCATTTTGTGTCAACATCAAAAATGAAGGGCAATTAAATCAAGTTGCCTCCTTATACAAAAAGCCATTAAATCAAGTTGGTCCCTTAAACAAAAAGCCATTAAATCAAGTTGAGTCCCCATAGTAATGAAGGGCAATTAAATCAAGTTGCCTCCTTATGAAAAAGCCATTCAATCAAGTTGCCTCCTTATGAAAAAGCCATTAAATCAAGTTGCCTCCTTATTTTCCTACTACTGACATGCATACCTTTTATTTTGGGCAACGATGATGGGCGGTCTTTAAGTTCTTCGTTACTTCCATTTTCTTCATCGGTATTTGTTCTCGATCGACTTTTGTTATTGAGTTCTTAAAATCAATTTGACTTATGGGCTTCTGTTTGGTTTTTTTAGCAATCATGCAATGCAATTTCTATGCATTTACCCTAGAGCTTCCCATGCTCAAGTAATTGTAACTGATCATAGATGTCACCTTGTATACATTTAGTGCGCTAATTATCCCAGCGTTCGAGATCTCGACCTGCCATGTTCAATGATGTCTGGCGATCAACTGGAGTAGCTGTAATAACTAGTTTCTGCATATTAAAATTTATTTGAACTGGTAACTATTTAAATCAATGACGCTTTTATATTTTTCTTTTTTATAAAATTAGATTAAAAATAGGCTACTTTTAGTATAGTTCAGGATGGAAAGGCAATACGCCTAACCTAATTATAAATTAAAAAAAAATAGTTTAATTACATAACCTAATATTTTTAATAAATTAATGAAAAACAGCAAAATTTTGTGGTCGAGATCTCGACCGCTGGTAGAACTTGGGTTAAGGGATCGTAATTTGAATATTCGAAAACAATACCTTCTGACTGCGTGTTGTTCTATCCCTTCCTCTGCCGTCAAATACGGACTTCACTGATTTTCGTCTGTTGTTCTTCGTTGCTTTTGTATTCGTTTTGTTGTCGGAAACGAATTCCTAAATATCCATGAGGTAAATATTCACGAAATTTTAAACAACTTTTACGACGATGTGTGCTAATTTATGCAATTTTGCAAATACAAATATTGTTTGACAGTTTATAATAGATATTATGAAAAAATGTGCAAGTTTGCATTGTGGGCTACATAATATCTTTAATACCACAAATTAAACCTAAATTAAAATTTTGTTTTGTTTTTACTTGATTTTCAATATGCCACAACAGCAGCGATGGATAGAGACGAATAAAGCATTTAATTAAGTTTGTAAAAGTTTTATTTTTAATATTTTTATAAATAAATTTAAAGAAAAAATAAAATAAGCCATTAAAAATTAAGCATTCACATTAGATCTCATTAAATGAGATTGAAAAACGAGTGACTACAGTTGAATGCGAGAGGATATAACTAAAATAAATCATGATCTCACAACATCAAAAAATAATTTTTAAGCACTACAAAATAATACTGTTGCATCAGATTTAATAATTACTTGTATAGCTGAAATTGAAAATGAGAACATAAACAAAACGTTCTCTAAAAACTGTCAAACAACCAAATTTCCACCACCACCAATAAGAGAATATTTTAGGCTGGAATCTAATGCTGGCCACAGACGATGGTACGTTGGTGGAAACATGAGCATGTTCCACTTAAAGTTCAATCTTGTGTAGCAATGTTTGCTGTTGAAATTCATGTTTCGTTCAGTTTTTTTTTTTTTTTTTGATATTTTATGTTTCCAAACACAATTTTTTCATCTGTATCGATGTTTACTATTTTTTTTATCTTATATCGTTGAGAGCAGTCGTTGTGTGCAGTGCTTTTGTAATTTGCGGAGTAAATAAAACAAAAGAGAGACGAAAATGGATAAAAATTGGATAAATTTTATAAATGAATATACAAATTTATGAGAATTATGAGAATTGTGATATCTGTAAAAATAAAAGTAAAAACAGCAGCATATGAAAGATTAACAAAAGAATATAGAAACGTTTTTAAGAACAAATTTTAAAAATTTGCTTTTCTTCCGCGCATATATTTATTTAGTAGTAATATATTCGAACACACAAAATCGATGTTTCCTATGGTTTCGTTTTTGGTTCCATCGTCTGTACTAAAAAAAGACACACATGTTTCTACTAATGTTCCTTTGTCTGTGTGTAGCATAAAAAAAAACAAATCAAGCTCAATTTTAATTAACTTGGTGCCATTATTATAAATATTTTTCTATTTGCAAACGTCACTTTCCATCGCAGAGTAACGGGACTAAATTATCTAATATTAATATTGAGGGTGGAGAACACGCATTTATGTTAATATTTATATCTACTCACAATTTTCAGTCAGCCGTGTAGTAAAGTCGTTTGTTTACTAGTGTTTATTCGCTTGTAATTTTTAATATAACAAAAATATAATTAAAAAATTGTGCTCTAAGTGTTTTAAATAAAAAAAGGTGTAGTAAAACAAACAAAATGTCATTAAAAACAACTGCTGCACTCTTGGTGGCATTTATGTATGTGTATCTGGCGTGATTTTGACAGCTGATAACTCTGTTATAATATAAATATAACATTAAGAGCAACATTAATTTGGAGTCTGCACGCAAATATAATTCTCTCTGCGATTGGATATGACGTTTGCAAACAGAAAAATATTATATCAATCGCAGGTGTAGACACCAAGTAAACTTTACTCACCGCATGACAGAAATCAGTTGTTTAGATTAGAGATCCCCACACATATGCATTCACATTTAAGGTTGTGTTGATTATTTATTTTTGAGCGTAATTTATTTTTTTGTCACTCTAACAGGGCTGCCAAGACATATTGTCGCTGTCTCCGAACAAATGCGGAAAATGTACACAAATTGCCACGTGCGATATATATATATTAAAAATAACATTAAATATGTTATTTTATTTTATACGCAAATAAAAACTTAATGTAAAATGAATATTTAATAAAAGCTTGGAAAGTTCTCTATAAATTTTTTATTACTTTAAAAATAAACAAAAATAAATTTGTTCTGTAAGATTCTTGGCAATCATTAATTATTTTTTCATAAAAAGGTTTTTTAAGACTTAAAACTAATTCCTCCCTATCATTATTTGAAAAATTTTCATACTCGTCATAACATAAGCGACAATCCCTTTCTATAAAAAATTTATAAACACGGAGAGACCTTTAAAAACATAATTCCTTTAATTAATTTTCAAATCCGATTTGAATTTTGACGAATTAAATCGCGAATTATTTTTTCTGATTGAATTATTTTAGTACCATAATTCAATCGATATCTTATTAGAAGAATCAAGTTGATTTAAATAATCCTACATCAAATGACATAATTCAATTTGAATAATTAAATTTTAAATCAAAGAATTAAATCAGTTTGGATTTGATTCGCGTATAAATCGCGAATAATTTTGATTTTCTAATACGATTTGCTTCGCAAATTAAAATAATTTTTTTTTAAATCACGATTAATTAAATTTTAAACCCGAAGTGTTTCATGGAATTTTTATAAAACAGTCTCCTCGCGATGTCTTCCGGACCTGGCCCATTTTTATTATCGTAGTATATAAATACTCTACCAGAGCAAAAATTTCGTCCTTTTTGTCCTATCTAGCTTTGTTTTCGAGATAAATGGCGAATATCTAGAAAACTAAGTGTTTTTTTAGTTTTTTAATTCGCAAATCAAATCAATCTTTTTAATTTGCAAATTAAAAAAATAATTATGTTTGAAATTTGATTATTCGTCACCCATCATCAACATTTCCTATCAGGGCTTTTATTTTTGAAATTAAATGAATGTAAAAGGACTTAGCAAGTACAACAACCACTGAATAATTACCAGACATTAATTTATTAAAGAACATTAGTTGAAACTATTTCCCAATAGATGGCGCATCTGAATATAAATTCTCCCTATTAGGCACAAAGAAATGTATATATAAGGAATTGTATATATAAAGATAGAGCAGAGGGTCAATTCTCGTTCTGTGATAATGTGAAGTGAAAAAAAACTTTTCATTTTCGTTTTCTTAAGCACTTTTCACTCGAACTTTTCACAAATACATAAATTGCGATTCTCGTATGTATTATGAAAAAAATGTTTCATTCGCACTGTACCCATGAAAATTTTGTAACTGTGTTATCCAAAATTTAAAGCAAATGTCAAAACAGAGAAAAACGTAAACAAAAGTGAATTAAGTTCGTAACATTTATTTTAAATATTTATATCAAAATATCTGGATTAATTGTATTATTGGATATTACTCAAAGAATTCCGGATGAACAAAGGTAAGACAATGATGTTACAAGCATTTCATTGCAGTAAATAATTTAATAATTTATAGAAATTTTTCAGAGTGCTGCGACGCATACTTCGTGCTGACCACAATCCATTCGAGATGACAACCGACAAGCACTTCATGGATTTATATCGGCTTACTTTAAGTGAACTATATTTGGTGCGCGTATGAAGTCTAATATTACTTAAAGAAAAAAATTTTCATAAAGAATATAAATAAACTATAAATAAATATGCCATACTTTTGCCAATTTTCACTGTCCTTTTGGGTCCCACTAAAACTGTTAAGGCTCACCTCTAATTCTTTACAATTTTCGTCTCTAAATTTGGCACCATCTGCAGTTACAAATCTGTAAATATGGGATTAATAAAAGTGTGATTATGGTTATTAAGCTACTTACTTATGGTTTGCAATGTCCACATGCTTTTCTTAATAATTAGTTAAATACTCCTTTTGGCTTTCGCTGGCATGCTTTAATCTTACGATCTTCTCCATGTTTATTTCACTTATAAATAGTCTGTGTAAACAATTTTTTCATATGAAAATATTTTGACAGTTGTTTGCACTGTTACACAAAACAAGAATCGCCAGTGCTGTGCAATCGTGAACAAATCTTGTTTCGTTCCACTTTTTTTTTCATATGAAAACGTTTTGATATTTCTTTACATTTTTTCACAGAACGCGAATCAAAAGTACTATGAAAACGTGAAAAAACTTTTCATTTCACCGTTTCACAGAACGAGAATTGACCCTCAGTATGCATAATTGCTTTAGTGACTATACTTAGAAGTAGATGGCGTTCAAGTAAATAAAAACAATACCCTGAGCCATGCTTAGGTCGGCATAGGCTTGGATTCGGCTTTTAATGATCTTAGGAACCACAAATATGACATTTAATCCATATTTCAAATTCTAGTACATTAAATGTCACTAGCAGACTTATTTAATAATACTAAAGTCAATTTTTGAAATGTTCGACGTGATAAAAGCATTTGTTTCACATTTTTATGTTAAAAACAAATTTTCATAGATCAAAATGGTATTTTTTCGGTAAGTTTGTATAATTTTCAAGTATTGAGCCATTCTAAACTGCATATTTATGTTAATTCTTTCTTTCAAAAAGAATAAATACGCATACGAAAAATTGTAATACTGTGTTCTTAAACATCTTAATGACTATTGATTTAGAAAATTAAAGTATAATATACACATAAAACATATATTTTTGTATAGTTTTTGGCAAATATTCTTTTATGTTACGAACGAAATAGAAAATCAATAATACCCTGTTGCATATTGTAGAAAATATGCCTAATAGGGAGAATTTATTTTCAGATGCGCCACCTTTAGAAAATAGTTTTAACTAATGTTCTTTCTTTAATAAATTAATGTCTTTTCAACACTAGAGTTAAGATGTTTAGCATTAGATTTAAGTTTTAAGCACTAGATTTAAGTTTTTAGCAGTAGTTTCAAGTTTTTTAACATTAGATTTAAGATAGCAATAGAATAAAGCTTTTAGAATTAGGGTTTAACACTTTAAGTTTTCAGTTACAATTTTATTTTCTACTTTAACTCTTATTGAATTTTTCACTTTATCTGCACACGAGATGCGGCCGTCTTGAAGAATAACAATGTTTTGTTTTTATCGGTTGATGATGAAGTTAGCTGCAGTTTCTTGTGCACTCTTGGTACTATTTGGTACTTTTTGTTCACAGTTTAAATTTAAATATAAAAGTTAGTTTTATGAGTCTCGTGAGCGGTGATCTTGATGGAAAAACCTTCGGGTTAGTTGAACAGTTTGCGTCATAACAAACTCAACTAGCATCATACTCGTAGCAAAGTTGGCTGCAAGTGCGCATGCCAACAGCCGTCATTTATGAAATATAGGGGGCGTTGAAGGTGTTAGGGTTACCTTTATTCACTGGCGTGAACAACCACTAAAATTCAACTTAAGAAACTTTATTCAATCACGTTTGTTAACAGAGGTGAAATATAAAAAAATATCCAAGACAATCACCAACCTACTAAACTAAACGAAACTGACTGCCACTCATCAAAGAATAAAAAACCCACTATTTCGCCAGAGAAGCACAGCTGTTGATTGTGTTGGTATTTGTTTTGTTAATGTTGTTTTATACCATGTTTCTATATAACAAGTAATTTCCCAAACAGACAAGCTGTACACAAACAAGTACGTAAGCGAATGAGTTTTTATAGTACACTTGTCTTACTTACGTTTTGTTACGTTGATTTTTTTATATTGTCAAATTACATTATTGCCATAGTATATAGTTTTGTATTTTGTTTACTTTTTTATGCTAAAATACAACTCTTTCATTACTAAATGGCAGCTCTAGTACAAATATAAACGAACAGCTGTTTTTTTAGTTTATTTAGTTTGAAACAATTTTAAAGTATTTATTTTTTATTTATTTATTAATTTTATTAAACATATAATTGCAAATTATATCTTAATACCCTAACCGAGCACTAGCAACGAAGGCTTTCGGCTCGTTGTAGCGAAAACAGACCAGAGCCTCTGATGGGAATCGAACCCACGACCCCCGCACTGATAATCTAGCACGCTACCAACTAGCCTACCGGGGCGCTCTAATTTTAAAGTAAATTAAGTGTATTGTTCAAAAATTGAATTAATAAAGAAAACTTATAAAAGGTATTAAAAAATAAATAGCAATTAAAAACAAAACAGTTTTATTTATTAGGGATTATGACGTTTATGAAGCCGTTTAAGCTCGCCAATTTTTTTGGCTTTATTTATGTTGAAGGTACTCTATTATGCCCATCCTCTTTTTAGACCACACAGGCCTTGAAAAAGATAAATCTTTATTGAATTAATTCGCGAAAAAAAATTCTTTTTGTAAATCAGCGAGTTTATAAAATATTTTATAAATCAGATTGTAAATCATAGTTGATTAATAAATTTAATTTTAATCTTTTTTGATTCAATTGAATCAAATCTTTGCAAACATAATTCTTTTTTTAATTTGCGAATTAAAAAAAGATTGATTTGATTTGCGAATTAAAACAAAATAAAAAAACATTATAATTGACTTGCAAATCTCACTTAGTTTTCTAGAAATTCGGAGTTTGTTGATTTTTTTTTTAGCCATTAGGGCCTTATGTGGTTAATTAAAGCTACTATCTTAATAACAAACTTCTAGGAAAAAGTAGAGCTTAATAATTCAATAAATAAATATCCAGATAATAATATATACATATATGAGATCACATTTAAAAAAATTTTAAGAATAAAAATTAAAAGAAAAATTAAAAATTATAAGATTAAAAATTAAAAATTTCAAAAAATAAAACAAAATCATAATGAATGCAAATAATAAATAAATAAATTTCCAACATTTTTCCTTGGACATTAAAATCAGGAAATTTTTTCCATTTGGGTTTTAGCAGATTTCAGGAAAATTGTTCAGATTTGTGCAGAAATGGGAAAAATTTGCTATAAAATCAGGAAATTTTTTCCATTTTCCCTCAGTTACCGATGGAAGGATACTTATCTCTACAAGAGCAATGACGGTCATTTGATGCATCATCTGATGGTCATTGCAGATGGGTGTATACATCAGAGTTTCTATCATTTTATTAAGGTAATATGTAAAAAAACTGATGTAAACGTTCGTGTACGTGTGATTTTGTTTCTCTCCCATACTTGTGAACTAGTAAAGCATATAAGCATAGAGGAAGAATAGTATAGAGGATGCAACGCCGTCAGCAGCCAAATGAAATTGTATACAGAATACAAAGGTTCGGAAACTTTGAGAAAACAGGGGAAAATTTAGCAAATTTCCCTGATTTCTGCAAAAATTTTAGTAAACATCCCTGTTTTTAAACCTTTTTTCTAAATCCAATTGAGAAAGCTGCTAAAAACTAATTGGATTTGCAAAGAAATTCAATTGGAATCGCAAACAATCCAATTTAAAAAGATGCTGAACCTTTGAAATCTGCACATACAAAACTAAGAGAACGTTTTTTACGACGTGAGAGACATCGTCATGGTGTGATATAAGTATCTAAATTGCTCACTCCACAGTATCACACCATGACGGCGTTGCATCCTCTATACTATTCTTCCTCTATGACAGTATTTTACAAATCAGTAATGATGTAAGCATCGTCATAGCTGACTAGTCAGCGTTGCCATTGTGCAACATTTTTTATTCACAAAGTATTATTTAAAAATCCCCAAAATTCTATAATATATAAAATCAAAATATTTGCATGAAATTAATTTAGAAAAAGGAAAAAAGACTAAAATTATTGAAAAACATACTCTGATGATCAAATACGTATATAAAAAAGATGACAAAATAGGATTAAGTAAAAAAAAAATATAACAAAATGTTTATTGAAATTTGGTACGAAAACCCCCACTATGGCAACGCCGACAGCAACAATAAAATACGAAATTGGTGCAAGTGTATTAGAAAATAAGTTTGTATGTGTTAGTTTTAATCAGCAATTTCTTGTAGGGTATCCTTCCTCTATGACGACACCTAAATAATTAATTCAACACTCATAATATTATTTGGGTAAAAACAACCAAAAATACACTTTCAAGTGGTTTAAACCCGATTATTTGGGTTTTTATTTAATTTAACGCCTTTTACATTATTTCGAACGTTTTCTAAAATAGGAGTAATTATCTACTATTACTCAGTATTGGGCTTAAAAATCGGCAAAACAACAATATAAGAAAAACTTTAGAAAAAACATATGTGGTTTATTATTTTTAAATATTTTATTTAGTGTAGGTGCGAGTTGGCTAAATAAAATCAAAATTAAATTTCTATAAAATGAAATTTTTATGTATTGTTGATCCATATTTTGTAAATGAATAGTATTAGGAATAGTATAGGATTTTAGATCATATAATCATATTGTTTTTTATATATTGTTTTATTGCAAAGAAACATGAAACTTTTATTACTAAATTATAGAGAATAAAAATTGAAAAATTCCACGGAGCCAGCAGAATAGAATAATTAGTATTTTCGGTTGTATTTTCCCCAGTATACACGCTCTCCCCTTTGGTCATTGCTTATTAATGATTGTCTATTTTATATTGACTGTTTGGAAACAAATTAACAAACTCGAAAACAACACACAATTGGACTAACATCAACGAAATTTAACAGTTTATATTTATCCTCTATATTTTACAGTTTTTGTAATAAACTTTAGTTCTTAAAGTATCCAACAACAAAGCTTATATGAAGCCGTTAATTTCAAATGTTTGTCCTAATTCATATTAAATCTACAACATAATCTATGTTGATAGTTAATGATTAGACAATATTTTGAATAGGTTGGTTCAACTGAAATGATATATTTGATTAGGAAAACTGTATTTATAGTTACCACTTTCAAATATTGACAAATTTATAATAAATTTGATATATTGTACTAATTTTCTTGTACATTCACTAAATAAATGGTTTCTTCTACTGTACGAAATTTCTAAACAAATTTTATTCGAAAAGTTGATTGGAAATAACAATAATTAAATAATAGTATCCTTTTTTGAATCCTTTTCCCTCTTTTTAATTCACAATGCCATATTTTTGTATTCCAAATAAAATAGAATCCTTACAAATGAATGTTATTGGTTTTGATCGAATTCCAACCAAACTTTTCTCTGGGTGATTGCTTAAGAATTTAGATAACTTTAAACATAATGTATTTATCCAACTTTGACCCGCTAAAAGTATCCAACTTTTAGCATTGACACATCGTGAATTAAAAAAAAAACCAAAACAGCACAGATATCACAGGAACGTGGAATATCCTGTACAAATTTTCTGTGATATCCCTAGAATTAGTTCATATTTTTTTAATAGCATTTCATATTCTTAAACTTCAATTGATATTTTTTTAATTTCAAATGGTGATTTTTCAATTTGAAATAATATTTTTAATTTAAAATGTGACTGATTTAAAATTGCTATTTTTATACCCTCCACCATATATCGTGATAGTATATATCAGTTTGTTATTCCATTTGTAACGTCGAAATATAGGTGTAAGATTCCATAAAGTATATATATTCCTGATCCTTATCCATTTTTAAGTCAATTTAGCGATGTCCGTCTGACAGACAGACAGATAGATAGACAGACAGACAGACAGACAGACAGACAGACAGACAGACAGACAGACAAACAGACAGACAGACAGTCTGTCAGTTTAAATGTTGAAAATTTTGTTTTAAATGCTTCAAATAGGTCACACCACTGGGTAAAACCAATAATAAGCTGCCGATGTGTCAAATGCGCCGGCTTGGAAGAATGTCAGCGGTGACTAAGTAGCTTATAGTCGGCTGCTTGCGTCTTTATTATTGAGTCAGCATGTTCGAGAATATCATAAAAATAAAACTTTCTGGGTGTGGGAAAGAGGATTCGCTAATATTTGTACTTTTTTTTTATTTCAATTCATTTCGATTTTGGGACTTCAAATAATTTTTTGTTAAAATATTAAATCACATGCTGGTGGTAAGAGATACAATGTTGTTTTATTTTATTCAATAATTTTCATTTTTTATTTATGTATATGTTATTTACATTTTTTTTTACACGAAACAACCCGAATTGGTAATTATTTTTCAGCCGGAAGTTAAAATATGGTAATTAAAAGGTGTTTTATGTTTTTTCATACCCCACACCACGCCTTGGTACATAATATATTGAGTTAGTCCTGATGTTTGTAACTACTAAAAACACTGGACCTAGGCCCCTTTATGGTATACCAATAGACTGATAACACAGGCCGACACAATTTGATGAAATTTTCCAATCAAGAATCAGACTACATTTTCCCGAAGGTTTTAGACGTGCTGAATCCGAATTTGACCTCCGAATAGCCCTATCACGTCTGATTTTCTAGGTATTCTAACCTAAAAGTGCGAAAACCAAATTTTTTGGTACATTTGAGGTCCTGTAAATTCTAGAAAATGTTTTCGTTCAAAAATTACGGTATCTAAAAGTGCTATTCTTCGCCTACAAAATCCATTTTGAATTTTTAAAAAATCTTCATTTTTCACTAAGAAGCATTATTTGCGTCTGTGCACGTCTTGTACATGCAAGGGGTTAAGGGTATATGTGTTTGCGTTCTCAGTCAGATTCGCATTCAGCACGTGTAAAACCTTCGGAAAAGTATAGTCTGATTCTTAGTTAGAAAACCATGTCGGCCTGTGAGTCGTATTAGCAATGCACAGAAAAAACAGATTCATAGTGACAACTAAATTCCTTGCCAACCGAATAGTTTGGTTATAGCAACCGAATTATTCGGTTGTCAACCAAATGTATTATTGGGTTAATTAGAAAATCATTTTTTAAGCGAAATTAAGTTGTATTAACCTGTCGCCAGAAACAAAAGTATCTCTGACCACAGCCAAACCATAAAGTTATCAAAAATTTAGGATATGACAATGAATCTGCTTTCTCTGTGTGTCTGCCCATGAAAATTTTATTATCAAACTACTAGTCGCTAAAATAATGATATTCAGATGAAATTTAACATATAAGTTTATTTCTTTCCAAACACGAACCCTTTTGAAACTTGTTAGAATTGATCCATATGAAGATTTACAATATCTCCCATAGAAAGGTCCTATCTTGATTGAGATTTAATGGTACGTACTCACAAAACCGCAAATATCTGATTGTTATTGGTGTTGTAAATGTTAGATAGATCCATAAACCATGGCTCAAAATATAAAGAAAATTGGATCACATTTGGACAAGCTCCCATACAAACTCACTTACCCGCTTTTCCTAAATTAACTTTTTCTGCAATTTCTTTGCGATTTTTCACTATATTTATTAATTTTTCTGCCCATAAAATGAGCATCAGTTCGTTTTCCGCAATATGGGCCAGATCAAACTGTGGTGTAGGGTATCTAATGATCGGGCTTGACCGACTACAATTTTTTAACTTTGTTTTATTTTTTTCAATGTATGTATGTATAAAATAACTTTAAAATAATTAAAGCGTACAATACGTTTGTTGAACACTTTTTGGGTAATTTAATGCTCAAATTTTCAAATCAAAAATATAAATATGTAATACACTTTGTCAGGTGAATACATTAAATTAGTAAAATAAAACCTCCAATGGTTTGGCGCTGTGTGGCTACAGGCAAATTTTATGGCTATTTAAGTTTTTATTTGTTTTCGAATACTGTATGAAATTTGAAAGTTCACCTGAGCTTAATTTAAAATTTTAATACCTAGAATGAAATTGTATGAGGAGTTTTCCGTATAAATTCGATCATTATGCAATTTATATTATTTGAATAACAACCATCTAGTTGAATTTAAGAATTTTGTTTTAACAATTTTTGCTAGAAAATTTATAATAATTTGTTAAAATTTATGTATTTAATAAAATTTAATATACAATATTATTAGTCTGTAAGGAAGACTGTTCTATAGACTTAAACTCAATAAATAATAAAATATTTAAATAATAAATAAATAAATTTTACTTTTGACGTTAAAACAAAAAAATCTTAGAATTTCCGATGAAAAAAATGTTGACAACAAGTTAATTATAATTTATTACTTTTAGTTCTGTCAAAATAAAATTTAAAGGTTCTGCTGAGATAAAACAACTAAAAGTAAAGTTTTACGAAGAATTTTTTCGCGAAATATTTTAACTCTTTATCCGCCACTTTAAATTTGGACCTTTTTTAAAAAATGTCAAATTAGACCACTAAATATTCAACAAAAAATCAACAAATTTATTTTAGAAGTACATTCAGATTATTATTTTACAAAACTACAAGTGATAAATTACATTTTTATACCCTCCACCATATATGGTGAGGGTATATATCAGTTTGTCATTCCGTTTGTAATATGTCGAAATATAGGTTTAAGACCCCATAAAGTATATATATTCGTGATCCTTATGCAATTTTAAGTCAATTTAGCGATGTCCGTCTGTCTGTCTGTTGAAATCACGATCACGACGCGAAGACGCAAGCGGGGGTGCCTATTTTTACCCAGATTATTGAACATCCTCCCGAGCAGTTTGGTATTTAAAATGAGCAAGCGGTTCAAAAGTTATGAGTGAAAATGTGAAGGTACCTCTAAATTTTCCATACAAATTTGTAAAATTTTTCTGTATCTATTTTTTTTTTCTGTTAAGTAAGTAAAAATGTTATTAAGTCTTCTTATTGTTCGATTACATTTATTGTCTTACATACTATGATAACTAAGTTAACGTAAAAATGAACAATGTTAAAGTCGCTAACAGAGCAGACCTCTGTAAATAACATTGCTAAAACTAAATAACAAAAGTTCGTTGCATAAATTGACAAAACATATTCATATTACAGTTCATGCAAAATTTAGTATATATGTACGTATATCATCTTCATCCCCTTTGGTGGAGGGTATTCAAAGATTCGGCACAGCCGAATTTAGCCCTTTTTTACTTGTTTTCTTTGGAAACTCCTAGTAAAATTTTCAGCTAAACATAATCGCAGAACACTTTAATGTCCATTAAGAAACATTTATAGTATAGCTTAAATAAAATTACTAAAATGACCCATGGAAATTGCAGATTAGGGCTAAAATGTTCCACGACAAAATTGGAAATCCCAATACTGAATTTAGCTCAGAAAAACCTTTGTACTGGTTTAAGACTCTTATTTTATACAGTATAAATTAAATTGTACCCACACAGTGTCAAACCCTTTGAGAGTTTTACTGTAATTACCTTATGCATTCGTCAATTGTAGGGATCGCCTACATCCGAGACAATGACCCTCATTTTTATGAAGTGTCAAATTTTGAGACGTGCACTCATTTGTTTACGTACGGTCCCAAAAAAAAGTTATTTATATGCTAAAAATAAGAGCTAAATTAGACTATTTTAACCCGCGTAGATCTAAAAATTTTCGCTCAAAAATCAAGTTTACTTATATCATCTGATGTATAATTTATAATATTTGTATGCTGCTGATCATTAATATTTTAAAATTGTAGTTACGATTAACAAAAATCCGGATTTTCCCTACATTCGCAAAAATTGTGTAAAAAAACTTAAACTAGGGTCACAACGATTTATTTGGTATAATTTTTTGGTAGAATTCCGTGCTGGGCAGAATTTTGTGCGCCTCACAGGTACCAAATTTTATTAAACTTGCCACACTTTATGTATGTGAGACCATAATCAGAAATTCAAAATTTTGACCGAACAATCACATAAAATAGAAGAAAGTCGTAAGATAGAGTTTGTGTTTGTTATTTCCCATTCTATGGTTTTTTTTCACTTTTTATAAGAATTTTTGACATTTTTTTTGTTGTAGTCGAGATATATCAAATGTGTCCATCAAGTATTGTCTTAACTTTGTTAATCTTTTAAACCAATTTTCAAATAAATAAAAATTTTATGTGACTTGCAGCAATAAACACAAGAAGAATACATCCATAACTATACTTTGTCGTTGGAACAACTGCATGAAAAATGTTATTATTTGTACCATTGGGTGATTGGACAAACTTTTTTCAAACCGCCCTAGTGTCCTCGAATATGCAAAAAATGTGATATCACCCTAATGGACCGAAACGTGCATTATATGTGTAAAATTAAATATCATTGAAATACTGGTATATTTCATAAAGTATAGGTTGTTGATATTTGTTGCAACATTGTCGAGTATAACCTTTAATCATTAACGTATAATCTTTAATCATTATCGACTTAAACAATTAAAAAATTAAGATACGGGAAAAAATTCGAATTTTAGGGGAAATCATGTTTAAATAAATGATAAATTATAATATATTCGCGACCAGCAGCCAAAATTAAATAATTTAAAATGGTTAATCACACAATATAAGAACACTATTTTTTTCTAGAAATCTGCTGAAAATTTTATTCCTTTCGCCGTTGTTTAAATTGGCTTAAATATTCACCATACACTTATGACCTCATACGTAAAAATAGAAGGGCACATCTCGAAATCAAAATTGTTACAAATAGCTACCACTCTAATATAAATATTTAATAATGATAATTCTTATTCTAATTCTGGAAGACCATGTGCACTATAAATTAGTTGGGTTCAACAAAAATTTATGAAAATAATTGGTTTTCAAGGGAAAATATTCCACAATCAAACTAGCGATGTATGTATATATGAATTTGTATTCAGCTAACATTGAAATTACCCCGACGATTTCCTCTGATCTTAATGAAATTTAGATATGTGATAGAGGGAGGGGAAACATAAAATAAATACCTATTGTTTCTTAGCCTCCGAAAATTACACCGTTTTTATATGAAAACATGTCTGAATTTTTGATTTATTTCTTGATCAAAATTACTTTGTTTTGTTTTTTGTTTTTTAAAATATTTTTCCGATAACATGCTCAGCATTAGCAAAACTATTGAGTGATATTTTGTGCAAAAATTTTAAAAATATTTCAACAACAAAAATACACAGTGGGACACCCTATCTTAAAAAGAAAAATTGGGTCTGTTCTGTTTTTATCCTCTATCATATAATCGAATTTCATAAAGATCGAAGCGCTACGCAACTTCGCTAAACTCCAATGTTTACCTATTGATTTATGATGGATTCTAATATCTGGTTATTGAGAATAAATTTTAAAAAACATTACTTTAAATTCAAACATATATTATTTTCATAAAACATATGAAGCAAACCAGTCAGATTTTATGGAATCGGTTCACTGCATAATTATCTATTGCAAAGAACTAGTTGTAGAACCACTTTCTGTTCTATGGAGTACATTCTATTTTCAGTTTTATCATCGAGGAATTTTTGTTTTTTTTTTTTTTTGCAAATAACCGATTTTTTAATACATTCAGAGTTTGAAAGATTTTTTGTTTTTACGTTAATTCTGTAACAATTTTTTAATTTCTCTTCATACTCATTGGTTTCCTTTTTTAATATTTTTTTAAGTTTTTTAACTCCGACAACCATTTGCGAGCTTGGAACTTTCTGAAAGTAAATCTCAACATTTAACCTTTTGAGACAAACAAATCATAATAAATTTATTTGCTTAAGGCCCATTAACTTTTCTCACGCAGTTAACTTTACTATGGAAAACTAACCAATGCTAAGCATTTATCCGAAGAAAAATTTAGCCATATGTAAATAACTTATCAATGGTCTGTAATCGTACTCCCGCACTAAAGTCGGCTTTTTTAAAAAACGACTTTAAATTAACATAAAAAGCAGTTTTTATCTATTTTGCTATATTAGTAAGAATTAAAGCCAGTTTTAAGTTGAACCGACTTTAAATCGGTATAAAATCAAATGTCTGCATACATTTTGTACAAAAAAAGGAAAGTGTGTAAATAAAGGATTTGCAATGGTAGAATGTGAAAAGGAAAATCTTAATAAAAAGAATCAAAGAAAAATAAAAATTTATTGAATTAATAAAAATAATGCGAAATCTCTTATTTATTGATATAATTTTCCTTTCAAAATTTTGCAATTCAAACATTCTTTTCCACAAAAATTTTCTTTGCGAAAACAGCTGTTGTAAGTGTTGTTAAATTGGATAAAACCAACTTCAACTAGTTTTAATTTTAAAGCAGACTTTAACGATTGAAGTATAGTTTTACTTGTCTATAGTGGGCCTAAAGTATAACTTTAAGAAAAGTAGACTTTAGAACTTCTAAAGTATACATATTTTTTTAACTATGATAACGCGCCAATATTTTTACTCTAGGTGCTTAACCTTAGTATGAAGTGTGAAAATAAAAACAAAAGGAAATACAAAAATATATAACAAATTTTTTGAAAACGTGGAATTAAAAATTGTTTAGTGCTGTTTTTTATGTGTTTCTTCGCCTCGTTTCTGTATTTCTCGCACGGGTGAGTCACAGGCAATTAGATATAATTTAATCTAAAGAAGATAATAAGGCGCTGTATTCTTGTTATTTCTCTATCTAATAAGAAATTTTACAAAATTAAATGTGCCACAGCTTTAAAAGTTAGAAGCTCGATACAAATTTTCAGTAAAAATGCAATCAACTTTATTATCTATTAAGTCAAATTGTATAAAAAAGGGTGACTATAAATTTCTGGACGCGAAAACTTCAGAAACGGGGTCATAAAAAAATAATACACTTGAGCACGACGATTTTTGTAAGATTCGCGGTCCCTAAATACATATACTACCCGAGGCATCTGGAAAGTTCATATATTAAAAGTGGATTATTTGAGCTATATGTTAGTATTTCGTGGAACGGGAATACTAGTATTTCGTAAAACCAAAATACGGGGAATATTTCGCTTATAAAAATATTTTTAAAAATAAAATTATATATGCATATGGACATTTTGTGGTAGAGCATACAATTTTTTATTTCACGTGCATTAAAATTAAACGAATCGCTAATAAGTCGTGTCAAATTCTTTTAGAACTCGCCAACATTGAGATTTGTTTTAATTCCTTAAGTCAGATTTTGTCACATTGAACCCACAAAAAGATACTTTATTCCCATTTTTTATCCTAAATTTATTAAAAATAATACGTGCTGAGAAAATTTCGAAAGCTTATATAACTTTTAGTGATGATCTGTGATCAGTGGCGTGCCCAGGGGGCCCGGAACCCCCCTTCCCACTGAAATGATTCCAAAAAGTCATTTGTTTTATTATGTTTATTATACAGGGTGTTTCAGTCACGACCAGCCGAATTTCACCAGCGAATTCCTTGGCTCATTTCGTGAAAATATGTCCACTACGACTATCCCCAAAAATGTAAGTGTGCGGAATGGCAGCGGTTTGAAAATTTTCGGATTGGTGGTCCGAGGGTAGTAGAGTGCTCGAATTTTTTGGGCTTGTTGGAAAGGTCTTTGGAAGACCTTTCAGAATCAAAATTAAAAAAAGTGAAATCGCCGAGGTACAGAGCTTTAAAAAAAATTTAAAATTTTATTTAATGTAAATAAAATTGTAATTTGCAATTCCAATTGAGTTTTAGCAGATGTTGCTGAAATTTTTTCAGAAAGGGGAAACATTTGCTTTCTCTCAGTCAACGAACCTTTGTAATCTGTGCAAAACTGTATTTGGCCGCTGCTTACGATGAAATCTCTATAGTAATCGTTCCTCCATGATGACAACTAAATAATTATTTCTCCACTCATAATATTATTTGGATAAAAACAACCAAATATATCCTTTTAAGTGGTTAAAACCCGGCCAATTGGTTTTTTATTGAATTAATCGCCTTTTATATTTATTCGAGAGTTTTCTAAAGAAAGGAATAATTTAAGCTGAAAGTCCATACCACTCGTTTTCGCGTCAACGCTTTGTACGCATATACGCTTAAAAGCGACGCTTTTAACGCTTTTGTTTTGATCAGCTGTAGTGTAAATTTGTTGAATAAAATAAAGAACTTCGTGTTTTTTTACAGCTTCAATTAGTTTTTCCTCCATTGTGTAGTTTTTAAAATAAAAATAACCTATTAAAATCAGCTGATGTGTTCGTACGCTGCTTATGACGCTTACAAAAGTAGTTCGCGTCAAGGCATCCTACGCTTTGGTATTCTGCAACTTGCAGCGTACAATTACACTGATTCTACTTTTTTGACAACCGCGTAGGACGCAAAGAAGCGCAGGATGCGTGGTATGGACTTTCAGCTTAAAGGTTGATTTACACGTCGACAACAACAAATTAATACAAATGTTAGAAAAAATATAATAATTGGTGCAAGCT